>JAOXJM010000012.1:152241156-152317873 GCA_026413425.1 Tringa solitaria | reverse complement strand
AATTAAAATGGACTTTTTTTCCTCTCTCACTTGAAAATGCTTTGCTTAAGAATGGTCACTTAGCACCTCATTTATTGTGCGTTTACATGGGATTATTTTAGCCAGAAAGGAAGATAGTTGAAGCCATCTGTCCTTAAACCCTTCTAACTTCCCTGTATTCCTAGGCATCACCTCTTCTATTTCTAATTAAATTCAGTCTTTGGCACTCTATGTGGCATGACCTGACTGTGTAATACACGGTCCGAGGTGTCCTCTAAGCCTAAGGCATAATCATTATTGTGTGTTTGAGTTTTCTATTCAAAGCATCTGGAACAAAGAGTGGGCAGTGCTACAGCTCAGCAAACTGATTTCATACCAGGCAATGAGGGATTTTTCCATGCTCCATTGGATGGTTGAGGACATGTGAGGGATACTAAAGAGCACAGAACCTGCTGGACAGGAGTGGAGGAGTGCACAGGATAGAGGGATCCAAAACAATCTCAGCTTTGTCTGTCTGCCTTTACATAGATGTCTGTGATGTGCTGCCACCCAGCCATGCCCAAGCATTGCCTGGGAGGCATCAAGGTGGCATGTGCTGAAACCAAGCTGAGGACTGTACTCACAAGAGAAGTCTTTAGATGGTCATGGGCACCCCATCTTGTTTACTAGAACAGGTGTAGGCTCCCTCTCCAACGCCATATCTCATACAAAACTCTGTCCTCTTCTCTTTCCTTGGGCTTCTCACCACGTGCTGTACTCTCTCTGACTTTGGGGCGTCAGTCACTATGGATAAGGCCTGAGGAAGGAGGAGGCTATGTACTTTACTACAAAAGTAATTTCTGTCTACCTATAGGTCTCAATCCGACTGGATGGAGAGAACAAAGCTGTGGAATACAATGCTGTTGGGCTCACCAAGGATGCCGTAAGGGTGGTCTTCCGAAATTCACGAGTCAGTGATCTTTTTGACCGCAGCTGGCACAAAATTGCCCTCAGCATTCAGTCCAAGGCTGTCTCACTTTACATAGACTGCAGGCTGGTGCAGATGCTACCGATTGAAGACAGGGAAAATATTGACATTCAAGGAAAGACTGTGATTGGCAAACGCTTGTATGACAGTGTCCCCATTGATGTAAGTATGTGTGTGCCCATTGAAGCTGGGGTAATGTTCAGCATTGGGTTTGTGGCATGTGAATGGGGTTTGGGGGGTTATGGTGTAATTGACCCTTTTTCTGAAGTAGCATCACTGAAATGTTACCTGTGTTGCATAGCCAAGACAGATTGGCACATCATCGTGTGCAAGACTTGCTGTCCTTTTATGTGAGACTGCTGGTATCTCTGTAATAAGGATTAAAAAAGAAATCCATTTCATCTTTTCTGTCTAGTACCAGGATGTGCTATAGTTAAAATCAGAGATAAAATCATCCACAAGTGCCATCAAACGTGGTACTGAACTATACACATGAAGGTCTTTTGCTGTCTGATCTTGACACTATGGATGTTTCCACATATGACACGAAGTGATGGGGGGAAAAAGAAGGCTTGTTAACTCAGGAGACTCACGATATATTCTCAGTACCTCAGAAAAGATACCTCATATTAAATGACTCTTGCTGTAATTGAACAAAAGCTGAGACCTGCAGGTTTGACCTGATTGTCCAGTAGGAGTGTTAACCCAGTATAACTTATGTGTGATTGTTTGGTGTTTTGAGACTTGTGTAATCTTTCTTAGCCATGCAAAATGGATGGAATGTGCATATTAAATGTGCTATTAGCATTTCTCACACAGGGGTAAATGGTCAGAAGATGCAAGGCACAACAGGAGAAAAACAAACTTTATTTCTAGATGAAATTCTAGGAAGGATAGGAGTGGTCAGTATATGTCTTCTCAGGCAGAAGTTTGGCCAGGACATGGGGATTAGCATGCCTCTTTATTTGCATGAAAACCTGCACCAGAATTTTAATGGCATATTCAGGGTCTCATTAGATCAACACTCTTGGAGCACGCTGAGTTATTGGTCCATTAGTGCTAGAGAGAGAGATATTGACTACAGGATCCATAGAATCACTATGAAGTTAGCCCCATCTGGTTCTTGTTTGTATTCGTCTGCACTGTTTGTATCTAAGCAAAAGGATATGTGGTCTTTAATAATTCAGTGTCTCTGAGACTATTGCCTCGCTTTGTCTTCTAGTTTGATCTTCAGCGGATGGTTATTTACTGTGATTCTCGGCACGCTGAGCTGGAGACCTGCTGTGACATTCCCTCTGGACCAGTAAGCTTCTCTTTGTCATTTGTTCATTTTCACATGAACGCTCTTCATTGAAATCTATTACATAAATCAGGGAATATATGACAGTGTGGGATTATCATTGTTTTAATGATAGTGAATGAAACCTAACTAGGCATTTGGTAATGTAGCAGTGCCAGAAGAGGACCACTGCCGAGGGATGAGTATGAGGAATTTGAGGCTTCCAAGTTGCTCTTTCCTTGTCAAACTGTCAGGGGAAACAAAACCCTGAAGTGACGATGGAACAACAGAAATGCAGCATGAAATATTCAATGTGTTTCCCACTGGTTTTATTTGGGAAGACCTAAAACACTGCCGGTTGCTGCTTAGTTTCCTGTGCCCAACTCTCATTAGAAACTTCCACCCTCCTTTCACTCTTCTCCCCTCGATCTTGGTTAAAGAGATTCATTGTTCATTTTGCCACATTTTTTCCCTATTGCTTGAATGAATGGCTTCCATGGGATTTCGTTCCTTACTAGGACTCGTTTAGCTGTGTGTTATCCACTAATGCCTATGGGGTTTCTCTAAAGAGGGTGGAAGAGGAAGCTTTCTATGCATCGAAGGCTTTGTCATGACCTTGGGTGTTTGGGTGTAGTGCCAGGTCACGGTCCTGACCGAAGCACCTCCCCTGGAATTGAAGCCAACTGTTGGCAATGAGCAAGTTGGCCACCTCAAGACTTTCAACTGCTCCTGTCCTGCTGGACAAAAGGTGAGTGATGAAATGATCTTGTTTCATTTGAGCTATGCTGAATAGGTTTGGAAATAGGGGTATGACACCGCAAGTGAGTTATAAGAAGGGCTGTACCAGTGAAGCATTTTAGGACCTAGAGGCGAAAAGCACTTCATAGAAAAAGCCAGGCATGTGTTATTCACAGGTGGGATGGCTGCAGAGGTAATGGCAGTCTTCCCAGGTGTTTTCTCTCTACCTAATTGAGTGATTTTGATCATGCTGGTAGTCCTGGTAACAACCTTGAAAGCAAAGCAGTCATTCTTATCCAGCCGTGTTACATGCATCCTTCTTCAAACAAAAAGGAAGAGATTTTGGAGGTAAATATAACCACAGTGAAAAAAATCTCATAGCTTTTAAAAGTGATGTTATTCCTTATATTGCCCTTAAGTGAGACCTATGAGAAGGGCTCTTGAAGGCACGTTAGTTTTAGTGTGTTCTCCACTAAAACCTGAAAACATTTTTGTTGTCCTTGGTTGTTGCAGGATCAGATCCCTTGCTTTGTATTATAATGAGAAGATCAGTCTGACTAATCATGTTGGTTTTTTTGCCTTAGGGGGAGAGAGGTCTGACTGGCCCTGAAGGTCCTAAAGGTCAAAAGGTCAGTAATATGTGATAGTTAATTTGTTTAATAAAAACAACACCACAAAAACAGTTTCAGAGTAAGTTGAAGAGTTGAAGATTTTGAGAAATAAGAGTCAATTTGGCATATGACTGAGTTCAGACAGTTTTGGATGAGCCTGGGACTGCAGGAGACTGGCTACATTGGATCTTTGCTCTGGGCTTGCATTTGAGCTTTTCTGTTGCTGCTTTTTGTCATTCTTAGAGTACGTGTGTTCTAAAACTTTTCCTGTATCTTCTAAACTGGCATTTTTGCAAGTTAGTGTTATTCACTAGGTCATGCATGGCTTTCACGGTAAGTCACCTGGAAAACCATGTGCTGTTGCTGCACTGTACTTTGCTCAGCAGTCCTAGATATCCACAGGTTAGGTAGCAGCCTGCCAGTCACACTCGATTTATATTTAGGTTTGAACAATTTGTATTCAAAACTATATCCATCCAAATCACTTCCACAAATTCAGTCACTGAATTTATGCCTGTTTGGTGAACAAACAAATTGCACCCCACCAAAAGTTACTCAGTTATTATGAAACGTGGGAGTGGAAAGGAGAAATCTCTGCTTCTTGGAAGGGCAGACATCCTCAGCAACGTGTTTGGCAACCCACCCTCTGCAGGGAGAAGTTTTGGATGATGAGGAGATGTGTTTTGGAGTATGTTTTCTGCTGGCGTGAAAGAACATGGGCGCATTAATGTTCAGATGTGGCCGACTGAAACTGCAGAAAATGTTTCCTTATGCTTCCACGAGTATATAAATAGCAGCTTTCTATTTTAATCTGTGACAGCTTAAATAATGGGCTGTTTTGAAGAATGGCAGAGCCATGACTGTTTATGAGGAGGTTGCAGAAGGACGATGATGATAATAATAAAAGCACCCCGCAGCAATATCCTTTTGTCTTTCACTGCTTTGACAAGGTCTATGAGCTGGTGAGGAGGTCTGTGCTACGTAACATGGCACACAGCTGGGGTGCAGGAGACACCAGATGAATACAAAATAGTGTATATCCAAGCTCAGCATCGGCAGATTTTCTGTAACAGATCCCGATATGGCTGTCCCACTCCTGCAGGTGGGTTGCTGAAGAGCCATGCAGATGTGTGTGATTTTTCCCTGGCTGTAGTGATCTGAGATGTGTACACAGCCAGGGCAGGACAGTGTCACTGTCTCAGGTAGCTGGGGATGATGCCATTTAAATCCAGGCTCTGACAACAATTTGGTACAAATGGGATGATTAGAGACAAATGACTTAGCTTCTCTCCCTGCTAAATAAGGCAAGTAATAGATTTTGCTCCTGACTTGCAAAGATGTGACTAAATAACGTATACCACCCTTGACAGCAGTTGTTGCATCACTATTTCCAAGGACCAGATTGTCACAGTCTCTGCTCTATGTGCAGGAACTAATATCTCTCTCCTCTCTCTCCTCTCTCTCACTGCAAATTATTGAGCTACTCAGGCTAAAATGCTGGCCATGAGGAAGAAAGTGAATGCTGTTTGCAACTTCACAATATTACCAGCTGATACTTTAGTAAGGAAAGACTAAGGCCCCACAAAAATGAGTGTTTTCTACCTTATACAGTTGTAAGTGTCCATAATATGTTTTAGGATCATTTAACTTGGCTCACAATTTCTACGGTGCACGGGTTGCTTTTTGAAGCCATGTCGTTGTGTAATGAGGAGGGCTATAAAGCTTTCTTAAGGTAGCAAATACCAAAAATTTCCATTTGTTACTTGAATCCAAGAGCTGGGGCCTCAAGAAACACTAAAAAAAGATTTTTGATTAAAACATGCCAACAAGTGAGTACAGCACAAGACCAAGCATTCATTGACTGAACAGAGAGGTTGCAGTAGGCAAATGAACAAGGAAAGAAATTGTCAGAAAAAGGTAGAAACAGAGTAACATTAGGACTCTGAGTCAAAATTCATCATTTTCTCTATAGACTTCATCACTACTGAGCATCTCCTATTTGGGATGAATTGCAAAGCCGAAATCTACCCCTAAATAACTGAGGCCTAAGGGATATTTAGGTAGGCTGCAGGTACTTCAGCATTATCCAAAAATATTTTACAGGCTCATAGTGAGAAATGCCCTGTGAGAGATTATATGGCCATATAATAACCCAGGAAAGCACCTGGTTCAGCTGTATCAGAAAAAGAGCACGCAGCTGGTGGGAGTTACCTGAGAAATAAGTCCCACCAGGGGATAATAATAGGGAGAGAGGTGAGTGTTAAAAAACCAAAACACCTCCCTTTGCCCCAAAACAGGGATCTTTGCAGAGGCTGACAAAGGCATGAGGACTGTGACGCTCCTTCTCTAAACTATGACAGTTTTGGGGTTTAGTTTTATTTTGATTTCACTAGCCACCCTATCTAGTAGCTTTTCCATTTTTTATGCAAAGAAGGAATAATGTCTACGTGGTTCTTTCTGTTTTCTTTAAAAAAAGGTCACTTTGAAAGTTTGTGAAGTGAATGTGGCTGTTGTCTATCTGAGTTGAAGGTGGAGATACTGGTGCTCAGGCTCTGCTCTCCTAAACTCCCATAGCATATTACTTCCTTTAGGGGAAGAGGTTTGGACAGGCTTCTCTTGGGTACCATCTGACCAATGGAACTATTTGAAGTGTATAACCAGTGTAGGAAGATAATGAGTTTCTGTTCCTCTGTAATTTAAGTCTCCAAAGGCAGGGCAAAACAGGGGCGCTTGCAGTTATTAGAAAAAAGGGGAAAAATCCCCCAGAGATGAACACCTCTGCCTCAATCATCCATGTTGGTAAACTGAGGATAATGTGTGGAGACACAGAGTACATGGTTTGGGAGGGGATGCAGTGAAGGATGGTATTGGGGAAGAATGTGGCAGGAAATAGCTGTGGAACAACTGGTTAATGTGCCTGAAGCTGGGTCCTATTGATATGTTTTAGATGCTAACAACAGCCCAGCCTAATTTATTTTCCTTCCATACTCGCTCTGCATGCTGTGTTGTTTGCAGGCAGCCAGGCTGGGTGGTTGGGGCACTGGGCTGATGGTCAACAGGTTTCTGCTCTCTTCCAGCACTGCTATCGATCTGAGTTTAGAGAAAATCACTTTTCTGTGAGATCTGCTTTTGTCTACAGCATAGAAATGATATTGGTTACCTGCCTGTGGGAAGTTTGTGAAGTAAGGTGTATTAAACATGCTCTAGTGCAACTTGTTCATTTCTTTTAAAATTAGAAAAGAGTTTTGATGTACATCAAGTGACTTTAAGGAGACAATCGCATAAAAAACTTTTACAAATTTTGCCACAGCCTACTTGAATTGACTGTGATACTTTTTTTTTTTTTTGCATCTATGCTACTTGCTCTGTGAGGTTTCTTTCTTTTGGCAAAAAAAAAATAAGATAAAGGTTAAAGAAAGAAACTTTTATATTTCTTGTACTTTCAAAAGCTTGTCTTCATCTGAGGAAAAGAAAGCACAATCCCAACAGATGTTTCAGTGTCTGCTGCAGCTAAAGACATTTTTTGGGGCATAGATCAGGAAAAATTGAATAGAGCCAGAAAATTAAATCCTACTGTGGTCCACGTGGGCAGATTTGGGGAGTACAAGGGTCATTGGATTTATTGTTGATGTGGTACTGGAAGGTCCTGCTCCGGGTCTGAAACTTTTTCCACTTGATGCTGTGTCTGCACTGAAGTCCAAAGTGCCTAAACTCCCTGCAAGCAAAAGACAGTGGGAAGGTACAAATAGGTGAGGACGTTGTATTTGTTCGTGATGGACGGGGAGCTCAGGACAGCGTATTTCATGGATGAGAAGTGGACAGAAGCCAGGCAGAGGTGTGTGGGCAGAGCCCTCTGCTCTCCAGCAGCTCCTGGTGCTAGAGGAATGGAAGGAACTGCTGGCAGCCCTGCACAGAGCCTTACACTGGTCTTAGTAATGGGTGTATCCTCAGCTGGTCCTTCTTCCAGTTTTGTACGTGCAAAGCAGTATGCGAAAATGATTTGCATGTATTTTTTTCTGCACTCATTTTTTCTGGTGCCACTTTAAGTTCTGCATCTGATGAATATTTATGAAATGATGCGTCTTCTTTGATTCTTTATCCCTTTCACCCCATCCTTTCTAGGAGACAAGTGAAGAAAAAGTTTTGTTTGGTTTTTGATTGACCATTTTTCTTTTTTCCTCCCTACAAATTTGCTTCTCCAGCTTTCATTCTTCTACCTATCATAAGACAGTTTTCAACTGTCTTTTTTTAAATGTGTTCCCTTCCCTTGCTTCCACTGGAGCAATCAAGGAGAGCAATTCTGTGTGTGGTGCAGTTCTGCAAGGGAAGGGAGGAGTTAGCTGATCATGAAAATTTAGCATGAATTAAAACAATGGGGTTTGAATTTTTTTTTTAAATAACTCTAAAATATTGACACTTTAATTTTTTCCATATTTTAGGTGTGCACCCTTTAAGTCTTATGCAAACCACTTTTCCAAGTCCTTTCTGGTTTAATAGAAAATAAGGGCTTTTGAAGTACCTCACAAGAGAAAGGTCTCTGTCTTGACAATGCATTCTGAAGGCAAAGCAATGGAAAGCTGAGCACATCATGCAAAGAATAATGTAGTACGCTTCACAAATGAGTATAGCATGGAGGTGTAAGAGGAAATCTCATCTGTTATTTCTATGTTTGTCAAGAAAGGAATGAATTTTATCTGTGGTATTAACACCTTTTCTTTTTCAAGGGAGAAAGTGGTAGCCAAGGGCTTCCTGGACTCAGAGGAGAAAAAGGAGAGTCAGTAAGTACCAGAATGATTTTATGTAAGGAAATGGAAATACAAGTAGTTGTATTCTTCTTTGTGGTGAGAATTTGCTTACAATGCCAATGTGCCCTGTTGAGTACGTTTCCTTTCCTGAGCCTTTATCCCAGGGAAAAGCTGATCTTTCTGGCACCAAATTGTATTTCTTGGAGGGGGGGTGGATGGGGTTCATCCCTGAATACAGGTAATAACTGACTTAGTATTTGCCTTCTAATTAAAATATGTAACTTGAGTGTACTTGATTATAACACAGCTGTGCATCCAGCAGGGACAGTATGAGGCAACTGGACACAAAGAAGATGCAAATCTCTCTGAACTCTTTTACATTCAGATGACCAAGATAAAACTTTCCCCAGCTGCAATTAATGCAAATGCTAGATTAAGTTTTTAGGCAAGAAAATCTTTAACCTTGTGTAAAATTCATTCTAATAAGAATTGTTGACATCTTTGATTTTTGGAAATGTAATATCAGACTCTGCCTTGAATAGAAAATAAGTTGTTTTCCTGGCTGCAGTAGGAGAATTGGGGGTAGGTTTTCTGTTTTAATTTGTCACTGAATTATTATCAAGGAATTCTGTCCAAATAAAATTATTTTTCTTATAGTAGCTGTCCTGTGACTTGTGTGTCTATATATAAATATCTGTGATAAATATGGATAGATATATCTCAGAAATACAACAAGGAAAGCATGAAATACATATTTTTAGTGTCATTTGACGTCCTTGCTATTAAATGTACTTTTTCCCTCTTCTCTTTCATTTCTAGGGCAGAGCCTATGGCAGAGGAGAAAAGGGAGAAAAGGTAAGATCTAATCCTTCATTGGACTAATTAAATGAGAGTCACTGTTACCATCTGTAGCTCAGAGGTTCCTTTTGGAGTGCTCAGGATGCAAGAGATACGATACAGTTGGATCTTTGTGGGCAAATTTTGTATTGTGTTATGCTGCCTTCTGCAGAAAAGCTGTTGAGTGTTCATTGCTTTTCCCCTTCGTGTTGAGTTTCCTTCGTGCATTGGCCATGTTAAATGCAATCAAACTGAAATCATAATCTTTGCTTTGTGTAAGCTGCAGTGAGTTCGTGGAGGATAATGCAGTAAAGGAACTGGCTAGAAGGATAAAAAAACAAAAGGGAAAGTATAATTTTGAGTTTATTGAATTTGCAACAAGGTTAAAATTGGGTTGTAAGGAGACTGCCACACTGTTTCTTTTCATTGGATATTTTCATTAATAACTTGAAGGACAAAAGCTGGAGTATTTTCTTACTGCAAATATTAGGCAGGACAGAATATTAAGACTTGGAGGTTAAAGTTGAGTATACAGAATAACCACTGAAAATTGCTAGGTTATCCTTCCATTCAGTGATGATCAAAAATGAGAAACAAGTAGTGTGACTGGACTAATTTGCACTCAAATAAGATGTTTCCAGGCAATTCTGGCCGCAGACGTCCCATTCCCCACAAGAAAATGGGGCTGCAGACCTAGGCAGCAGAGGAGAAGTAGCTTTTTCTCTCTGTAGCTCCACATCACAACTGATTGTGGATTATTTTTACCAAAATGAAATTTCAAGTTGTGGGGAACAATACAAAAAGATTGCCAAGAGGATCTGGGAGATAGATGGATGTATTAAGGAAGAAGTCATGGTTCATACTGAAAATGGGATTAAGAATATGTGGAGCTGTTTTCCAGGGGGTCTGTGGCTATCCGATTGCTCAGGAAATTTAAAATAATATTGGATTGTGGTCTGAAAGGAAGAATGCTGCACTAGTGAGAACGTGGCATTTATGGCCATTGCATCTTCTCATTTGTTCTTTCTGTGATTATGATATATTGATTGTATATAGTAGTAATGCATCATGTGAAATTACAATCTAAATGAGGGTTGCTCATGGCAGGAAATATTATTGAGCCAGGCTAGAGACATGGGGGCTATAAAGCACACATTTCTGCATCCATCTTCCTGCAGTCCTCCCACTGACAGCCACTATGTAGCCTTTGAGATTCGGTATTCAGCCTTTGGAAACCAGCTCGTGTGTGGCAGGTGGTGAGAGTCAGCAGTGTGATGGGAAACATGATGTTTACAATATGAGTTGTGCTGCGGTCGAAGCAAGTTCCTGTTTTCTTATGTTTTGATCTCTGCAGAAAAGTGTCGGAGACCGTCTCTCCACATGTATTATTGTCATGCCTCAAAAAATAGTTTTGCAAGTCTGGATTGGAGGGGAAAAAATAAAAAGATCACACAGTATGTGCAGAACTTCTGTAATTGGGGTAGTCAAACAACACTGACTGGCTCAAATGAATATGTAGGCACGAAGGTCCCTGAGTTTATGGCCAGCTTGATTTGTTTATTTGGTACTCCTGCCAGCTGAGGCAGCTTGTCCTCATCTGTGAAGGAAGTGTATTCGGGACCCGGTACATTTGTGCCCCATGTTTGCCCAATGGCTGAGTGTCAGCACTGATGCTGGGAGAGAAAACCTATATCAGCTGTACATTGCTGGCTTCATTAAAAAGGGAGCCGGGGATATAGAATCATACAATCCTAGAACATCTCAAGTTAGAAGGGATCCATAAGGATCATGAAGTCCAACTCCCTGCTCCTTGCAGGACTACCTAACACTAAACCATATGACTAAGAGCATTATCCAGATGCTCCTTGAACTCTGACAGGGTTGGTGCCATGATGCACAAGCTGCAGGCTCCTGGCTGGTCTCTCTACTCCCCTCAGGTTCCCCTGGATCAGGAACCCGCCCCTGCACACCACACCAATCATGCTGGCACCAGAGCTACTCACTTCAGTGATGTGTTTGCGTGTTGAACTTTTCCCAAGCATGCAGGGTCGGTCTTCAGGTGCAAAAGTGAGCCTTCATAGAGTCATAGAATGGTTAGAGTTGGAAGGGACCTTAAAGGTTGTTCCAACCCCCCTGCCATGGGCAGGGGCACCTCCCACTAGACCAGGCTGCTCAAAGCCCCATCCAACCTGGTTTTGAACACTTACAGAGATGGGGCATCCCGTCCCTTCCCAACTTTCCTGTAGCCCCTTTAGGTACTCAAAGGAGCTCTAAGGTCTCCCTGGAGCCTTCTCTTCTCCAGGCTGACCAACCCCAGCTATCTCAGTCTGTCCTCAGTCATAGCAGAGGTTCTCCAGCCCTCTGATCATCTTTGAGGTCCTCCTCTGGACTTGCTCCAACATGTCCATGTCATTATGTTGGGGGCCCCAGAGCTGGACACAGTGCAGCTGAGGTGTCTCCAGACCACAGTAGAGGGACAGAATCACCTCCCTTGACCTGCTGGCCACGCTTTTTTTGATGCAGCCCAGGATATGGTTGGCTTTCTGGGCTGCAAACACACATTGCCAGCTCATGTTGAGCTTTAGATTGGAAAAGACCTTTAAGATCATCAAGTCATCATCAGCAGGAAGCGGTAGGACTGTAAGTGGGGTGGATCAGCCATACAGGTGATGTGTGTACAAAGGGTCGCTCTTCCATGTAGGAGCAGAGTACTGTGACTGTGTCTTGGTGACAGAAGAAGTGTCTATGAGAGGGAAATAGCCAGAATCACAGGCAGCCAGGGTGCGAGTGCCTGCAGTGCTGGTTGCCATCTATACTCCTGAAAAAGAGGAGAGCTTATGAAGTGAAACCCTTCCCAGATAGGAAAATACCTGGAAAGAGAGGATTCACATGGCTCCTTTCTTTTTGGCTGCTGCACTGCAAGGACTGCATGAGTGTGAATTCTTGTTTTTCACTCTGGCTGTGCCAGCTCTATGTTTCCTTGGTGTTTATGGGCATGGACCAGTCCTAGGAAATTAGATCAGGGATGCTGGAGTTCAGACAGCTGCAGTCTGTGTAATCGTTGCTGTGCTGTGGGCTCCTTTACGAACAGAAGGCTCACATCCTAAATGTTGATAGAATCAAGTTATCTCACCTCTGAAAATACTGAGGTGACAAGATTAAAGTAATCCCCTTATTATAGTATTGTTCTTCAGCTGTGTGAGTGCCCAACACCTGCCAGATCGTGCTTTCACCCAGTATTGTGTGTAGGGTAATTCTGTGAGGTCTGAGGCATTTGTTGGAGGGCACATCCTGTGCTTTTCCAGGACACTAAAGGCACTGGCCTTGCTTCTCCAGGCTGTTACCTCAGTTATTTTGCTAAGTTAAAGCCAAAATGATGCTTGTATTAGAATACATAATATGCCAAGTGCATCATTAGTGGTAAACCAAAAGATAATACCAGCTGTGGGTAAAAAAACCTAATTCATGTTGACATGAGGTCCTGTGTGACTTTGAAAATCAGGAAATTCACTGTGATGGCTCAAGCAACAGCTGAGCACGTTCTGCCAGGCCTCAATATCTCAGCCTCACAGAGTATGCTTTTTATGTGCAGAAACATGCATGTACAGACCAATTAATTTTGCATAGATATATAAAAAAATAACATAATGCATCTACAGGTGCTCATGTAAACTGCTCCCAAGTGGATTTTCTGGTTAGGTGTGATTCAGCTGCCACTGCTCTGTACTGGGTCTTTAATTTCTACTAGTGACTGTCATCTCTCATCCCTTGGAGTGTTTAATCCTTGTGGCATTAGATATAGTTGTTATACTTCTGCTCATAAATGTGCACCCATTTACTGTGTGTTCATTCACTTGTTTTGCACACACATGTTATCGAACCGATTATTAGAGATGGGTAAATATCCAGTTCTATAACATGATCACCATGAAAAGTAAAGTTTTGGCTTTATAGGTTATTCAAATGGATATTTGCTAGACCAGATGGCTTGGTCCTGCAAGGGCTATAACTCAAGTCTTCAAATCTCTGTTGATCCAAGAGGAGTAGGTGCAAGAGAGTGAGGGCAGAAAAAACAGCTGTAGAGCATTTCTGAGGATGATTCAAGCAAGACGGGGTTTCGGTGTCTCTTGATCAAAGTCAGGGAAATCACGTTTGACAAGGGTGGTTCTGTAGAGTATGAGATCTGCATTCCTGGGGAGCTCTCATCCACATCACGAGCCAGCCTGCCCTCCTAATGCTTCTATACAAAGTTTAACTTAGAGGATTTCAAAATCTTATGCCCTTGTCTTGCAAAGTACAGAGCACTATGCAGTGGTGCTACACCACTCTTTGTGAGCATCCTGAAGGCCAATGGTAGTGAGAAGGTGGAAAGCTGTTTGCAAAAGCAATGACTTTGGAGATGATATGATGAAAATCTGTCAAACTTTGAGTGAAATGGAGACATCAGCAGGAAATTATTTTTCACTCTTTCTTCTTTTGTAAAACTAAGGAAAAGCAAATCAAACTAGTTGGTGGCAAGTTTAAAATGAACAAAATGAAGTTGCTTTTCATCCAGTGGGTATCGGTGTTCTTTGCAATCTGCTCTGGAGGTTAAAATTTTATGTGCTTGAAAAAGTGCATATGAGTTTAATTAAAGAGAGACATCTGTAAACATCTAGTCAGTACAAAGACATTATCTCTGCTTCAGGACACCAGAGAGTCTCTGTAAACTGTATTGGTGGGAGCAAGATAGTAGGCTAGAGAAGACTCCCAGAAGGCCACTGCTGCAGATGGGATAGGAGCTGGCTAGACTTTTGGTCTGACTGCTAGTAGCTGTTCTTGGACTTCTGTACAAGTCTTGAATATTCCTAACACCCTGTCCTGGTTTGAGGTAGAACAGAACCAATTAATAGCATATTCTTCAGACAGTGTCTGCTTCTAGCAGATAACGTCTGATGTTTATAGCTAATTTCAGAAAGTGCAGTTAGTTAGAAGAGATTTAGCTGAAAAGTAAAACTACTGCAAAGAAAATTGGTTCTGTTCTACCTCAAACCAGGACACAGGCTCGTTACCCAGAAGGGGTCAGAGGTTTTCACAGTCCACTCAGTGCTTGGGCCAACAATGTCTGTAGCTGTTGAAGAAGAGCAAGAAACACAAGTCAGGTGTCATGAAACAATTAGGTCAAGTGATTGCTACTGTGATTTTCCACAGGAAACCAATCTGTGGGAGGAGAAAACTCTAACCAGGACCACTCGCCTTCTGCAGAGGTGGTGAATGAAGTTTTCATTGTGGTTTATACTGGGACTTCCCTCACTAATGTGTTTCCACAAGTATTCAAACTTTCCCTTTGTGCTTTATCTGTTTCCCTCTATGCTAATAATCAGACATACAGCAATGAATATGAGAAACAACTTCAGTAGATTAAGTCTGTATTCTCCTAACAATGTTTTTTCATGGTAATGACTTGCTCTGATAAAAATGCAGAAGGATTATTATAGGATTTCTAACGAGAATAAAACCTCTGAAGTGGCTTGGCTTATTAGACATGCAGTGACTGCAGGAGAGGCATAGGAAAGAAAAGCAGGCAGATAGCTAAGGCTCTGGGCTAGGCTGCAGGAGATCCGGGCTTAAAACTTGGCTCCAACACATTTGCTGACCTTGGGCAAAGCAACCGGTCTTTGTTCCTGTAAAATAAAGCTGGAGAACTCTTTCCCTCCCAGTTTTGCATATCTTGCCTGCTAGATCCTTCAAACAAAGGTTTTGCTTCTCCTTCCCTTGCTTATCTTCCAAATTGGAATTATTACCTTTTTTAGGGCTTCTGGAAAAGCTGTGGAAATCTACTGTGCTAGATACAGTCTGTCCACACAGAGCCCTGTGCTGTCGTTGCCCCCAGGCAGCTGAATATCAGACAGGTCTGACCTGAAAGCTGTGAAAGTTTTTCTACCCGGGTTCTGTCAGCAGGGCTTAGCAAATTAGCACCAGCGCGGTGCCTCTGTGTCGGGGCTGGCCAGGATCCAGCAACGCGGGGCACAAGAAAATGAGCAGAGTTCTGCCTGCAAAAGCTGCCGCGGACATTGCTGGAGTCTGATCCTGCATGCTGGTTTGATGGCAAAGGAGAGCTCGTGCTTTGGGTGTTTTAAAGGGGTGCGTTTTGGGACCAGCAGGGCTGTGTGTGCGACTTGGTTGCAGGTAAGGCTCAGGCTGGAAGTGTTTTTTTAGACACAAAGAGCTATAATAATGTTCGAGAGATGGCCCCTGAGTGTCAGGGTGCAGCAAGGACCATCTGTGCCCTAAAGGAGAGGGAGCTGGGACCAATACCATGAGTGGCAGGGCAGGGACCTCGCCAGCCAGGACTAATCCCACAGCAAAGGAGCAGGATGGGTCAGCGATGGTAGCCAGGTTCAGCTGAGAGTACAGATCACCAGAGTGGTCCATGGTTGATGAAGCAAGTTGAAGTCCAAGGCAAGAAAGTGATGCTGCAAGTCAGGATTAGCAGGGTGTTCTGCCAGGCTGCTGTGGTACAGTTCAAGCAAGGGCCAAAGGGCAGAGCTTAGAAATAGCTTCAATACAAAGGAACAGGAACAACCATCTAAACTTCTAGGAGAAGAATGTCCTCTCTGAGCACTTACACAATGTGGACTCTGAGCTTGCACAAACCAAGAATTAGTCCTTATTCCAGCAACTTCCAAATAAAACTATTGTTCCAGGAGGCGATGTATATGTCCTTTTCACTGATGGAACATTGAGCCTCAGTGCAGGAAATGTCTTCCAGTGAGTTACAGGCCTTGTTTGGGCTGCTGTGGTGTTCAGACATTGTCACCAACTCCCAAAACTCTTAAATGCCACCCAGTTTACCCAGGGCTGGTGAGCTGAAGGATGACTCTGAGAGACTAAAGAAGCAGCAGGCAGCAGGAGCCTTTGCCCATCAGCATCCAGGTTGGCAGACAGTGCTCTTTCAGTGAGCATGTTTTGACAGTAAGAAAATGGGAAAACATCTTCAAGTTCAGAGATACTACTGCCAATGAAATCTGAAAACAAAAAAAAACCCCAACTGCCCAGTAATTTGTGTTCCTTGGAGACGGTGGCTGCGGAAATATTGCCTCCTCAGGGTTTGGTTCTTACCTCTCAGATCTTTTTACTTTATTGCAGAATAAAAAATAATGTAAGCATAGCTCAAACTGACCTGGTAATGGAAAGTGAAAGTGCAATATCTGCAGGTTTTTTTCTTATTATTTTTTTGTGCTGGAAATGTTCTCTCTTGGGAACCATTCTTAGGTACTGACTTCATCTGATTAAGGTCACTCAGCACTTAACTTCTCAGCCCAGCACTTAAACATCTGTATAATAATACCTCATCTACTTCATAAGGCTGTCATGCAGCTCACTGGAGTCATTTGTATCTGTCATTTCTTTTCTGAATCTTCTGATTAAAAAGTGAGGTGTATTAATGTTAGTATCTGACTTAGTACTTGGAGTATGTTGAATCCTCTTGTGTATGCAGGTGATTGCAATCTGCACATTGGGATTTTTAACTGTGGTTAAAATATATTCTGCACAGCTAAATAACTGTGGCTTGATAGAGTTATTTTTCTTAACAATAATTAGAGGGGATTAGATAAATTCTGTGTTTTTCTGTGACCCAGAATAACAGCTGCAGATTGTTACAAACAACTTGAAGCCAGATCACATAGTAATTGTGCATCATGACAGCCTAATTCTCAGCAGTGCAAGAATACTGGTAACTTGGGATTTTTTTCCTTACATAAACTTAGAAAACATTTCTTTCTTTTCAGTATTGGACCCTGGCTTGCAGGTACATTGCTGGTATACAATGACATCTACTGGCAACCAGAAGTTTGCAAAGTCTCCAGCACTTGTTTCCTTAGAGGATTTCTCTGCCAAGATCCAGTGGCAGTGGAGAAAGGAGGGATATGAGAAAGATTTTTCCAAGTTTATCCTTCTTCTGATAGAAGAGCTGGGGGGGAGGGGAAACAGATTGCCTTGATTCTGTCATTGATAGCTGCTGTTGGAATGTAGGATGCTCCTGAGAACGATACTGCAATGGATAGGTATGGATTAGCTGCCTGTTAGGTGGAAAATGAAAAATGCTTTCCTAGCAGTCTGGAGCATACACTCTGAAGTGAACCCTCTAGCCTAATGACTCACAGAGAGCTGAAGCATCCCACGAAGCAAGTTGCTATCACCGGCCTATAAAGGCATCTTGTGTGTTCCCTGCCCCTCCCACATTTTCACATCTATCTAGTTAAGCAGCCAGATTTTTCTCCTTTCCACTGATCAAAGCTGTTGCCAGGCTGTTTCCTTGTTCATGGCTGAGAAGGTGCAGGTGCCTTGTTCAGGGGCTCTCTGAAGGTGCAGGTGACACCATGGCAGCACCACGTTTCATGCTGTTTTTTACTTGCCCAAGTACCACTCTGGACTTCTTTCATTTGAGATGTTGCTCATTGCAGAGAGCAATGAGAAGAATCATCAGTGATTTTTGCAAATTTAACCAGCAGGGAGAGACTGAAAGGAATGGGCTCTGCAGGGAGGGGAGAAATTACGGACTAGATAATGTGGTTAATCTCGAGGAAAAGCTTTCTATGTATTTTTGTGAGGCACCAGAGTAAACTTTAAGGAGTGAATGTGGAATATCAGTAGCAGCAGATGTTTAAGAACAGGTCAGCACTGGAGTTTGTAATACCCTGACACACAACTCCTCTGCCCTAATGTGCTCTTCTGAGAGCCACTGAATTTTTTGAGGGTTGTGTGGAGGTCTGACGCATCAGGAACTTCCCAGGAACAGAGCAAAAGGAATTAGAAGATGTTTCTTGCAAGGCAAAATATCAACCAGTACATGGCAAATCATCCACAAGACCAGAACTATTTTCTGTGTGCTATTTATAGATGTAAGAACATACATTAATCAGTGTCATGATACATGACTGTGTTATTTTTCTATTTCGATGAACACTTCCCCTATAGCACTTGGAAAGCTATTTGTCTGGTACAGAACAGTGGCAGATGCCAGGAAGGAGCATCACTTTGTACTTTGAGACAAGGAAGTTTTCAGAGCAGAGCTGTTATGTTTTTCATATTTCAAAGTGTCTGACAAATGTATCTTTAATTGAGGACCCTTTTGCTCCAACCATGCAAAAAAGAAAAACTGGAATTTCAGGAACTACTGGTCCTGCTTCTGGGAATCCAACCCATTGTAGTCCAGCTCATTTCTCCAGTTATTCCTCTGTTTATTGTGGTACCAACACAATGTGAATTGTGGTGTCAACTGATTGTAGTTATCTTCTACCTTCTATTCAGTATGTTCAATCATAAATAGGTCTTGACTGTTTCTTAATTTGAAGATTTCAGCATTTGCTTGAGCAACTCTCCTAGCTGTTGACCAAAAGTATTTCAAACACAACAGCTCCCCCCTGGTACTCCTCTGCCCTCTCCCTGTTGCAGAGGTAGATGCTTTTTTTCAAGTGCGTGCTTCACTTGGGACAGTTTTGATTATAGATTAACCAGCAGTTCAATAGTTGTCAGGTGTCTGACCATCTCAGTCTTTCAGCAATTACTTAGGTAGTGAATTAAGGAGCGTTGTGGTGGAGATGCAGCTAATATGAAGGTAATAAACAGGTTCTTGGTCACCAATGACAGCTTTGAATTCTTTAGGACATTTCCAGGCTATTCTGAACTCTACAGTGACCTTGATCAGGGTATATCTGTTTACCACATCAGTAAGCACTGATGCAACTTCTCTGCCACAATGCCAAGTTTATCAGTGACTATGCATCCAATAACTGCTACACAGCTATTGTTTTACCTATTTTGATGCAAAGATGGAGTAACAGGTTTCTTCAAAGAAAGATATCTGTTGGTATCCCTGAAAAAAGATGCACTTGCTGTCCCCAGAAGAACAATGACTTAAGATCATATGATGAAGGGTCAGAAGAACCCTTCAGAAGACACCTTGGTAGGGGCCATGATGTTCATCAAGTTCAAGGGTTCAGACAATCTTGAAAGACAAGGTCTCCTCAATTTTCCTGGGGAAGTACCTTTTAGGGACAATTGACTTCTAGGCAATGCATTAAAAAAACATATTTTAAACATATTTTATATGTTTTCAGTACAAAAAATGCCCATCTATCTTTTAGCCACCTGTCTACATACTGTGTTGAGTTTCGTGATAGACCAGCCAAACCTACGACTTCTATTCACTCCTGTGTATTATGTCCACACGACCTTTCTGTTTATTAAATCAGAATATAATAGAGACCCAGAAGAGCAGATTTTCTTCTCTTAAAATGAACTGAAGTGAACTTCAAATGGAGATGTATGTCTTATTTCTTGTGGAAGAAGAAGATAATGCCAGTTTTGGTGTCGAATTTGCCAAGATATTAATAGGGTTTTAGCATCATTAAGCTAATAGAATCCTGCATCTGTGAGTTGGAGAATGGCAGTCATTTGTGCTGCCTGTCTGGTCAGCAGCTTTTGAAAATGGAGTTGGGTGACATATATCTGTTGCAGCTATGCCTCTCGGTTGATCTGCAGATCATCCCTGGCTTTTAATGAAGTTTCTGTCTTTGCCTCAACGCTCTAAAAAGAAACAAACCCCAAATCCCCAAATTTACAATAATTTTCAAGAAAATATTTATTTTGTATGGCTGCTGAAAACAAAGTTGTGAGATCTGCTCTTTCAGCCTCCTCAACTTTGTAGCCCCTGAATGGACAAAAACCTAGAAAAAAAGGATGTTACATCCTTCCAGACACATGCCTTGTCTTGGAAGTGTTCTCAGACATTTGAGTGTGAAGACCACACTTATCTTGCAATAACTCTTCTGTTTTCCTTTATCACTTTTCTCATCAAACAGTGAAAACAGTTTAGTGTGTAACCGTGGATCAGCTGTAGGCCACTTACCTATGGTCTTCTGGTTTATTCTTTGTGAACATCAAATTGCCAAGTTAAATGCAGGTGAACGAAAGAATAAACTTACAGTTAGGGCACTAACCTAGGACACGGGAAATCTGGAATGAGTTTCTATCTTTGTTCCAGACTCTGTGACCTTCCATATGTCTTCTACTCAGTCGTGCCTCTGACTCGTCACCCTCGTGAGATGAAAGCAATATTACAGTTGCTATAACTTCCTTCTGATTTCACAGGGGTGCTGTGAAGTTAATTAACAAAGGAGAGAGGGGTGTGTTAATGATGAAGAGGTAACACTGCACAGGGCAATTTTGCTTCTGTTTCCATTTCATTTTGCCGCTTTTGTTCTGCTTCTCTTCAGCTCTTGCCATTTTGTCTCCTGCCTTGGATATAGATCCCCTGGTTTGTGCAGCTGTCAATATGCTGGGTGTGTGATTCATGGGGTTCTGCTTGGCAGATTTTTGAAGGTCTCCCAATGACACCTTTATTGACGTTTTTTGACAGGGTTAGAAATTTTAATTTCATTTTAAGGTTAGAAAAGTGGCACTTCTGTGTTAGATGTAGGCCAGTTTGGAAGAGAAAATAAATAAATAGTATAGAATTGACCTTAGAATGATCTATCTTCTGTCATCTGCTCTGCAAGCTGAAGGAAAAGTCCAGTGATTTACTTGAATTTGACAGGCAAATGAGAATCTAACCATGTGTTTTGGACTGATTTTTTTCCCCATTATTTTCTTGTTTAGTTTGCTCTCATTTCCATTAACGTAGGCCACAGCCCAGAGTTTGAATTAAAATATGTGATTATAGGCCACAGCTGTTCTTGAGTTGGAAGAAATATTTGTAAACTTGGCAGCTGCTTGAGGAGCTGCAAGTGGAGGAAGGAAAAGCAGTTAAACTTGAGTAGATTCCTTAAAAACATCACTGAGGGATCATTCCTTTGTGTGCTTTTGACGTCTCCCTCGGATCAGGTAAAACTGAATTGTTCTGTCTCTGGAGATCCCTGCCTTCTCCATTTTAGGTCTCTTTATTTTCAGAGAAATTCTGCTATGAGGCTGGATATGGCAAAATCCCTGCATTAGCTGTTCCCAATCTGAGGAAATATATCATCTAGCAATTAATTTATCAGCTTTTTAATTTCATAGTTATCTCCATTCAGCCATCTGAAGATCTACACAGGATGTAGATATAATTTGGTCGCAGACCATGTACACAATGTTCAGGAGATTCTGTGGTGCAGTGAGGGTCACTATGATCCAGGTGAGGTGAACTGTTTATTGCCAGTAAAGGGTCTGCTCTGTGCCAGGCTGTTTGATGTATGGGCTTTGCTGCGTCACATAATCCTGAGCATGGGGGCAACCCTGAAGCTCCTCTCCCCTCCTTGGTGACTCCAGAACAGTACGGTGAGTGGCAGTTCAGGCTCACAGCTGTCTCTGGCATGTATGGTCATCAAGTGGGAGAGACTTTACAGTGTTTTCCTCCAAATGTCCAGGCAGTCTCTTGGCTGTGAGGACCAACTCTGGGCTTCATATGTTTATAGGCAACTGCTCGAAATCTGTTAAGAATCAGAATGGTGAAATCTCACTGCTTTAGTTAATAAATAAAGAATATGGAAGGAAAAGCCTTTCTCTCTTCTCTGAATGGTATTGGTTTAGGACGTAAGTTACCATGTGCATCTGTGAAGAGAAGTTACCTTATTTTGGAGGTTTTCAACACCAATTAGGTAAACCCTTAACAACTTGGTCTGAATTCACTGTTGATGGTGCTTTGAGTGGGAGGTTGGGCTAGAAAGCTTATAAGGTCCTGTCCAGCATGAATGGCTCTATGAGCACTGTGCATCAACCTTACTGACTCATGCTAGGATTAATTTATTCAGCTGTGCCAAGGAGTTGCTACTTCATGAAGGAAAAAAAAAAAAAGGCAAGAGAAGCTAATTAACTGTATTACTTTACTTTGCACAGAAAAGACACATATTGTACTCCTACCTATGCTTCCCATTTTGTCATGGAATAGCAGTTCCTTTGAGTTATATTGACCTCTTAGAGCAAATGATTTCCTTAAAAATCACATTTGCTATTTGATGGGTTTTCTATCTCATTAGGGTGCCATTCAAATACAGCAGATCTGATTTTTACCACTAGCTGCGTTGCAAATTCTAGACGGAGTGCTTCATGAAGGTTCAGTTAGCAAGAAATGTGATTATAAAAGTATCTAATGACTTTAATTTGCATATACAGCACAGATTCTTTCCAGATACTGTCTTTTATTAACCTTTAAGTGCCAAAATATACCTATAAATAAATAAGGCCAGATTTTTTCACTCTGACTGGAACCTTGCCTTAGGTGTACATCCATCTAAGTCTGCAGGACTACTCATGCAGGTAAAACCCATCACAAATAAGACTAAATATGGCAGAATTTGGCCCGAATTTATCTGCATATGTAGGTAGTCCTTAGGTATACACAGGCCACTTAGAAATATATGCATCAACTGCTTAGCCGCTTTAAGCTCCTTCAGAAGGATTCTTCTGTCCAATCCTTTTCACAAAATCAGATAGGGAAAAAACAGTGCTGGTGGCTTTACATCCCACATATGGATGTCCACTCTTTCAGATAGAAGAGACACAGAACAGTCTGTGGAAGGACTCATGCCAACATCTCTTATAAAATCCAGCAATGCTGAAGCCTGGGTGCCACCAGCGGGAGCACGAACATGCAGGAGAGATGCAGGCAGGGTGCTGGGTCATGACCAAGTACCCCAAGACAGCTGGAATAGTCCTGCTCCATTCACAGAGCTCAGGCTGAAGCCTACCGTGAATCATTGATGAAGTTAGCTGTTGAGTATGAGAAGTTCCTATTGATGGGGTGTAAATGGAATAAGTGGCTTCCAAGGTGACATTTTGGCCCAATGCGAGCAAGCAAAGGGGAAAAAAATTCCAACATTTTCGTTTTTCCAAAAAACTTCCATGCTATTGCAAATTTGGTGTGGCAGTGAAGTGGTCGTGTCTGTGTGTGAGTGGTTCTGTGTGGGTGTGACTTTTTTTATGAGTGTATGTTTGAGAGTGTGTGTAAGAGTGAGAGCGTGATTGTGAAGAGTGAGTGTGTGTGTGTTTGAATGTGTGTCTTGGTGAGTGAGTGTGTGTGTGTATGAATGTGTGAGTGTGTGAATGTCTGTTTGTCTGTTTGAGTGTGTGAGTGAGTCTGTGGCAACAGGAGAGTTTCTCAGTGAATGGTTCCTAAGCTTCATGTAGTTTCCCAGTGACAGATCTCTAATCTCGTTCCTGGAATAAGGCTGGTTCTGGGTCGTATTTACACAAAAAAGGGGAGGGGAGGGATCAGCCAGAGGAAGACACCAGAACATAAAAGTGAATTTGAACCTGCTCAAATCTGGGCAAGTTCCAGGTGTCTGAGGGCAGCATCGTTACAGCGAGGCAGAGAAGTTTCCTCAACTCTTCCCAGATGACAACTGCCACCTGAAATACACAGATACACCAGAGAATGGTGTGGCATTTCATGTTTCTTTTCTGTTGGTGTTTTAGGGTGATGAAGGTTCCCCTGGCTTTCCTGGACTGAAAGGGGATAAAGGAGAAAAAGTAAGTGCGAGTATTTATTAATTATACTGTGACAAGTTAAATTTAAGCTGTTGTGGAAGGCAAATGACAAGAGGCCCTCTTCCAAGCCTTTTACTTTACCTCTGTGTTTTCTTGTTCTATGTTAACAAGGTAGTAAGAAAAGAAGACTGTGCTGTTGGACTTCTTTTCAGCAAAGTGCACCTTACAATCTTTAAACCTATTGATGGCACTCAGCCACATTTGACAAAGGTGTGGAGATCTCAAGGCATGAACTTTGTCTAAACTTTGTAGAACTCCAAAACAGAGCAGAAGATTGAAACAGATCAGAAGCTCAAGTGCTAATGCCTCCAAGTACAGAAACTTCAGTATGGAACATGGAAAGCCAAAGATTATAATTTCCTTTCTTGCACTGAGCATAAATAGCTTTTGGACTGAGATAGCCTTTAGCTGCTTACATCTTCTTAAAAAATAGTTCAAAAAATTATCCTGTACCGAGCTTGTTCTGTCGACTAGTATATGCGTTGGATACATTTGTCAGATATGCCTTAAACAACATTTACAAGGAGGATTATAGGAATTTAATTTATTTCCACCTCTTGTAAAATAGCCAATGTTCAGGATTGCACGGCAGGATCCCCCTCCAAGAAACACACAGCAAACCAGCTTGGTTTAATCAGAGCCCAGAGCAAGGGTTTGCAGTGCCTGTGTCTGTTTCTCATTTGAGCCTTTTTTCACAGTGCACTTAATAAACCCCAAACCTGCTGCAGTGCCTAAAAATAAAAATGCTAAGCCAGTTCCTCCCCATGTGCACTGCTTTTGCTTCTTGTGTATCTATTCTAGAGAGTTGGTCAGAAAGGAGACTAATGAAATTCAACAAGGGTAAGCGTAGGGTCCTGTACCTGGGGAGAAATAACCCCCTGCACCAGTACAGGTTGGGGGCTGATCTGCTGGAAAGAAGCTCTGTGGAAAAAGACCTGATAGTCCTTGTGGACAACAAATTTACCATGAGCCAGCAATGTGCCCTTGTGGCCAAGAAGACCAATGGTCACCTGGGGCGCATTAAAAAGAGCGTGGCCAGCAGGTCGAGGGAGGTCATCCTCCCCCTCTACTCTGCCCTGGTGAGGCCACATCTAGAGTACTGTGTCCAGTTCTGGGCTCCCCAGTTCAAGGAGGACAGGGAACTACTGGAGACAGTCCAGCGGAGGGCTACAAAGATGATCAAGGGACTGGAGCGCCTCTCTGATCAGAAAAGGTTGGGAGATCTGGGTCTGTTTAGCCTGGAGAAGACTAAGAGGGGACCTCATCAATGCTTATCAATATCTAAAGTGTGGGTGTCAAGACAATGGGGTCAGGCTCTTTACAGTGGTGCCCTGTGACAGGACACCCTGTCCTGTCAGTGCAGGGTGATAGGACAGGCACAAGCTGGAACACAGGAAATTCCATCTCAATATGAGGAAAAACTTCGTTACTTTGAGGGTGGCAGAGCCCTGGAACAGGCTGCCCAGAGAGGTGGTGGAGTCTCCTCCTCTGGAGACACACAAAACCTTCTGGATGACTTCATTTCCAGCATGCTTTGTTGGGAGGGGGAAGGGGGGTGAAGTAGATGATCTTTGAAAGTCCCTTCCAAACCCTACCATTCTGGAATCCTGTGATTCTGAGGGTTGCTTGAGTTTTTCATGACTTTTCTGTTAGGCTTGTTACTCCTGTGTGTTACAGCTGTGCCTAGCGGCTTCTGAGCTTTGGGATTGTTGCTGTACAAGCATGGAATAATAAAAAAAAGATTAAAAATGAGTATTTAGTGACAAAACAGCAGGTTTTTGGGACAATGGAATGGTGGACAGAGAGACTGAGGGGAGATGATATTAAGAAGACTCAATGGTTAAGTGTCTTATTAGCTGCAGAGCTTTTATATTAATTTATTCTTAAATGAGTTAAGTGGCCAGGAGTTCCTAGCTCCTCATTAACAGCTCGTCAATTGGCCATAGCATCTTAACGGCAGTAGCAGCTCCTCCAGAGACTGTAAATAATAAATGTTTGTGTTGAAATGATTCTCCTTACTCCTGTCTTGCTGTGCTACTCATGTCCTTGCACTTGCAACGGGTGTTAATATTGTGCTGAATGGTAATTCTGTTGTTGTTACAGGGGTCCCTGGGCTCACCTGGTCCTCCCGGGAAGGATGGAGCAAAAGGAGAAGCCGTAAGCCTTTTTCTTCCTCCTGTGTCATCCTTGCCTTGCAGTGTGAGGCAGGCAGTGGAAATCAATCTAGATTGAGTGGAACATGTCCTGGGGATTTGTATGGCCATTTTAGGAACGGCAGAAACAAATGGCAGGAGGTTAATAGCCCCAGCGCTCTCCCTTCCACGTTTGCAGTGATGGCAGGCGTCGTACAGATTAGCCATCCTCAGGGGTTCCCAGGGCAGCTCTGTTACCACTTATTAATATTGGAAAGGGTGCAGTGGGGACAGTATGTGGTTTGGGACCCGCTGCTGTGGCTGTGCTGGTTAATAACTGCAGCTACAGAGCTTGGCCATTTGTTTTAAATCTGGCAAAGAGTCATCAGCTAGTGGAGATGGCAGGGGGTGCAGGGGGACCATCCTGTACTTGCACAATGGACAGGGGTGAGAGAAATAGATGTAGTGATCACAGAAGCAAGGACCTGATCTCCTCTTGTGCGCTGCTAAAAGCTAAGAGTAAAGGAGGAGGTGCAGGGTTATCTCAAAGAAGGGTGGTGCATATGAAATATTGCCTTTAAGAGGACTGCAGTTGAGGCATAAAACCACAAACACATTTTTCCAGCATCTTAAATATTTTAGAGCTTTCCCTCCTTTCCCCTGTTTGATCACCGTCCGTTTGAATCATCTTCATACCAATGGTGGACCTCATTGTCTCATTCACTGTCCATTTGTGGCAGTCATTTGGTGGCGACTGGAAGAACATGGGGAAAAGACTCTTGAAAAGGCACAAAAGTTGTGGTACACAGCAGAAAAGCTCTTTTTTTTTTTTTTCCCTGTTACTTGCATCTTGTTTCTGCTTTATGCCACACTTGTTGCACTTCAGAAAAAAAAGGTTGATTTTCTAATATAGCTTCCAGAACTGATGCAACTTCATCGCATCACACGCGGTGTGGTCTGGGATTGGACAGTGACATACTTGGAGTTGCAGAATTCCTTCAGGATGTGCTTATCGCACTGAGGGGTGACTACTCAAGATCAAATGCATTATTTTATCTCTAGGGAATCCACAACTGTAGATCATAGTTGGTGCAAGCTGTTTACAACTTGGGGAACTCATTTTCTCACTGCGTATGTGGTTGTGTTTGAAGAGCAGATGAATAGCTGCTGCAGTTTTTGATTTGTCTCTTTCTGCTTTTCTTTTTGTGAAGCACACCCCAAACTTTCAGATCTCTGAATAATGGTACTCAGCGCTGTAAATATTGGATAGAGCTTCCATTTCTAAAGCTGTATGAAATGACTGTTTTGAACAATCCTAGCATTTATATATAAAAAATTAGCATTTGCTGTCAATATTGTTGTTACTTGCAGGGTCAACCAGGACAGCCAGGAGCATTTGGACTGCCTGGGCCAGCAGGTCCAAAGGTAAGATTTCCACATCTTCTTTACATGAATAGGTATATTTTTTTCCACTGACTTTTTGAATGTGTGGATTGCTTGAATAACTTGTTGTTTATGACTCTCAGTTTTTCTCACTGGTGAATGAAGAAGCTCAAAATGCTCATTTTCATTAAGGGTCTGCTAAGATATCGGCAATTAGGCCAGGTATGTTAAGAGAAGAAATACCTTTCATTCAATCAACATACAATTGGAGAAGGTTGAAGAGAATGTGTTTTGGGGCACATAAGTCTTGCTTCCTCAGTAAGCCTTCCTAACTCCCACAAAGATGCTGCTGAGAATTATCCCTACTCTATGACTTGGTGAAAAGAAATCATGGAGACATCCTGGATGTTTCTGCCTATTTTGGGAGCTTCAGTTTGCACCAGTAGACAGTGGCAAAGGGATACTGAGCTTGAGCCAATGTTATATCACTGGGTTTGCTTCAAACGAGGTGCTTCTAGATGGGGATCTGGTGACATCTAGCTGAGCATCAGAAATGTGAATTTTGAAGCTCTTCTCATGAGCAGTTCTTCACCCTCCTTTCAAAGTCTCAGCTCTCCTTGCCTTGTTTCCTAATTACTGAGGGGATAACAGCCCATCAGCTGTTTTCAGTCTCATTGTTATAACACAAAAAGAAGATGGTGCACTAGATGGACAAGTGTGTTTTCAGGAGCATCATGGATGGCAAGTTTTGCTTGGCCTATGAAAGGTGCTGTGAGGACAACAGATTGATTGCCCAAATTTACTTCACCCAGTTCTGGTCCTGTACAAGCAAAGGTCTTTGAGCATCACATCTTTCCAGAAGAGCCAGATCTGGTCATCTGAACCTGCCAGTGTGTTCACTTATTTGTCCTCAAACAGGACTTAAGTACCTGAACACCTTTCCAGACATAGTCCTGCTTGTTGTTTGGCTCTGTCTGAGAGGACCCTATGACGCAGTTCATTTATGTAGCTCCTTTTGGGTTCCTCAGCTATGGAGAGGCACTTTCTCCAAAATGTCATCTTTTTTTTTTTTTTTTCATAGAGGGAAATGTTCATAATTTTCTAAAGTCTCATCAGGAGGGTATCGTAGCTAATGGCATGAGTTAGCGGAGTGGGTTAGCGGAGATACTTGGCAGCCATCCCAGGGTTCTCTGTGGGAGCCATATTGCCTTCAGCAACGTGAAGGGGTTGATTGTGGAAGCTGCAGGGCAGTGTGTTCAGCGGGGGATAAATGACAACGGCTGGGCTGAGCCGGGTAAACACACTCTGAATATTGCTTTGTCCTTCGGTGGGATTTGGGAGTGGATGAGATGAACTGAATTTGTCACCCACAATTGCCTGTCAGTAGCATCTCTCCTACTGTATATATAAATACGTATTTTCTTTCTCTCCTGCATGTTTCCCATAGTGGAACTGCAAACCAGTAGGCTAGACAATGCTCCTTGTGGTATGAAGCTCCTCACTCTTACTTTGCAAAGCTTTTACAAACCAAACCAAGACATCTACATCCACCTCCAGAAGGACTTGATCCTGGAAAATGCTGCATGTTTCCCACCAGGATCACCAGGCATATATAGTTCAGCCAAGTAACGAGGCAATGATGGATAGAAGTTTAGCACTATGGGCTGGGCAGGATTGGTGCTGGTGGGGCTGGACCTAAAGACGTCTGACTGGGCAGTGCCAAGTTCTCTCAGGGAAGAGGTGAGCTTGGCTAACCCCAGCCTCTCAGCAACAGTGGCTAAATATAAAACTGTGCTTTCACAGTGACTTTTATTTACCTCTGCGGATGCGCTGGCTGTGTGCACTGTCCTTCAGCTGGATTCTGACCTGAGCTATTTTAAGAAACAGTCCTGACTTTGCTGACAGGGCTTTAAAGACAAAAATATGAATCTACACTCCTTTACTGCTCAGCATTAAGCCCAAGCACCTCGCCAGTGTGGAATGGGGTGTGTAGAGATGGGCAGAGTTGGCAATCAGAGAAGTCACATCTCCAATTACTGTTGTAATGATTGGGTTTTGCCAGATGACTTATTTTTATTTAAAATCATTGGCATCAATACAGTGCCTCTGGGCTCTACCCCAGGCTCAGTGGAGGACAACCTTGCAGTTTCTCTGGTCACTTTGGGATGCAGTCCTTCCCGGCTCAATCCATCTTCATTTGCATGGGGCCGGGGAAGTGCAGTGCACGCCCAGTAGCTGTATGTGCACCCCAGGAAATTCAACCCCCTCCTTACCCGCTTGGCTGAGGCATTTCCAGTCTTCTGCCTCCGTGGGAATTGCCAGCACTTTCTTTTCAAGAGGTGCCTTGCAGCTTTTACAGATCTCATTAATTGTGTGAAGCTTCCAGTAGCACAGATAAGGGTCCTGCAGACTTCTGGTAATAGGACTTCAGCCCACAGAGGTACCATAATGGATGATGAGCCCATTAGGGTACATGTATGGGTTACAGGAATGAAATGGCTTCAGTACATCATCTCTGGTTTTACCGCTTTTGCTGCTCAGTGAAGTCTCTAGGGGAGAGTGTTCCTAGCTCAGTGTCTTCATCATAAAAATGTGTGGAGTTTTTGTGTTGTTTTTTTTTCTTTTTCATCAAACTTGTTGGATAAACTTCATTACTCACCAAGAAGGATGTATGATCTTGCTAGCTACAAGCTGGTGGAAGCAAAGAAGAGCACGCAAAGCCAGCCTTGTGTTAATCAGCGATGGAGATTCTGGTTTCGTGGCATTTCATGGCATGATATATCCACTGGTTAGTGGAGAAAGCTCCCACAAAAATATGTGGGACCTGGCAGGTTATTTTAAACAGAGTAAGCGGGTCCAGAGGAAAAAAGGCCTTAAGTCCCTCACTGTATATTATAACAGCGAAACAAAGCTTGAATTTTTCAGGCCAAGCTCTTTAGACTTTAAAATCCTGCAGCAAATATTCCACCTTTTCCTTCTTTTTTTTTTTTTGTCTGTCTTTAATAAAAGGTTGAAGAGATTTTTTTTGTGGCTATCATTGCTATGTCACTGACATAGCAATAACATTCCCATCTGAACTAACAGTAATCTGCACTTGATAGAGAAAACAGAGGGAGAGGGAAAAAAAATCAAGCCTTTGAAATATAAAGTATTAGGTAAGAGTTTAATTTTGAAAAATTTCCTTCTTCTTGTTTGCTTCAGCTGTCCAAGGTCTCACACTTCTCTGGTTTACCAGACATGATCTCAGCACAGGCCTTGAGTGGGATCAGCATGTCTTCCCATCCAGACAAACCCAGTTTCTCTACCTATAACTTTTGCCGAGTGTTATAACTGCACCTTATGTAATGGTACTGAGTTGGACTTTGATAATTTGGTCAACTTGAAGCAGATAAGACTCTGTCTGTGCCTAAACCCAGCTCTTGTTAACCGCTTGTGAATCTTCCCCCAGGTTTGCCCTATTTGCTTCCATACTTCACACAGGTTTAGCCACCTTACAGCTGGGCTGATGAACTCTTTGTAAGCTTCATGGCATGGCTTCATCTGCTTTAACAAGTCCTCTCTGGCAGAGGGAGAGGGCAGTTTTGGCAGTGCACTGCTGAAAGCGGTGGTGAAACACTGGCCAAGTACAGTCCAGTCAGCCTGCCCAGGTCTGTGCTTAATGACAGAGAGGTGGTGGTCTCTGTATCTGGAGACATTCAAAACCTGCCTGGACATGTTCCTGTGCAACCTGCTCTGCATGGACCTGCTCTAGCGGGGGGGCTGGACGAGATGATCTCCAGAGGTTCCTTCCAACCCTCTGTCATTCTGTGATTGCTCCAAATCAGACTGTCATTTGGGCTATGGCAAGCGTAGACAGTGGTGTGACATGACCAGCCTCCTGGGCACTCGCACTGGGAAAAAAAAGTCTCAGTTCTACTAATAGTTCAGTGCAAATACATCTTGCATTTTTGATATTTTTTTTAATAAGAAACATCTATTAATATGAAATGTGTAAACGATTTAAAAATAAAGTCTTGATTTGTTTTTGAAGTCTTATCCACTACAGCCACCCAATACAGGAGTTAGCAAGATGAGAGAGGAGAAAGAAAAGGAAAGTAAGATAAGTAACAAAACAATCAGCCAAACTGGTGATATAATAGATCTAAGCAGTTCTCATGGCCACCTCATCAGGCCCAGGCCGTCTCCAAAAGACAGCTCTGAGGGCCCATCCTGTTAACCCGGGGATCCAGACCATTTGCAGGCATTGTAACGCCATAAAATCATGCAGTAAGAATGCTCTGCATTTCAGCTTACCTTCTCCAGGGAGAGAGTCAATGTGTAACCATCTGAAGAACTGTTGAGATGTACCTGATTCTCTTGCATTTCTCTCACTTATGCTGAAAATAAATATTAAAGAATACAGTTCTGTTCTGTTTATTTTCATTTACTCTTCAAAATATACAACACTTGAAGTCTGTGGTTCATTTATTTATTCTGGGATATTCAGGCAAGGTGTGCCTATGCTTTGTTCCACCAACACCGTGTTCAGCAGTCATGACAGAGCTCAATCAACCTGCGCACAACAGGCAGGCAATGACTGCCATTGCCAAAACTTCTGAAATAACCTGTAGAGAAACTTGCACGGGACGGTTTGTCTTTGGAGGGCAAGACTGAAAGCAGAAGGATAAAGCTTACTAATGTCTGAGGGCTTGGGTTAAAGGAGAATGTTGGGCTGTCACTTTGGGTAAGTAGCTGAAAAGTTGGACTCTGCTCTGTGTATTAGGGCTGAGAAAATCGAGGAGCTTCAGTAGCCCACTGTGAGCACAGTCTGAATAACTGATTTTATCTGATTTCTGAATAACTGTGAAACAGTTTCTGGTGTTTTAACTGTATCTCAATTCCTTGCCAGGGATCCGAGGGAAAACAGGGTCCTCCAGGAATTAAAGGCTACGTAGGCGCACCGGTAAGTCATGGCTCTTATTACATTTTTGACACTCTAGAAACTTCCTCCACTTTTTCAGTGTGTCCTGCCTACCTATTTTTTTTTATTTTTTATTAAGCAGTATAGGGTATGTCTGACCACTTACCTGTACTATGTTCAAATAGTGACATTTTCTTGACTTCACTGAGTTTCTTCTGACTTCTTTAAATGAGAACAAACCTGGAGCCGTTAGAGAGATGTCAGTAGAAATGACTTGATTACAGAGGTAACAGCTCGTGGTTTTGTGATACTGCCACTATAATGCAATTGCTTTGATCTGTGTTGGTGCACTGTTTACATGGTGCTCAAAAACTTCATCATAACGCCAGCGAAAAAAATACCACCTCTCAACAAGTTTCCAATCAAATTTTCAAAACTGTCAGGGAGTACTCTTTGGCCTCAGGGGTCAAAACTGCCTTGAATGAATGGGCAGCAAGACCAAAATATATCAGATGCTGTCAAGTTAGCACCTCCGTCTTGTGGTCTCACCTTGGTAATTGTGGAGGCGGCCTTTAAGCTGGTGTTGTAAAGGCTGATTGGATTTTCTGAGGTTTAATGACCTGATTGTACACCAGTGCACTTTAGTGACATACCAGACATCCTGGAAAGGAAAAAAGATTTCCCTGTGCTGGCCGAGGACTTGCTTTAAAACTCACTACAAAGAGGTCCAATGTGTTCAAAAGAGCTTGGGCACTATTGTCTTTGCCCAAGTGCATGCTGGTTTCCTGCATGGTCTAAAGCTGAATTGTATTAGGCTTGAAGATGATGAAATGAACACGGGGGGTGGCATTACCTTCCCATGTGATAGACTCTTGTAATATTAACAGTATAAATGGGCAGAGCTTTAGGGACACTTCCTTCCTGCTCTTTGGTTCACACGCTCAGGTGTGGTACACTGTTATGGAAGGTCTTCTCCATTCCTGTCATAAGACTGATGTTTTGCTTGGACTGCTGGGGAGTACCAAGACAGTAATCATGTAGTCAGTCTACATGCAGGTCTCATCGTTATTAGCGCATTAAGAGTGTCATATTTTTAAACCTCCTGCTGTCTGCTTTTTGGAAATAGGGCGGTTATTGCTTTGCTGTCTGGGAAGCTGTGCAGGCTCAGTTCGGGTCATTAGAGATGGTCAAATCTGTACAGAGTTTGCTTACAGTCAATCATGGCCTATAATCTGAATATCTTAATAGCTGTCTAAATCATCCTATGGGTCAGGTGATTAGCCCTCATTAGCTTGGAGGTAAGCCTCCACTATAATGTAAAGTAAATTGAAGATTAAATGCAAATGTATTAGAATAAGAAGCATTTTAAGCTTTGGCAGTTGTAGAGAGGTCATTACTGACTGAGCATATTTGTCTGCCTGTAGCCATTAGTTGGTTGCCTAGTTGCTACAATAAAGGTAAAATACAAGGTGCTTCCTGTGCCGAGGGAAGCAGGAATCCATTCCTGCCCCTTGAGTCGATCGTCTGTATTGGTGTCACTGTCCTTCATCAGTCTAAGCCCCAGCAAATGGTTCTGGTGTACCTGGGAGGAGACGAATTATGCAGTCCAGAAGAACACGGACGTTGGATTCACAGTGCAGAAATGTGGTTGAGCCTCCAGGACACGGATTATCTAGCACTTGCCAGCTCTCAGAGGTACCTGCTGTCTGCCTAGCTACTGCATCCAAAACCACCAGGAATGGGCATTGTTGCTTGTTTATGTGATAGGTTTTTCCATCAGTATTGTCCTCTACCTAAGTCCTCATTGTTTATGAGCAACATGAAAAATGCAGAGCATTGGTTGTTTTCCAGACCATCTGCAGCTGTGGTGTGTTCCCTGTCCCTCCACACTACTGTTGGCAGGAGGGTCGTGTGTCTGCAGGCAATATAATATTACAGACGTTCCTGGGCCCACAGGTCATCCCTGCTCTGTGAGTCTGCTTAGACCATGTTTGTGGCCAACTTTGAGGGCTGGCAACACGGAAAATGTCCTTGAGGTTCACTTGAATAGATTGTACAGACACGCACAGTGATTTGGTGACTAATTAGAGGAGGTAACTATGCCTCTACTTGGACTGAACTTTACAATCATTTTTTATTTTTATTTTTAGGGTCTACAAGGAGAAAGAGGAGAAAAGGGAACACGAGGAGACAAGGTATTTTTGCTGCACGCTAGGAAGAGGCAGGCTGCTCTTTGTCTTTGCTCTTTAGGTGGGGTGGGCTGCCAGGCCAGCAGATGTGGAGGGTGGTTGATGATGGAGTTCCTTCACTGTGCTGCACCTCCCGGTGCTGTCTGGGAATGGACCTCCCATGGGAGTGCAGGAGGGCTTTGTAGATCTCTGCTGTCTACTAAGCATGCTTTTAGGGACTTTTTGTCTATGCATAGCCAGGGATGGAGCAGAGAGAGGAGGAGTGGAAAGAAAGTATGGGGAGATCTAGTGGGGTGTCCGCATTTTGTGCACCACCTGAGAGCTGTGAATGACCACTGACTGCTGCTGGCCATGTCTGCATCCAGAGTTTTCCCATCTTACTGCACTTGCTCTGATTATCCAACTTCCTATGTTTCTGTCTTCTCCCATCACCATAAGCTCAGCAGTAATAAGTACCAGGTAGTTTCTATGTTAAAGGCTTCGTCCAACTGGTGCTGCTTCCCAGTTCTCTGCTCTCTCCTCTCTGGGAATAGCTGTTTTACAGGACACTCTGGGATTTGAACCATGTTTATGGTTCCAGAAAGAGACCAAATGCCCTTTACACCTGGAAAAAGCATTTAAAAGCAGAGCTGGACAGACACAAAGTCTTTATTACTTGAGTTTGCTCCTTCTGTTTGGAGACACCTCAGATGTGCACACGCTTCTGCTCCAGATCTGCCAGGACGTGCTTGGGGCTCCCCAGAAATGCCATCAAAAACGCCTTTTGCTGCCCTTGCCAGGTCCTGCATCCCAGCAAGCAGCTGGAGATGGGGCATCACCAGTCTCCGTGGGATCCAAGCCACTCCTTTTTTCCTGCAGGAAAAACAGGGAGCAGGACCTTTCTTGCCATTTCTGGGTGGCTTGCAGCACTGAGCAATGTCCTGCCTTGATTATGTCTCAAGCTGGTCCTGAGATAGGAATGTCTCAGTGCTGGCCTGGCAGTTTTTCCTGTGTTCAAGCTGTCTTTAGTGATATCTGGCTACATGTGTTTGTGCAAAGGAGGCAGTTATTAGCTTGCTAGCACAGCCATGTTCCCATTTCTCACTGTCCATCTCCTTCTGGAGAAGAAACACAGAGATTTACACCACGCTTTTGCGTACTGGGAAAAATGATCAATAGGCTCTTAGTGAGAGATATTGTGTTTTGCTTTACCATGTGTTAAGGTGTCTGTTCCCAGTGTCCATTTTCTTGTTTATGATGAAGTAGCCATGACCATGTTTCGTGTTATCTATCCTCGCTGCTGCAGCTCGAGCAAAAGGCTGGATCATACTTTATCTTCCTCATGCTTTTGCCTCAGCCTTTTGCAGAACTGGTTCACTGTGTTGTGTCTAGCCGGTGCCTCCACTGCTTTTCCGGGGGCGAGGTTGTCTAATCTGCTGGAATATTTGGCTCCCGGAAGAAAATCCATCTTTCTGACATCAGCGTGATGGGAGAGGAAGCTGGAGCTGTGTGTGGGCAGGCAGCTGACTTAGCTAGAGGAAGATTAAAAGTGGGGAAAAATGAATTAGATTTTGTTTCATTAAGAGGATATGCACAATTAGAGCTCCTTTTTTCCTTTTTTTTTTTTTATTTTTTTTTCCCCTGGAGCAGCCAGATATCTGCTACAACAATTGCACTTTGATTTTTTTCTAGGCTTTACTGTTGCTGGTCTCAGAGCATCCGCTGCCATTGCTTTAACTTCTACCAGTCAGTACTACTGTGAAAACAGTGGGCGTAAATTCTGTGGGCCAAATATTTTCTTGTCTGCTCCTCAGTCTGTAACTTGAATACTGACACCTACGCAACCTGTGTTTCTTTGTGCCTGAGGAAAAAAGTGTTTATTATATCAGATGAGAGCACTAGCCCGTACACTGATTATTGGTCTAGAGAATCTATCCCCTCATATCAAAAAAAAAAAAGGAAAAATAGCCCATAATACATCTTGCTGCTATATTCTTATATCCTGGGACCTCAGATGTAAATATTGAGGTTTCATAGTGAGGTTCCCAAATCCGATGTTATCGGTTATGCCTGCTCTTTAGGAAAACCACTGTACAATATGAGTGATATCTTATGTCCCTCAGCATCCAGTGGGCTCACTCCAGACCCCAGGAATGACTCTGCAGAGATAAGCGTGGCCCAATTCCCTACCATCGTACGCCATATATGCATCTGATACATGGCATCTTAATTTAGGGATCTACAGCAGTTCAAGATGACATGGAGCATTCCTTTTGCTGCATAAGCCTGTGTCCATCAAGTAAATCCTTGCCTGTTCATTGGAGAAGAGCTCACGTAAGGAGGCAGTGGGTCTGGTCTGCTGCTGCCAGGTCCCTCTGTGCAGTGGGTTTGTTCTCTTCCAAGCTTTCCCAGGGCCCTGCAGACTCTTGGGAAATCATTCTTCCAACAAATCATTACACTTCCTAGCTAGAAGAGGTCAGAAAGCAGCACTAAATTTTTTGTGGAATTGGGATTTCCACTGGTTGCTTATGACTCTTCACTATTTTGTTCCACTGGTTAAAAGAAAAACACCAGTAGAGCAGAGGGCAAAGAAATGGAGTCTTCTTAGGTCCCAGTCTGATTGTTGGCCCGGGAGGGGATTTGAGACATCCTGTTTTTCTGTCAGGTTCTCACAAGTGAAAATTGAGAATAAGACTTCTATTGTGTTTTTTCTTTCTTCTGGAAAAACCCACTTTCTCTAGCCTTTTTTAAAGAAGGGGAAACAATATTTATAATGACAGATTTTTCTGAAGAAAAAACTGAAAGCACAATCGTTTGGATTGTTTTCAAACAGCTTTATTGTATACAATTGTATAAATAATACATTTGCCTTTCCCAGCCCCCATTACTAACAGCAAGAACATTGACACTTTTCTGTTTTGGCAGCTAAAACAGCATGTGTGAAGTACTCGTTGCTGCAGTGTATTGATGTTAAAAATTCTCCTGAGAATACATTGCACATTTTGTCAGCAATCCACCAGACTGTCACTTACTGAAAGTCTCAAATTCAGGATACTCATAGTTCAGTCAGTGCAAAGGAAACCGTGAATGTGGAAACTGTTGCCCCCAAAGCAAGCAGATCTGGATGTCTGGTGCTGGTTTTCAGCCACTTTCTGCAGGGTACAGGTCTCTCTAATTTTATTCCTTGGATGCATCATTTTGAAATAACATTTCTGTTACAAGACTGATTGACTTTCTGAAAGGGAAAAATAAATTAATTGATTTGCAAATCCATTTCTGACTGGCTGAATCAATATAGTTTTCAAAAGGAGCTAATTAAATTCAATGCCATAAGTGTGGGTTTGCAGATAATAGCAGAGGTCTAAGAGGGTTCATGTGGGATAGGAATCAGAATTAAAATGTCTGTAACGTTTTAAAAAAAATGATTAAAACTAATATTTTGCTGTCACTCCTTGTACTTGTAGAATTTATTTTTACATGCACATTTATGTTAACAATAGCAGCATGTGCATGTATTTGGTAATTTTTATTCAGCTGTATGTGCAGGTCCAAGCAAAAAATCAATGTTTCATTTTACAGAAGTTTCAGCACTTACACAGTGAGACAAGGTTCCTATTTCAAAGAGTTTTAAACCAAAAAAGCTGGAATGGGCAAGCGCCACAGTCTGTAAGAGGAAAAGTTTAACAAGAGTGTCTAGTATCCTTCTCTGTCAAGGATTGTGCAATACAGAATACGTTAGGTTTGAATGTGGAAGCATAGTGGAGGTCAGGGGCAGAATTCAAAACGTTGAGAGATGTTGAGAAGGGCCAACTGCAGGATGCTTTGTCCATGTAGGACACCAAATTGCACATTGCTACAGGTTGGGAACAACTGATGAAGGAGCTGTCCTGCAGAAGGGGGCTTGGGGTAAAGTAAACATTATCCTGGGGCTTAAACAGAAGAATACTCTATAAAACATGAAATAATCTTTCTGCTTAAAGTTAGCCTCAGCTGTATCCAGCTTCGGGCACCTTGCTACAGTGGAGACATGGAAAAATTGGACAGTGCACAAATGAGAGCAACAAAAATGATCAGAGGTCTGAAGAACACGCCCGTGAAGAAAAGTTGGAAGTATTGAGGTTGTTTAGTCTAGAGAAGTTTGAAGGGGGAGTTTTCTAAGTCTTCAAGTACATAAAAGGCCATTGTAAAGACGAGGGGGACAGTCTGTTCTCCGTGGGGGGTTAGCGAAAGCCATGCTAGTCCAAAACTGTAGTTAGAAAAAGTCAGGTTTAGGTACAGGGGAAAGAAACATACCTTCAGGTATTAAAAATAAAGCAGTGGAATAGATTGCCTGTGGACTTTGTGGACCGTCTGACTGTGAAGACATATAGGAATAGATTAATTGTTCCTGCAGGTTACGGAAAGCAAAGGTGAAAAATTAAAGATTTTTCTTAACTGGGGAAAAAATGAGCCGTTGCTGGATTGTGGATTTATTACTTTTGTAAGAGCTGTTCTGGGCTGATGTTCTTCTGGTGCACTTTGTCCAGTTTACATGAACCATCTCAGCAGGCAGAGGAAGGATGCCTACATGGAGAGCTGGCACAGAGATCTTGCCTCTAAATTCACATCCCAGGTATTTGGTGCCAAGTTTTCTAGACAAGTGCTAAAAGTTAGCAGAGTTCAAGAGAATAAAAGTTTCCTACTGACTACACTTGGTTAACCTCCTTGTTACTGGACTGAGGCTCTCAGCAACTTGTTGTACAGATGTGAGGATTTTAGCCATTTTCTCTATTGAGCTGGCTTGAATTTCTCTCCTTATTCCTTACTTTTGGAGTGCATAACGCGGACATCTCTTGAAGAATGATGACTTAAATGCCACAGATTTGAGTTATAGCGGTTCCTTCTCTTCTTTCTCCAGGGAGAAAAAGGCCTAGACGGGTTTCCTGGAAAGCCAGGTGTGGAGGGGAAACAGGTATGTGGCAAATACTCAATGACTGGAGGCTTTTCTTTGGGACTAGTGGAAGTTTGGCTCTAAAGAGACTTATCTTGGGTGGCTGCTGAGTCATGACAGGACCCTGTTGCATTGGTAGTTTATGTACTCCTTATTCTAAGGACATTTGTTGGCAAAGTCTTCTTTTTTTTTTTTGTTTGGTTAGGGTTTTTTGGTTGTCTTTTTTTTTTAATTAAATTGTAATGCAATATACACTTAAAGGAAATGTCAGTCCTTTAAACATGATAGGTTAGATGTTTGTCTTAATTTTCATTAAAGACATCAGGAGACATATACGAAAATTCAGTTGTTTAAGCTTCATTTTATAAACGGTTTTTTCCCTCCCACAACATGAAAGGGGAAGAACTGGATTTAATATATTTGGTTTGTTTTCAATAAGAAAGTCTTGGAACTATTTACATTTTTTAGACAAGATGAAACCAGAAAATGGTCTGAAAGACCAGTACATTTCTGATGATTAGACAGATAATTCTTTGTCTAAAACTATCTGTAGATCCCACAAGACTGTTTTCATTACTTGGGGTATGATACCTCATGAGAGGCATCCTGTACTCCCAAGGATCTTCTGGTCTAAACAGCAAAGGACAGACTAAGAAGCAGAGGCTAAGAAGTGATTTGCCAAAAGCCGTGCAGGTAATCACTGTCACCCTTGAGCCTGATGCCTCCAGGCTTCTGCGTCTGCATCCTATTCACTAGTCCTCGTTGTTTCCCTCCCTGGAGAGGATCAGGAAACTCCATCTCAACATGAGGAGAAACTTCTTTACATTGAGGGTGGCAGAGCACTGGAACAGGCTGCCCAGAGAGAATGTGAAGTCTCTTGTCTCTGGAGATACTCAAAACCCACCTGGATGCGTTCCTGTCCGGCCTGCTCTGGGTGACCCTGCTTTGGCAGGGAGGTTGGACTAGATGATCTCCAGAGGTCCCTTCCACCCCTGCTGTTTTGGGCTTCTGTGATTTGGAAGCACGTTTTTGAAGCTGCAGAGGTGGAGGAGCTGCGTGCTGAACCCTCGGGATAGTTTGTCCTCAGGTATTTGATGCTGCTGACACAGACAACGCGGCTGCCGGGGTCTGACCTGGGTGTGCTCTACAGGCAGGGCAGCCACAAGCTGCCCGAGTGCCTTGCTCTCGCTCTTTCAGCAGCTGGAGTTTCAACTTGATTTAGTTGGGAAGTATCTTTGTCGTGTCAGATGTGTCTTTTGTATTTAGATGGCAAGGTATAGTGACATCAGAATCTTAATCATTGTTAAATCTACACCTTCATCTTGGTGAGGTGATAAAGATTATTGCACTGAATTTTTCCCCACTTGTCCATGGGGAATTTGATGGTTAATGGTTGCTTTCTCTCTCGTCTGCTCCTCAGCCACCATTTACCCTATACTGAGAAGTATTTGTCTAGTTTGTGTATATCACTATCCATATAAGATGGAAATATTTTCTGGTGCTCTATGCAGCACTGGAATCACAGTGAACTGTGTCCACTAGCCCCATTACATTGTTTATGGGACTGGTTTATACTTGCAGCAAATGTGGATGAAGTGAGAAATTGCGAAGGGATATAAAGGTGGATGCTGGTTGTTTACCACTTCTAAGGAACAATTTCTCCAAGTGACACCCCATTACAGAACTTGGGCTTTTCTGAAGTTTTTGCCTTTTTCATGTCTAGACACCCAGCAGCCGGCAAAACTTCATGCCTGAATTTTATCCTAAATTTTGTTTTTGACACCGATGTAGTCCCTGGACCACAATCCTTCTGAACCAGCTGAAATTGGATTGCTGTTATTGTGGTGGCTGTGGCATCTCCATCCTCATTGCCCTTCCTCTCTATGCAGCAGAGCCACAGCAGCCTGCTGTGTTGTATTAGCTCCTACCCTTATGCAATGGGATATAACTCCTTGTGTTGCCGATACCCAAACCTCCAGCCTTATGTTTCTCCCATACTTTAAGAGATTTGCAATGGATGACCTGCCGCATATAAAACAAAGATTTTTTTCTCTCCATTTTACCTGTTCATAGGGCCCTCCTGGCAGCCCGGGCCCTCCAGGTGCCAGTGGGACCAAAGGAGAAAAGGTGAGTTGGGATGGGATGCACAGGAGGGGTTTGGGCACAAATTTGTTAATTCTTCCTCGGGCCTCCAGTGCTGAAATATCAGGGCTGCTGACCTAATATTTCTCTCATTTGTGTACAAGCAAAGCTTGCATGCATTTAAATGTTTCTCTTTTTTGATGTTGCTTCAGTCTGAAAGGGGTGTGAGTGAGTGTTAAATCGTGTCTGGTTGTAGCTCCTCCGCTCTCAGTTTAACCCTCATAGTGGGAGTAGAAGGAAGTAGAGAGAAGTTTGGCTCAGGAAATCTTCCTCACCCAAGAAAGATGGGTAGAAATGTCAATGTGTTTGTGTTGATGCCAATTGTCTGACCCAGGAGATGTAGAATAGATTCAGAAAGTGCCAATCAAATAAGCCCAAACCTCTTGCCTGCAAAATAATTATTCACTGCTCTCATCAGCAATTTTGACCTTATTATTTTACAGAGTTAGAGTTTCCAAGGCAGCCTTATGTTTCCCTCTCTGCTAGAGGTGACATTGTGTTTTTATTTCCTACCCAATTTCTTGGCATGAGTGGAAGGGCATGCCCAATTCTGGATGTTTTTGGTCCTTTTCTCCTCCAGACAAGACAGCAAGCAATGCAAAGATCAGAAGCAAATCTCTATTTCTCGTTACTTTCCCACTTAGATTCAACAGCTATAGGTGAGGTTTCAGAAGCACCTACAGTCAGGACACATCCACTGAAGTGATAAGTGACAAGAAGATCTTTGTGCTCCATTACACGTGCAGTAGAGAGTGGTCTTGAGTTCATAACAGTTCATCCATATCTCTGAAATTGCTGCATTTGGTGCTTCCAGAAGATGTTGAGCTTCTTGCTCCATTACTTTCAATTCAGCTGATGTGTGTCACTTCAGTCCTTTTGGCATAGTATGGAGTCTCTTTATAATAAATAACAAATAGTAATTAAACTTGTCTTAAGAGGAAGAAGCATGAAAGATACACTGGGTCATACTCCTGTAGAGACCTACATGAGTAATGAATAAATAGAGTGTGAAAGGAAGTTATATGGTAATTTTTATATTAGTCTGTACCTAAAGTAAAGGGTATTCCTTCTGGGTGCTTAGTCTTTAGGCATAATAAATGGTGGACACTGATGGAGAAAAACAGGCTGGAAAAAACTGATAGCCTAGATGGGAATAAATCATGTAAAGAGGATGTAGCATGTCGGTGTCCTGCAAATATTTATAACATGACTATATAAGTCACTTATGACATGACTCTGCTCTATAAAATGACTTGGGGAAAATGGTACCATTCCTCACTTTTTTTTTTTTGCAAAGATTTTTTGCTCATTAAGAAACAAAAGCATTTTTGCTCCCAAATATCCATCCTGCAGACTCTGTTAGGTATCTGAGCATCAATTGGGTTTATTTGTCTGGTATGTATACACCAATTATAAGATTTTTGCAGTTCAAATTTAATGTTAGGGTGCAGCCAGTGCATCATTCATTTTAAGTCACTAAATGTCATTAAAATCCATGTAAAACATCACAGTAACACAGAACACAACCTGTTCCTGCAAGTACTCATCTGCAGGGCAGAGAGAACAGAGTTAATTTGGAATGCATGTTCATATCTATTAACTACGGCATGGTATTGAAAAGAAGAATGTACAACAGCAGTTGGAAAACATCCTTGGAGGTTTGCTTTTCTTTTGTGTTATGTTCTGTTATGTATTGTGCTATGTTGTGTTCTGTGAAATGTTTTTTTTCATTTCTTTCATGTTTCCCTGCAGGGTGAAACAGGACTTCCAGGATTGCCTGGCTCTTCAGTAAGATTTTAAGATTTCTTTTTTTTTTAGCTTTCTCAAACACTGTAGGCATTATTGCATGAGAAGAGAAGGTGGAAGTTGGGGGTGGGAGGACTTTACTAAATGGGTGATGTTCTTAAATGTTTTTTTTAAAAAAAATATGAAGTTTAAGGCACTGAAGATTTTTGAAGAAGTGATGGATTCTAACAGGGAGATGCACTGCCACAATTTTGGGAAAGTTTGAAATGTGAAGATCGGGACTGTCATGGTTTAACCCCACCTGGCAACCAAGCACCACAGAGCTGCTCACTCACTCCCCACCAGTGGGATGGGGGAGAGAATTGGGAGGGTAAAAGTGAGAAAACTTGTGGGTTGAGATAAAGACAGTTTAATAGGTAAAAAAAGCCACACACACAAGCAAAGCAAAACAAGAAATTCATTCACTACTTCCCATGGGAAGGCGGGTGTTCAGCCATCTCCAGGAAAGCAATGGTTACATGGGGAGTCAAATGCTGTAACTCCAAATGTCCCCCCACCTTTATATTGTGAGCATACATCATAAGGTATGGAATATACCTTAGGCCAGTCGAGGTCAGCTGTCCTGGCTGTGTCCCCTCCCAGCTTCTTGTGTACCCCCAGCCTCCTCACTGGCAGGGTGCTGTGAGGAGAATATTCATTGACTTAGTGTAAGCACTGCTCAGCAGCAACTAAAATATGAGTGTGCTATCAACATTGTTCTCATCCTAAATACAAAACACAGCACTATACCATCTCCTAGGAAGAAAATTAACTCTATCCCAGCTGAAACCAGGACAAGGACTTGAAGAAGCACTGAAATCATTGCCTCAGGTGCATCAGAGAGAGGCACTGTGACAGGATAGTGTGGTTTCCAGGACAGTTGTTGAGTTGATGCCTTTGGAAAATAGAGTCTGTGAAAGTTATAAAAGAATTGAGTTGAATTACTGAGTGCCTTTGTTGTTGGCTGGATGTTAGGGTTGGGGTGAGAGAAGAAAAAGGCAATTTCTGATGAGGGGGAATTGTCTTTCCTTGTCTTATATTTCAAAAAGTATTGGTGGAATATGAGACAACTAAGACCTGATGTACTGAAATCAAGAAATCAGTGATAAAGAGAAAATAACTGAGAAAATAAGACAGGGGGGGTTATCTTTCCTGTTGCACTATGTTTATATGCCTTTGTGCATCCCTCTGCCTTCATCACTGCCTTCAGTGACTCCAGAGGCACTAGCAGGGACATAAGGATTTCAAGAGGCTAGTAGTGCCTGTATGAAGAGGTCACCTGCAAGTGAATGGAGAAAGAAGATTAACCTCAAAGTATGCAGAGGGGAGGTCTGGAACTGAGTTCTGCAGGGGCTGGTAACAAAGTAGTTGGGGAATATTGCTTTTACTTAAAAAAAAAAAAGTGATTAAAATTAGGAAACAGCATGGTTTGGACCATTGGTGGAAAGCATTAAAAAGGGCCATTGATACCAGCAACATTAACTGTTGCACTGTGCCAAAGAAGGACTGGGTGCTGAAGACAAGAATGAGAAGCTCTCTGGTAATCATGAGAAAGGCAGCAAAAAATGTCCCTACCCCGAATGTGGTAGAAGGCAAAGCAGGAAGAAAGAGAGAGCTCTGAAAAACCCTGTTTGGGTAATAGCCTTTTACTGTCCTGCTTACATGTGAAATGATGTGACAGTAGTTGCTAAGAGACTTCAAAAGATAGGTATAAAACCTGAAAATGAACCTGAAGTTCCAGGAGGTGGGTGGAGAACAGGCAGAGGAGACTGACAGCTGTCAGTCACAGCCAAAGGAAGGTCTGAATCATGCATGTACCAAAAGTCAGCCTGCTATTTATATGATGCCTTCTTCGTTCAGTACAACTTTGTAATTCAGAATAAGACAAGAGATGGGGAATTTACTGACTTATTTATAATGATGAGACAGTAAATAAAGTTCTCACTGTTCATACATCCACACAAATCACTCCATAGGTAACTTGAGTGAGCAAACCTTGTGTCAGTCTGAGCTGTTTAAATAGAAAATATCCCCCACCCTGCAGCAGGGTTTGAGGAGCTATAGTAGTTAGCATGCATCTGGAGGGAATGGCGAGGGGAGAAAATGACACTGTGGGGGACCATCACACCACTGCCACTGTGTTGGCTTTTCTCTTTTTCTCCTTTACAACTCTGCATTTTTATTTCAGGTACATACTGAAGGCCTAAAAGGAGAGCGGGTAAGCGAGACTCAATATCAATTCTTCTGTTGCAAAGTTGCTTTTATGTAGTGCAATGGCCTGTTAGATTCAACTTTGCTTTAAAATTATGCTTCAAATTTAAGGTGGATAGAAGCATTGTCAGAACATCAAGAAACAAGTTTTCCTAATTACAGTGGAGAAAATAAATAAGAAAGGAACAAGGGCAATGTCTTTTTCAGGTGCAGTGAAACTAACATGAATGAGAAATATAAATCAAAGAGATTCAGCTACACAATTCTTTAAGTTCAGGGACATGTTAATATAAAAGTTAAACTTTATTTGAGTTTTACACTGAATTTGTCTCTGAACATGGGCACTTAAACAGGGAAAAGACACCAGTTGCTTCAGTCTGTTAGTTCTACATACAAATGAAATATATTTATTTTTTTATTTTGTGTTGGTAGGTGTGTAATTTGTATTTTACTTTAATATAATGATATGCATCGTATAAATGATACTTTAAAGTCCTTCACAGCTGTGCTGGCTTGGGATAAATGCCTGTGGAAGCTATTTTTGCAAGAATTGCTTTTCTCCAGCACTGAAACCCAACCCACAGAGTTTTACTGGAATATCCAGGATAGCCCAGTATTCTTCAGTAGAGTTACTACCTTTGAAAAGACAAGGAGCCAGTTATGGATAAATGCTCGCTGCGTGTGGGTGGATCAGTCTGTGTACAGTCTAATGAGTGTTGATAATTCAAGTAGCTGAATCATTAAAGACAAAACCAGCTGGTCTCCACACTGGTTCTTCAGGACCTATGAGGAAAGTGGTGGTATAGGTCCTGCACAGATGGTCAACATGAATAATGTGCCCATAAATTTTTCATACAGAGGCTTTAACACTTTTTTTTTAAAAAAAAAAAAACAACATTTCTATAGGGAGAGCCTGGGCCGCGAGGACCACAAGGACAACCTGGACTTCCCGGACCTCCAGTAAGTTGTTTCTCTCACTGCTTGCAATTTCCAGAAACTGGAACTCAGGCTGCTGTGAGGCATACATGCAAAATCCTGCACATTATTCAGACCCTAAGATCTTAAACAGTGCCGCCAGCCTTCTGTTTTCTTTGCTGCTGAGAGAAGTTCTCCTGCTGTTGGTGGCCACTTTGAACATACGGAGGTGGCACCCAGGACATGGGTGGTCATTGCACAGAGGCTTTGCCTCAAGGATGTTGTCATGCAGAACCTGATGGGTTTTTTCTGTTTCTAATGTCCTGAGGAGCCATATGGGCATTCGGCACATCTCAGAGAGGCACTCACTGGTAACTTGTCAGCTACCATGTAATGAAGGTCAGAGAATGGTTGCTGTAAAAGAGATTTGGTTTATGCCCCAAGGTCCTAGCTAAAATATTTTGTGGATGAAAAACAAGAGTTGGGTATGTATGTTTGTGTTTCAGCACAATTTTTGTAGTAATTTAGACATGACTTAAATATAGCTTATTCCAGTTATATTTTATAACCCAGCTCTGCAGGATATCTCAGTTCAGGCTGTCACTGCTGCCTCATTTGCAAATAGTCTGTATTTCCTCGCTTTTGAATTGTTTGTTGTGTTTCACTGTTGATTGGGTTTTGTAAAATTGATGGCATTGGGAAGATGCGTTACTTAGGTAAATCTGGTTTTAATTATGCAATTCAAATGTAGTTGTGTGCTCTGTATTTAATCAGGGCATTGTCACTTTTCTCTATCCTGTTTTCTTATTCTCTTCTGCTCACAGGACAACATAATTATCAGGTAAGAGTTGTCTAGGTAGCCATGCAGTAATGGTAGCACAAAACAGCTAGGAAATGTTTATACAGTTCATTAGTCTTTCTTACTCAGTTAACTTTATAAAACTTTTCACTTTTAAAGGGAGAGGCTGGTTTGGAAGGCAAGCCTGGGGTCCCCGGTTTACCAGGTCAAAGGGTGAGTTGTTGTTTTTATTTAACATAATTCTAAAGAGGCTGGGCACATCTTTGCCTCAATAAGGTTTGACCCACTCTGCATATACTTTTATACTTATTTAAGGGACCTGAAGGCCCTGATCCTTTCCTCTCTTCTGTCTTTATGGTCCAGCAACTTTCAGTAGCTCTTGGAGGCCACAGATTGTATGCAGTGCCCTGTGGGACCCTGGGAAAGTTTCTTTCTTGTCGTTTGCTCTCCTGTCTTCACATCTGCTCCTTGCTGCCAAGAGGATTCTTGATATGACTCTGAGTGTGTAGAGCCACTAGTAATACAGAGAGGTTGAAAATTCATAGAAATGCTATTGTCCTGGAAGCCAAATAAATGCAAAAACACTTGAAGTACTTATAATCTTCTGTTCTGTTTGGTCTGTACTCAAACACAAGCTCCCACATAATGAGAGTTGGTGTACCATTCTCCACCAGGAGCTTAGGTAGTTTCCCCTTGTTAAAAAAAACATTTGATTTTCTTGAACTCAGAGTTATGTGTTGAAATATTTAAGTACTGATAAAAGATAAATTTCACAGTGGGCTTGATCACATCACCTGAATGCTCAGAATCTGCCTTTCCTTGCTTCAACCCAATTATATGAAGAACATCTCACTAGACAACAGATAAAGGTGGAAGTGAGATACCTGTTTAACCTCTGTGGAGGCAGTCGCTTCAGTCTCAGTACTGATGTTCGAAGGGTTACTTTTTTAGGTAGTCACAGAGATCAATAGCTTAATCCACAGAGGAGGTTGCAGGGACTGCCTGTAATGCTTTGCACTTGAGTCAGCACCAGAAGTGCTAGAGACTGGATGGGAAAGAGCTGCTTTTGAGCATGGGAGGGTTATGAGCAAAGGACAGTACAGGGAAGAAATATATTCCTTGGTATGTGTTTTTTCTACTGACTTTCCATTGAATTACATGATATTAAAATGAGCTGTAAGCTAGGCTTTTAGGAATCTTCTCCTCCAGAAGATGGGAGATGCAGTCTTGTGTTAACGCATAAGTGGAAAAGGACATTTACTTGCTTTCTTGTACTTTTCCAGTCTTCAGAAAATATCACCTTATCACTTCAGCAAATAACTGTGTTGTGTTTTACCTAGGAGTTGACAAGTTCTGAATTGTCCTGGTTTTAAAGCCTGCTGTGAAACATTGTTTCTTGAATAAGATTAATAGTGCATATTAGCTAGGGAAAGGACAGTGATCTGTCAGGATCTGCAACAGGACAAGAAATGCTCCTGCTAATGATCATTTGATTAGAGATATAATTTGATCCATACTGTCTTTGAATGTTTTCCTAGACTCTGTTGTGTCTAGCTAGTTAGATTTCTTCTCCTAAGGGCATTTATTAGTCACCAGGCATCTTAGGTAGATAATTTTTTTTTATTATTTTTATTTTTTTAATTAAAGACCATTACTCAATGACTGAATACCTGAGATGAATCAAATCCCAGGCTTGGTGGACCTATGTGGAAAACCTACAAGTGGGAGAGAGAACAGGTTAGCAAATGCAATTGATCCACCATTAGTAGAGTTCTTGATAAAGCACAAATATAAATCCAGTCATTGACTACCATCTTACATAAATTTGGCTGCAGAAAGCGTTTCTCTACACAGGCTTAGAAGTTAAACATGGATGTTGTTAGCCAAAACTGTGCAGAACAGATAAAAAAATAACTAACCAGGTATTTGGCTAGTCCCTCTGCTATTTTATTGGAGTGGGTTTTCAAGGTATGTTTTGTGTTTCCTGAAAATTTGACTCCTGAGGTACTTTATAACTATTCTGCACTAATATCTTATAACCTAAGGGGCAGACAACAATGCAAGATTGACTTCGGGACCCCTCAAGTCACTTGGTGCAAAGGGATCAGCCCCTTTGAAATAGTAACTGTTTTGCAGTATGATTCAACCTCAGCTTTGCTTTATGGTCCTCAATTAAAATGTAAATGCAGTCAGCACATGCACAGAGCCCCTATTCTGACAGAGGGATGCAGATAATGACCATTTTTTTTAGTTCTTAGAAGCCTGCAATGCTTTACTTAGTTGTAATGCAACTGACACAGGCTTCTAATGGACTAAAGATGTGCTTGGAACCATTTCATAGAGGAATTCCTGTCTCATAACACAGTCCACTGGAAGTGAAGGATCCTGAGCTGTGCAAGGACAGATGCAAAGTTGGCCAGTGTTAGAAATATGATGCAGGAGCCACCTACACAATGTGAAGACTTCATAGAAGATAAGATATTGTGCCAAATTCCCTAGTGATGGTTTGGCTGGCCGGAACAGGGTCATGCATTCTGTGAAGATTTCTAGGAATAGTATGATATTTTTTTAGCCTGAAGTTGCTGTTCCTGTTATTGCTGAAGAAATAAAAGAATACATGGGATAGTACAGTTTCCAGTAAAGAAGTCATATTCTTTATAGAGTCCCCACCTGTTTTATAGTAAAGAGAGTGTCAGTTCAATTTCTTAATATAGCTAGTGCAAGCGTCAATTTTCATTTAAATGCATTTGTTATATTTGCATAAAAAAAATTTCCATCACCATTGCTTAGACTGCACATTTCTTGCAGCAGCTGCAGAGTCTTCTGCCGATGTGTGGCACCAGCCTGGCTGCATAATCAGGTGGGGTGAAGAAGCCCTGTCATCGGGGCTTCTGGTGGCCCAAGGCTTTTTCTGGCCTTCGTATTACAGATTGCTTAAGACCATGTTGCAGATTGCTTAAGGTCATACTTAAGACCAAGAACCAGCTCTCAGTACTGGGGGCAGTTTTGTTTCATGTCTTCATCAATGATCTGGATGAGGGGATCAAGTACACCCTCAGTAAGTTTGCAGATGACCCCAAGTTGGGTGGGAGTGTTGATTTGCTTGAAGGTAGAAAGCCTAATGATTCTATGATTCTATTATGTGTCTCTGTTGCCTTTTGAGGGCTTGCCATCAAATCAGCCTTGCTATCTGCAAGCTTTGAGAACTTTAGATGTACCCCAGCAGGTCATTTCTAAGCAGTTCAGAGCACCAGTGTTAAACTCAGACAAACTTTCCAGAAGTTGGGGACAAGACAGCAGCATATAAACAGCTGTTGAGGTTCGGGTTCACAGGGTCACAGGTTGCTGGTGAGTTACAGAAATTGTGCCCAAAGGCTGGGTGGCATATGCTGCTGTAGAGGAGGATGGAGTCTGAGGGAGCAGGGGACAGACTGAAGATGACATTACAGGACCCTACTTGGCCTTAGAAAAAGAAAGGCTCCTGAGATGACTGAAGAATGTGACAGAGCACCTTCCTAATATTTTATTTAAAAAAGGAAACCAAACATGTTTGGGGACAGAAAGTGAAGAGGGTGTTATGCTCTAAAAAGAGATGATAGTATTGTAGAGATCTGATTGCCAAATTTATCATAAGCTAAGCCTGCTGTATATGAACTTCTCCCTCCTGCAGTCCATTCTTAGGAGCGTGTGTTTTCCATGTAATTATAATAATGCACACTCACAGACATAATTTTAACATGGAAAGCTAATTGGAGGGCTGCTTACATTTTGCAGTGTGGCCTCATAGTGGAAACACACTAAGAAGAGCATAAGGTAGGAAGACAGGTCATCTTTCGGGCATTTAAAATCTCTTCTCTGTTAGCCTGCATTAGTTGCAGATCTTGAAGTGTTTTGTGGACACAGAAAAAATGCGTACTGTCTCCTTGGTACATCTGCTGAACCGCTAATCTGACAATTCACATCCATGCGTTCATCCTATCTGGGGACAGGAGATGACAATTCCAACCTGAACCAGGCAACTGGGTTATGTTTGTTTTATTAGCCAGCTGCTTCCAAGTGCCTGGCACCTCACGTCTATATTTTGACAACGATATTCTCATCTCAAGAGCACATAGTGGGAAGAAAGAAACTTTGCTGTTCTCATCTGCCCCGTAAGACCTTGAGTGGTAGACAGCACTGTCTCTCTGATTTTATTAAAACTGCCTGAAAAAGAGGTAGAACACTGAGAGTTTGGTTTCATTTTAGGGTGGTTTTGTGGTTTTTTTCCTCTCTTCCTGTCCTCCTCTTTCTTCTGTGAAATTGAAAAGAACTGAATTGCTTTGATTCTGCTCTTTATTTTTTTCACACTTGATCTACTGAAATATTTGTTGGAAATAAACCCAACTTTTTTTGCTTGATAGACACAAAGGGTGCAAAAGTATGACTTGCTTCTGGGTACCATGCAGATCATTGGGTAATCCAGCCTAAACACAGGGTTATTCTGAAGTGTGCTCCAAATAACTTGGATTCCAAGAATTTGCCTCATTGAAATGATGCAAGTTCATTCAAGTGATTGAAATTCCAGAAGGAAACCAAGAGAAAACATCTATTTATTCTATAATAGTACTATTCCATAGACATGATGTAGTAGCTACCTAGACCCATTTTGAGTTCGATGTGCTGTTCTGCAGACTAGTTTTCTCAAATTTGCACTGTCAAAGTTTTCCCATGCTCAAAGAACAATCAGTGCAAAACCAAAAAAAGCAAAAATACAGGAGTCTCACAGGATACCAAGAACAGTCTTATGGGGAAAAAAATTAATGGAAAATATCTTTTTAAAATAGTAACCTCTAATGAATGTCCTTCTCCATGATTAAGACTCCAATGTACATGACTCAGGAAGAAAAGTAATAATAAGTAATAATTCCCATTTTTCCTAGTTACTTCATGCAGAGGATAATTCATGCGAAGCACAGGATGAGAGTGAGTTGACTGTAGAAACAGAGATAACTTAGAAAAATTTTACTGCAAGACCCTTTTTATGTGAGCTAATTGCGAAGTTCATTGTCATGGTCTGTCAAGTTGGAGGCAAGAGGAACGAGCAGCAGCTCCAGGAGTGACTTACAAAGGGGTGTCTTCTGCATCTTTAATTCAGCTGTCATGTTTCAGTAGGCTTTCATGTTCACCTGTCCACACCCCCTGGATGTTTATTCCCAAAATCAGAGTAGCACAAAAAGCTTAACAGGCTGACCTTGACTCCTTACAACCAGATTACAAGGCTATGAGTCTCAGAAAATGCTAGGTAGTTGTTTTAAAATAGAACCTAAAGGATCCTGCTAAAACTGGGGACTACTGGGATCAGGGCACTTCCTCCACCCAGAAAAGATGTGTTAAGAGCACTTGCCAATACATGAAAGGTTTATCCCTGTTATCTGTCACAGGGGAGACAAATTTATCAGATCTCTGGAGGGTTGCTGAGCTCTTCTTTGTGCATTTGATGACAGAAATGCATGTATTTGACGTTCCCCTTCTTGACCCATCTCTCTCCTTAGTGGGTTGTTGCATATGACATTCCTGTTCTGGCCATCACTACTTGATAAGCAGTCAACACTGTTTCAACTCCTATTTCTCTGTGTATGAGGTCTTCTTGATTTGAACCTCCTTAGACTTGTGGGGGCCACGGGAAGGAGGTAGTTGATTGGTATCACCAGGAAGAGATAGGTAAATATTCCAGGAGAGAGAGGAGAATAAGTTTGCCTAGGAAATTAGGTAGACTTTTTGGAAAGAGCCAGTCCCAGGGTGCAATCTCTCTCAATGTCCAGATTCTTTTTAGCCCTTTTTTTCCTTTTTCACAACAGCCCAAATAATCACTGCTAAGGTGGCCAACCCTGATGATATTTGCATCCTAAAGCTAGGGAGATGCTCTTACTCCATAATTTAAAGTCATTATCTAATACATATGGACACTGTAAAAGGGTTCAGGGATCTCAAACATTGATGAATACTGCTGGATTTCTTCTGACTTCTCTAGTAATGTAGAGATAGAAGGACAGGGCTGAAAGGGGTAATCCTTGCATCCAATCTAGTTTACAGAGGAAATAGCTGGTATTTATCCTAGCAGTCATATTCCATCACAGTTAAGGGTGCTTCCTATGTACTTGCTACCAAATCCACTTCTGTTCCTGGGGCCAAACCTTAGAGAAAAACATGCTATGAAAATATATGACCATTTTGGCTATTAGACAGCAAGATGAGAAACGGTGTTGGGCTATGAAACCTTTCAGAATTTCCCCTCTAGCTGAGTGGAGCCAACATTTTCCCTTGGTTTCCTGTCTTCTGTGTAGTAGAGATCTTTTCCAGTGGTTGTGTTCATATGTATTTGTGGGTGTTTGAAATGTTCAGATGACACCACCTGGCCTGGCAAAGTTCAGCCATGCAGAAATTGAAATGTAAGAAAATTAACAAAAAGAAGGAAAAAGGATTTGATAGCATAGATTAAATCCAGAGCAAAGCTGTAGTTGTCATGAGGTAAATATATCCATTTCCAGTAAAACACACAATTTTAACTGTGCTATTGTTCAAATTCCTGATGAGGGCAAATAACATGTATTTCTTATAGTCAAAGGATATACATTCTTACACACTTAGCTCATTCTTACTATAATAGCAGAGCATAATTGCTGGTTTCTCTGTCATATTATTAGGCGATGTGACATTTTGCTGAGCTTTGCTCTCATAGGTATAATTTCTCCCAGCAAGTATTTCTGTACTTTACAGACGGGCTGTAATGTTATGGAGCAAATCTGTTGTAGTTTGGTTTTGGCTAACCTCTGAGTGGCTGTTGCAGAGGCTCACAAAGTCAAAGTTAGACAGGTGATAAACTCAAAATAAACTTTATTCTAACCAAATAATGTTTAGCAGAGAAACAACTGGAAACAAGGTATATCAAAATCATTTAACACTCCAACAACATTAGAATGTACTAGGAATTAATACTGCATGACCAGCTCAAGAATTCTTAAGCTTTAGAAATGAGGATTCAGAAATGTACACACTCACCTATTAGTTGAGGGGTCTCAATTTGTGCAGGAGAGGAACCATGGGTGGTGTCCAAGCCCATGGGGAGGGTTTTTAACTGCAGACCCTCTGCTTCCAAGGAGGACAACTCAAATTTTTGCCTCCAACAACGGGCTCCATTTGTACCCAAATAGAATCTGATCTGTAGTCATTCCAGCTTTTATTGGCTGAGAACCCCAACTTCCTCACACTTCAACCAAAATGTTTAAGTGCTGACCACTACTGTGTGCATAGGACAAGAGCTGTGGTGGGAAATTTTTGTCAGCTTTTATTGGGTCTTTGATATGTCTTTGCCAGTTCTTTGTCAGGGTGGGTGCATCTGCTACAGTGGACAAAATGTCCCCTTCACAATGGGAAATTACACTCTCAGCCTCTCTGTCAGTATAACTATATGCTGCTTTAGGGGATTTCTGAGTGTTTTGAAAAGCACTGATGTTTCTCAGCGTTATACCCAAGGAAAGGATAGGCTCCTTTCATATCTCTCATTGCTGCCACAGATTAGTATGCTTGGCCATCAGGGTAGAAACAGAACAATTGCTGTATACTTGTCACCAGAGGCAAAATATGTCCTTCCTCTGCCTTCTTTGCTCTTGGGATGGGTTTAGGGAGAAGGCGATGCTGCCATAACTTTCCTTAGGTTTCACAAGTAATATTTTGCAGATGGAACCAAGTTTCCAAAAAGCAGCGATTCAGCAACCTGTAAGCAGGTAATGCCCTTAAACTGTAAAGCTGCTAAAGACACACCTTTGTGGACTTCCAAAAGAAGGTCTATGTGTACTACTGGCATCTCTTCACTGGCAGTGTCACAAGGCTCATTGGGATTTTGTTGGCCTGAACACTGTTGTATGTATCACCCGTTGTGGTTTTGTATAGAGTATGCAACAGGGTATGTTCATGCTCTATAACTTAATTGTTGTTGTGGGCGTAGCCACACTTTTGGTATCCGATTTAGGGGTGACTTCTTAGGGAAATAATTCTGTTGTGCTCCTTCAAAGGGTTATCAAAAGTGTTTATATCAGGTTCCTGCCTCTAATGTAGTCTCTGAATTGGAGTCCAAGGAGACACACAAACATCATAAGGGGAGGTACAAGATGGTTGGTAATTATGTCCAGAGACCAATGAGGTTGGTGGGACACGAAGAAAAGAGTTATACTCTGTTGTATGCTGGCCTCAGTATTGTAGCTGTGGAACCACCCACCTTAATGCACAGCTCCCATGGTGAGAGGACACTGGAGGTGGCACATAGTCATACTCATCTCCCATGTATGACATGTGACCCCACACAACACAGCCTGTATGCTCTATTCATAAGCTTATTTATTTATCTAAATAAGTACTTTAACAGCGTCCTTTGCGTGGTCGCTTTGGTAGTTGACCAAATGAGCATCTTTAACTAGAATATGTATGTTGAATCATGTGCTGACATGAGTCCTTCTGGTTAAAAATGGGCTCTTTTGGGCTTTGACAAGCAAGGAAGCGATGGATTTTGAAAAAGTAGGAGCGCCCATGAACAGTGCAGATGCTTCAGTATATAATGCAAATTTTTATTGGCATTATGGAAATGGAAAAAAACAAAGTAATTTCCTAGAAATGACTACAAACTTCTTCTGATATCCAAGGACCTCATAATCATTCCGGTAATTTTGTTCTTAAGTTCTTCTGCATATGACAGCTGCTTTTTTTTTTGTTATGAGAAAAATAAGGAAAAGATGGGATTCTGACACACCAGCTAATGAAATTCAGTCAAAACCAGGGAAATTATGATGAAAACTTGGTTTGTTTGTTATGTTTTTAGTTTTTTCACTCATTTAACTCAGCAGGAATGATATAAATATAAATTGTTTCTGGAAATATTTCAATGAAGAAAAATAAAGGGAAAATTGCATATCTGACTCTTATGTCTGTATGACCAATCCCATCACTAGTGACATGAAACCTGCTTACTTTATGATAATATCCTTCTAAGAAGAAACTAGGTTTGGGTGAGGAGTAGAAATGAGGAGGGGGGAAAAACATCTTTTCTCTGTCTGTCAGATATTTACATGGACTCCTCTTGTACCCTGCTAGTATATTACTAATAACCTCAGAGGTGTTAATGATTCAGTGTCTATTAAATACCTGGGAAGGATAGATTGTTTTTACAAGAAAGCTGAGTCACAAAATATGTGACTTGCCTAAAGGAACACAGCAAGTCATCTGTTGAGTTCAGAAACAAATCCAACCTCTGCCTTAACTCCATGGCTTCAGGCATCCTTACTACAGCCTTTCTTCCTCTTTTTTTCTTATGTAGGACTTCTTCCTTGTGAACTATTTGAAGTCAAACCCAAGGGGGACACAGATGTGGCAGCATCTCTCAAGGGTATACTCTGGGTTTACTTCTGGCTTATCCTTCCCTTCCATGGGCAAAGCTCTGCTTCTCTGAAGGAATCTTTTTTTTTTTTTGCTTGTAGAGGAGTCAGTGAGCTCTGTCCCTTGGTGGAAATGCCAATCCTAATTAAAAACGCCTCATGGATTCTTGTTTTCTGGCTTAGAGATAGTGAATCTTTTATATTCATCCACGTACCACAGTTCTTAATTATTTTCTTTCTTAATGCATGAGACAGGAGCACAAGAGGCATTGCTTGGCTTTGCTGTTGAGGGGTGAAGGGCTAGACTGTAGCGAGAAAAGTGCCTCTCAGCTTGTGTCTACAGATGATACATCCCTTGGCTGCACCTCAGCACTGTGACTTCTCTGGCCCTCTGTGGGGAGCACCCAGGTGGGACTGCAGAGTATAGGAGACACCAAGACCTTCATGAGACCAGCCCTCCTCTGCGGGGGCTATTATCACAACCTGGAGAATTATGTGTGTCAACAACAACTGGAGTTTCACATCCAAATGCAGTCTGCCTTCGTTTCTAGCTTTTGTGTTTTGTGTACCCACATTATGGGGATTTACCAGTTTGGGGATGAAAGACTTTGGAAAGTCAATAGTGGTCTTTGCCCTGGTGCCTAATATTTGCTCCTCTGTTGAACTCACAGGGTAAAAAGGGAGAACCAGGTTTCCCAGGAATAAATGGTCTGATCGGCCCTCAGGTAAGTGATGATTTCTTCCTTTTCATATAATACGTGGAAAAACATATTTTGTGGCAACAAGTGACTTGGAACCGCAATGCAGCATGCCATGACCTTGTTCTCTTCTCATCTGTAGTATCTTTGTAGCTGGTGTTTCTCCTGTAAGAGCCAAACTAATTTATCCTGTTGTTAATTGAGAGAAGCCTGTCTGTCTGGCAGCAATTACTTTTACCTTCCAGAGTTTTTCAGCATCTTTTGAACAGGGACATAAGGATGTGTTTTGTGTTTGATTTCCCCATTGCTTGTGCATAGAGCAGTATCATTCCGGAGGGAAAGCAATGATTTGTCTTTGGTAATATTTAGGACAGTGCCTCAGCTAATTGTTGGCTGTGTGAATTGGCAATTGCAGATATACCTCCTGTGCTGCAGTCTTGAGGGAAGAAACAGTTTAAAAGGTGTTTGCTATTCAGAAAGCACACTTCTTTGAGCACAAGACTGTTTCTGTGGCTTTGATATTCACGTTTCTACTTGTTATAGAGGGATAGGTGTTGGCTTATTGAGGAAGGTAGAGGCAGGGGTTTAAAACTAAATGTTTATTCTCCCTGTGAGGAAGGATGTCTTAAGTTAATGACCCCTTAGTTGCCTTTTTTTTTTTTTTTTTTAAAGCTTTTGTCAAGTTAGTGTTCTAAATTGCACCATCTGTAACATCATAAGGGCAAAATAGTGCTGTGCATCTTAAGGACTTTGAGAGAGGATTTGGTTCCACCTTGGATCAACCCGTTCTGCCTTGTATTATAACAACACTGACACTTGCCTCTGGCTTGGTTTCTTGCTAACTTGGCAGCCAAATTCAGCTGACCAGAGTCACTTTGTAGGGTCACCCGTGCAATATGAAAAACATCTGCATAAATGTTCTCAAGCAGGAAAGATGCAACCTCACTTCAAGCTGACCATTCAGGGTAAAACTCAGCATTTCATTCATTCTATCAATAATAGATTAATGAAGTGGGTCTTTGACTTTGGGTTTTTTTCGTTGTTTTTTTTTAAATAATTGGTTAACTTTTGGGGAGGAATGAAGAACCTCCATTGCCACTGCTGTTGCTGATGTTTTGCAATAGCTGGCACACTGCTAGACAGCAGATGCTGATTTTTCATGTATTTCCCCTGGCAAGCTATGCCCCTGTAACCACAAAAGATGATCTAGAGATGGTTTCTGTGGCAGACATTTTGCAATGAGCTGTCCACATGTGTGCAGAGCCTGTGGGAGAGGTGATCCAGGGGCTTGCGACACCATGCAGGTGAGGGCCCTTGTGTCCATCTGGGAAACCTTGCCCTGTGAAACACCATTTGATACTGATTAACAGATTTTAAAGACTTCTTCCTTTAGTAGAGTATCTGGTTTGCAAGTATTTCATCAGTATTCCTAATGGATTTAAAATAATTTGTTGGTTTTGGTTTTGTTTCTTTTTTTTTTCCCCATTGGATAATATTAAAAGGTCCTCCCAAACTTTCTGAAACACTGGGACCAACCACTTCTGAACCACCATCCTTGCTTTTTTGGGGGGAAGATTTTTCTCCATGCGTTATTTCTGAGATATCTGACATTATCCATCCAAACAGTGTCACACACGCTCAGCTCAAGTTCCTTGTAACTTTAAAAAAAATATAAAATATGCATGTGTTAGCGATTTTATAAATCTGAGAAACTTGCTGATGTAGCATTAAGTAATTTTCCTTTCCGCACAGGCTAAGTAAAGTTAGCAAATTTTATGTTAATTAAAACTGCATATAATGCTAGCCCCATCGAGGGATACTTAAATTGACTGTTCCTCCAAGCTAACTGTAAGAATGGAAAAATATTGTTCCTATTCCTGCAGTGGCACTCTGTTCTGGACATATTACTGCAGATTTCCATATTTCTGTTTGGAGAAAGTGCTTACATTCAGTTTGTGACAAAACTACTTTTCAGCTTAACAGCACTTTTTGTGACATTAGATTTTTAAGCACTTTATTAGCATTTTCAGTTTTTTTTTTCCTTCATCACACTATGCCCCCAAAATACTCAAGAAGAAAACCAGTTTCCTTTGCTGTAGTTACATGGATATACTTCCAAGTCATATATGGAAGTTGGTGTCACCTGTTTCTGTGCTTTCTCCATGGCATTAAGGGCCAACTGATTTGACTTGGCCATGTCCTTGAACAGGACATTAAAACAACTTCCCTTTCCTTTGCTATTTTAAATTTAAATATACTTTTTAATATATATACTATAATATACTATATAGGTGTAGATGTAGGAGTTGTAGAAGGCACATTGTTGCTGAAAGACATAGAAAAGACGGTCTGAAGCTCTTGTTGGGCTTTGTCAAGAAAAATAGTTGCTGTCGTGCTCAGTCCAACTGAGAAGCCACAGAAGGATCAGGCAGCTGTGCAAGAGAACCCACCTGAAGGCTACTCAGGAGAGGGGTCAGCAAATCCAGTGAAGAACCACAGTTGAGATGGTGTCAGTCCAACTCTCAAGGACAATTCATGAGGTCTAGTCACATCTGAGAGTTAATTTAAGTGTCAAATCCTGAAGCAACAGCAAGGAGGCAACTTCTCAGCTAGCCTGGGGATGTCTTGTGACAACAGGGTAGCCCTAGTTTTGCCTCTCTCTGTGCACATGCCAACATGAATTTTAATCCCAAAAGATCTTTAAAGTTTTTTTTTTCTTCTAAATCAGCTGTGGTGGTGAACCAGTTGCTTATTTGCTCCACGCTGTCCAGTCAGCACCCCCAAAAATGAGAATTTATTTTCCAGCGACCTTTAGAAATGGTGCATCTTGCAACATCATTAAGCCATGGAGTAGACACTCTGTGTCTTATTTCCCCTCTGGATATGAATGATTTTCCTGCAACAAGGACACAGACATCTGAACTCATAATGTGTTTATGTTGTTATTATTTATTTGTACTATTTTATTTTCCAGGAACCTTAATCATGGTCCAAACTTCTATTACAGTAGGCTGTTCAAATGCAGACTGAAAAATGAGCATTTCTGTAAAGCGCTTTCAGTTGAAATAGATGGATGGGTACCAAGCACGGGAAACAACAAGACTCTGCATTTCTGCATGGTCACCCAAGATCTCAATATAGCTTATCTATCCCACCATCTGTTGGGAGGAAGAGCTCAGAGAAGGGGCTGAAGGGAGTTGTAAATGCAAATGCTTTTCTAGGCAGGAGGGGTATCCTCAGGAGAATGGAGATTTGCAGTTAGGCAACATTTGCTGAGAGAGCTGTGAAGGCTGAGTTCCCAGGCTCAGCTGAGGCGAGCTGATGCCCCAAGTGCTAACCCAGGGCTCAGACACTCTGAGCTGTATCACTGAATTACCAGTGTGTCTACTGGAATAGAATAGAATAGAATAGAATAGAATAGAATAGAATAGAATAGAATAGAATAGGTTGGAAGGGACCTTTCAGATCATCGACTCCAACCATCAACCTAACACTGACCAATAGTTGGTGTCACAATACCTTCAGGGATGGTGATTGCACCACTTCCCTGGGCAACCTGTTTCGATGCTTGACAACTCTTTTGATGAAGAATTTTTTCCTAATATCCAACCTAAACATCCCCTGGTGCATTTTGAGGCCATTTCCTCTTGTCCTATCACTCGGAAGAAGAGACTGACCCTCACCTTCCTACAATCTTCTTTCAGGTAGTTGTAGAGAGAGGTAAGGTCCCTCAGCCTCCTTTTCTCCAGGCTAAACAACCCAGTTCCCTCAGCTGCTCCTCATAAGACACGTTCTCTCACACTTGTTGGATTAAGGATGGGGATGCAGGTGTTTGAGATCCTGTTGATGAAGATTCAGTTAATAACATCAGTGGAACCTGAAGCTCTCCTAAAGCAGGTACCTACAAATGGTCTTCTGAGCCACTTCCCTGAGCTGAGCAAGTAAAACTCTGTGTTTTTTAAACACAAATGCCATACCTCACATTTGCAATGTCTCTGGGCTGTCATTGAGGTTTTCTTCTCATAGATAACCTGCTGGTATAACTAAGACCTGCGAGGAAGACTGGTACAAGCTGTACCTATTATGGTTGTGGAGCGCAGTGATTGAATTAGTATAGACTTGTCCGTAGGGTGTGAGCTCAAGCCCAGCTTTTCTTAAGCAATTCAGGAAATAAATTACATCCTCTGAAATGCACAGTGTCCTTAATGTCCTTTTCATAATGCAAGTTAATACTGTGAAATGTAAGAAAAGGATACAGGCCCCAGCTGCAAAGCTCAGATTGAATTCAAACTATGCCAGTGCTGCTTGAAATTGGAAGATATTGCTCAGAGCTATCTTTAATAAGATCTATACCTTTAACAAAACTAAATGGAAAAAAAAAAAGTCTTCACCAGTGCAGATCACTAGTAGTACTGAAATGAAAGACCATAAGGGAGGCTTTTTTGTTGTTTTTCTCATTTGCTGTACTGACTCTGTAAACCAACTCCAAGGAAACACATAGGGAAATAAATCTTCCTCTGTAGACACAAGAGATCATGTCCATATCTTACACTAAGTGATGAAATTAAACAAATACTGCCTTTCACTGGAAGCAAGAAATTCTCCTGTAGAGGCTGTTGTGTACAAAGTCAACTTTATTTAGTACTTTTACAGAGCTGCAAAGAGAGTTCAGATAACTTTTTGGAAAAAAAAAACCACCTTTATATTTAAAAATAATGGTGGTACTCCAATTACAATGCTACCTGGTGAAATAACTGGAGACTTTATCCATTTATGAATTATGACACTATCACTGAAGCTGACTATAGAGCATGCATCGTAGATAAATGTTCAGGTCTGTTGGCTCTTTAGGCTTTTGATTTTCAGTGTCATCAGCAACAGCCTTTTTCTAGATCCTCTTTGTCTTGGTTTGTAAGGCAAGAGAGCAATATGGTCCTCTGAGGCTGCATTACTGAAAATAATTCACAAGAGTTGTGCTAGTGGATACTGTAGTGCCTGGAGTGAGAAACGAGGAGCAGATTTGAGGAGCTGATACCAGAAACCACTCAGATGCAGCAGAGGAGAAACGGAAAGTTGGAGCAGCAAGGGACATAGGGAGACACGTGGTCTGCTCCACAAAAGTAGCTGCAACAGCCTCATTTCTGATGGGAGAGAAGTGGAAATAAAGGGGAGACAGTGCAAAGCCAAAAGGAAGGGTCTGCAGGGACTTCTTGAGATGTGAAATTGCAGGGAGTAATTGGTTTTGAAAGTAGAGACAAGCATAGACACTGGAGGGGAAAAGGCTGTCAGCACTATGGTCATGCATTTCACTGTCGTTGTGGCAGCAGACAGGATGCTCCTATGTGTCCTGGAGGTTCTTCTCATTCATAAAGCTGGCACACCGCCTAAAAAGCCCAGACCGTAGTCTGTTTTGACATGGGTTAAGAGCTTATCTAAGCCTTTCTCAGAGTCCAGTCATCGACATGGAATAATATACAGAAAATACGCCTGTGCAAGCTTTGCCTCCAGAGACAGATATCTGGAAAAGCCATCAGACTTTAGTTTCCATCTTGGAATGGCATTTGTTCACCTCCTTCTAAAACATAGCCATCCCTTCTTTCATGGAAAAGAAATTTGGGCCAAGCGGCCTACTGACGTAGCCACAGACAAAGGGTTTTGTTCCTTTTCAGGGCTTCCTTAGGGAGTGCAGAAGCTAAATCTTAATAGCTCTGCCTTTCCCAGCCTGTCTTTCAGAAAGGCACGGTGTGGAAGAGGAGAGCATCCTCCAGTGGATGCTGGGGGACAGACACAGCTGTTCCTCCAATATGGAGAGTGTCAGATTTCTTTCCTGAGAGCTGTGCCTGCATTTCATTGTCTAAGGAATAAGTTGGATGAAAAAGAAGTCTGAAAAATTCCCTTTCCCTCAGTTTTTTTAAAGATATCCCACCCCACGACACACACCCCTCTACACATTATTTGGAATTTAATGAACATTTGAAATGTCTTTTTCTTTTCCTTTTTCAAAACAACAGTTTGAAAATACCTTTGTTAAAACATTTTGATAAAATATCCACATTTTGCATTTTTTCCCAAACTGAGTTTGTGTGGTCCTTTATTGTTGTAGAATAAAGTTTTCATATATCTGTTTTTGCTTCAGCATGTAGGAAGCACACTTCAAAGTCTTTACCAGCTGGTAATTATTGTGATTATTTTCTTCTAGATCAGAGTTTTAAAGGGACAACACTAGGGACTGGACTTGGGACAGGGAGTCTCATCTGTATAATTCATCAAATGATCACAGAAAAAGTCCATCAGTAAGATCAGGTACTTTAAAATAGATTCAGTTGCAAAAGGGAGGCAAAGAAAACATATGGCGTGAGATTTTGGGGTTAAGCATTACAAGCTGCCCTGCTGCTGCTATTTTATAGGGGGTTTTAATCATGAATAAATACTGTCAGTCTGGTCCTTTCTAAATACTTAGAAAGAGTAGTCCTTGCTCTGAAGTATACTCAGAAGTCAGAAGAAGGGCTATAAAACCAGAAATTTATGTACAATTGAAACTCTGGACAGTAGCAAAAGAGAGGGCTCTATAGAGGACATGTATGATGTATTTCTGCAGCTTTCATGTGATTGTGTCATTTTATTTCCCTGTGTCCCAATCACTTGTAGCCCAGGCTGCAGAAAGGAAGAAATCCAGGAGGACAATAGGTGTCGTGGTGTACACAGTCAGCTGGAGCAGGCTGTCAGCATCCTGTGCATCTCCCAGGGATACTGGTGGTTATTACATAAAACTACTCTTTCTACGTCCATCTCAGAGAGGCTTTTATCAGAAGAGCTTTCCATTAGTGGCTGTAACACTGGTTGGTGCAATATGTGATGAAGCTACCTGAGTAAACCAGTCTTGGGCATGATGTCCCAGATGATTGCTCTCATGGAGAGCAATGAAATGGATTTATTAATGACAATTTAGGGTAAGGATCAGTGTGTTTCCATTTCAAGACTTACGGTTGTGTAAGGATATTGTGGTCCAGAATATAGGAAGTTTAAGAGAGTAGTTAGAAACAGTCCTGGATACTGAGAATATTGAGAGTTACTAGGAGAAATAGTTGGGATGAAGAGGGTATAGCACCTCACGTTTCAGGAATTAAGCTGGCTGCTGACAGACGCTTGAGTGAGACTTTGCTTTTAGGTCAGATTGACCACTGTCCGTACTGTGTGGGGTAACTTGCATCACACTTGGGGATGCTTGAGCTGAGGCTGAGTCTGTGCTGGGTATTTTCACCTCTTGATAGAAGCTCTCTGTTGTAGGGCCATGGAGAAAATACGTGTTTTCTGGTGGAAAGTGGTTCAGTTATTGGTAGAGCGAGAGAAAAAAATTAGGTTATTAGGGAGGAACCAATGGAGCTGGCAAGGAAATTTTTCAAAGGTTAATTTTGCACTTTCTTTCCTGTACTTAAGCATTAGCCCGCTCTGACTCTGAATCAGTTTGTTGTTGTTTTTTCTAAAAGTACCTTTACTTACTTACCCAGTACTGCACTGCTCTTCATGGAAGCCCCTTTTTGGACACCATATCTTCTGCAGGGCCTTTCAGCAATACCATCCCTGTAGAGTTGGAGCAGGGCCAAGCAGAACTTCCAGGTCCCTGGCATCTGAGTTGTTTTCTCTTGTGTTGGGCTAATTTGGACTCTTGATTCTTTTATTTGAATGGCAAAGCCTTTTTTTAAGTGGTTGATGGTCTTGATCAGGTGTCTCCTGATAGAACTAGCACTCCTTAACTGTAGGACCCTTCTGCAATAGCAGCTGAACCAACGTCCTCAGAAGCTGACGCAGGGCTTGCCAGGAGTTATGTCAGTGGCATCAGTGAATCCCAAGGCACATCTTTCCGGGAATTTTTTAGTTGTGCTCTCATCTGAGGCATTCTGCAAATGCTAATGTTGATGGGATGACTCCATGTCTGTTCCCAGTTGCAATGAAAGCCAATCGTGGAAGGCAAGTGCATCTGCAGATCTCTTTTTTTTGGTCGCCTAGCCCCATCTATTGGTGAGAGGCTGTCTTCTCCTCCGGCTGAATTTTACAAGTGTAATCTAAAAAGACTGCTTGTCTGCTGCCTTCTCTGTCAAACCATGCCACAAATAACTCCTTGTCCTCACTTTTTTTTTTTACATCTTTTCCTTCTCTTCAGCTACAAAAAAAAAAATGTGAAATGCTAATATTGATCCATGACTTGTAATAACGTTAATCAGAAAAGCTGTGCTTTGTGATATTGAAAGGTGACAGGGAAAACGCTGACTGGCCATTTTCTGTCTTGTATCAGTTGTTCAGATTCAATTTTTTACATACGCTGCAGTTGGGGGTTGGAGGGAGGGTTGTTTGTTGTTTTTTAAGTACAAACACACGAGAATTCCTGCTACACTGAGAACTGAAAGGGGATGAAATCATTGTGTTAGAAAGACAGAAACAGGGTAGAATTTCAACTCAGCCATATATACATCTCTCACATCCATCCTAATGTTATTTGCTTAGGTCCTGATCCAAGAAGTGCACAAACACTTCATTCTTCATGCTTTATTCTAAGCACAGGGTAAACCCTATCTTGTCTAGAGTGGAAGCTGGAAGTAACAAACACCTCTGCATCTCAGGAAACCTGTTAAGATCTGTCAAGTATGGAAACAAATTTCTCAGCTTGGAAGCCAAATTTTACAATGTGCTCAATAGACAAAAATAAATCCCTCTGGAAATCGGATGGCTATGGAGAGAATATTTTCCCTGAGAGAAACAGCTGTTGCAGGGAGATGAGTAAGAAAGACTGTTAGGACATTTCCAACTGAGCATGTATATTGAAATATTAGTTTATGAGAAGTTTTTACTATCAAGAGGGTTAACGTAGAGCACTAAAACGGTGGTGCGTTTGTTTTAAAACACTTGATTTGCTACATTGTTTCTCCATAATCTTCGATTCATATTTTTACCCCTACCCCTCTCCTGAAAAAAAATGCCCAAACCACAAGCCTGTTGCATTCATTAGTTACTTCAGAGGTCTTTTTGCAGCGGTAAATTGTTCACTTTGGAACAACATTAATCAAGATAAAATTAGTCTGGATGCTACAAGGGATCCCACTGGACAAGCTTTGTGTCTATATTACCATTCATGGCCTTCAACTCCCCTGACTTTTACTGGAGGATGAAGCTCACCTTGAAGCGATGGTAATTAGTGGCTTAAGCAGGAGATCATGTTCTGCTGGAGAGCATGGTTGCCTTGGAGCTCAGTTTGGCATCTTGCATTTTCTTGGTAGGAATTAATGAAATACAGCTCAGTGCTTTTGCCCATTTCCAGTAGGGCCCCAGCTGTACAGGAAAGGCCCCGAGGCTTTCAGCCACTATCGGAGACATTGATAAACTGGTTTTGCTTCCTCTCTTACAGGGACCTCCAGGGCCCCCAGGCATTGCTGGACCCCCTGGACCACCTGGAACACCAGTAAGAAAACAAGATTGGGTTTATTTTGTTTTATAGCAAGGAGAAGAAAAAAACATCTGGGGAGAATTTTCACTGAATTTTTAGAGTTGGAAGGGACCATAGAGATCATCTAGTCCAACTCACCTGCTGAAGCAGGAACTCCCCTGCTGCAGGTCATGCTTTATGTGATGGATTTCAGTGGGAACTGAGTCAGGGGCTCTGCTAACGTGTGTTTTCTCTCATATTCTCTCACTGAAAAGCCACAGCTGGTCTTAGAGGACAATTTCTCTGTGCCTAGCATTACAACCACATCAGTGCTACCTGGGGATAAGTCAATAATATCTATAGGACTCCCCACAGCAGAGACCTGACTGCCGTGGAAGGGAAAATTTCATTTAAACTGACAGAAAGGATAGAAATACTGATTTTTTTTTTTCTTCTGATTTAATTTTTCAGGGACTGCCAGGAGAGATTGGAGTTTCTGGTAAAACTGGGCCACCAGGACCAGCTGTAAGTGTTGAGGAACTGCTTCCCTTGCCTCCATGCTCTCCATGACTTCAGTTACTTTAATTCTCAAGTTTTGCCTCCTTTCCAGCAGCTCATCTATGTCTAAAGTTTTCATGTGAGCTCCAACACCATCGTCTTTAATGCAGAAGTTAGCCTCTGATGTCTTTTATGAACAAGAATTTTACCAGATGCAGCTCCACTACTCCTACACACTGGGACCATGATGTTTTCTTTGCGTGATACCTTTCAAAAGTCATTTTTCACTTTGCAAGACATTGTTTTTCCAAACCTGGACTTTCCTGAATTAGGCCAAAGAACTGAAAATAAAATCTTTAGCAGAGCATAGAAATTTCTGTTGGCTGTAAAGTAAAGAAAGGTGAATTATGAAATACTTATTATTAAAAAGTGCCACCTACAGCCTGCAGTGTTTGGGGGTTGACTGACACTTGAAAAGGAGACAAAACTTTTTCTCACCATTTTAAATGCATTACAGGAAGTAATTCTAATTCTTATCTTGCTGAACAATTCTGCCACTATATAATTCTGTTGTATAATTTAATTTTGGGAGCCTGTGTATTGTATAAGAAATCACCAATATTTAAAAGGAGAAATAGACTTTTATAAAGTCTTACAGCTACAGATAATAGAGACTTATAGAGAATGATAAGTAAAAATGTAATTTTTAAAAGTTATTTAAGAATCCACATTACACAAAATCGCTATACAGTTGTTTTTCGGAACAACACTGACATCTAGTGGTCATTCACCAAAACCGGGATACTGGAAAGAGGGCTGAGCAGATACATCCATTGTGAGAACTTCTGTATATTTTGAGTCACAGTAGGGAAAAAGTCAAAACGAAATGCATGAGGTAATTTTTTTCTTCAACTTCTGTCAGTGGCAAGAAGGAAGAACTGAGCATGCTTATATGAGCTTGCACTTAATGATTTAAAGAACATCTTATGACCTGCAGCTTATGGTTTTCTCTTGTGTAGGGGTTACCTGGCAAAGATGGATTCAATGGGCTTCCTGGGCTTCCTGGTCAAAAGGTAAGTGATACCGCATATACTGTTATTAAGTACTTACCAGGGCAGTTTATCTGGGCGAGTTAGCAAGTGTAAGCGGGAAGGGGAGCAGGTCTCCAGAGATAAACACACCTCACCAAGCCCACATACAGCAGGAAAACATGACTGAACCACCAGTGAAGATCCAGGTCCAAATCACCTGGTATTATTGCACTGAACTGAGTTGTTATGAAGATGGAGCTGGTTGCAAATCCAGCAGGGATAAAAGATCCTACTTCCATTCTTCAACTACTGCATCCAATTCTGCAAACACAGCTGAGCATTGCAGACAGAGAAGCTTTACTGTCACCCAGGAAAGCCAGTGACACTTGCAAGTCAAGGCGTGTATCCAAGGCACAAAGAAGAACAAAGAAGTGTGACAGGCTCTAAAGGTGTTCCTTTCTTTCTTCCCTGAAGGGCTGGAAAGAAGAAATGCCATCCCCTTAAGGCTTTTGCAGGTCCGTGAGATAGAAAGATGGCTCTTCATTATTTACTTCTACTTCATTATTTACTTTACTTCTACCCATTTGAAAGCTTCTACAGATGGGGAAGAGTTGTCTTCTCTGCTGTCTCTGCAGTGGGAGAAGGGAAATAAGAGATTTAGATGTAGGAGGAACTCTGGTTGACTGTCCATCACTATGAAAATAAGTGTCAAAGAAATGTGCCATATTTTAACTATGAAGGCTACGATAGGCTTTGGGGGTGATGACACTATATATTGGAATAAGGACAACAGCTCTTAACCATCTACTGCCTTGGATTGCATTGGTGTCTTCTTGTCTCTGATACTTGAGCATTATGTACCTATTTGATCCAATAACACCCTACATTTATATTTGCCTCAACTGAGAGCACTGAGCTCTTGAGCCCACATCTAGCAGACTCCTCAGATCCCATTTACTGATGAATAAAGGTGGGTGAGGAATTTGGATCTACAAAATTTTTCTGAGGCTAAATAAATCTTTCGATCTTGTCCACAGCCCTGTGGATGCTACTGTGCTTCCCAGCTATGTAGTGGGGTTCAGCTCTTAATCTACTGAGGTCTCCTCTCTGCATGCAGACACTACCTGCATTTAAAGGTCATAGAATTATAAAATGGTTAGATTTGGAAGGGACCTTAAAGATCATCAAGTTCCAACCCCATGGGCAGAGACACCTTCCACCAGACCAGGTTGCTCAAAGCCACATCCAGCCTGGCCTTGAACACTTATAGAAATAGGGCATTCACAGCTTCTCTGGGCAACCTGTTCCTCACCACGCTCAGAGTATAGAATTTCTTCCTAATATCTAATCTAAATCTCCTGTCTGCTTCAGAGTATTTACCTAAGAGGCTCAGTGGCCAACATTCCAATCCCATAATTATTTCTTTTTCTTAATAGAAATAATGTGGGCTTTCTAACCACATATAGTTTGAAGAAACTGAATGGAAGTTTTGTTTTTCAGGTAATTCGCTATGGACATCTTTAATGTAACAGTGGTTTACTTTGTGTTATTCCAGAAATATTCCAGTAGGGTTATCAGTGCTGGAGATGTGATTGCAAACTGCACTAGAATGGGAAAACATTCCAGGAAATGTATTCTCACGTGGGTCCATTCACATCCTCAGGCTGATACTGAGGATCTAAGTCAAAATATTCCCTGCCGTTGCTTGCAAACATGCACTGCCAGAAGAGTTTATCTATAAGTTCTTGTGTTCCCTGCAGGGAGAACAAGGCGAAAAGGGTGAAGAGGGTTTTCCTGGAAAAGCTGGCCCTAAGGTAAGGAATTTTATTTCATAATTTGCTGTAGCCATTGAGTCAATCAAGGTGTGATTTTGTAAGGTCTTATACTGAAGTCAGGAGACTAAGACTCCTCTAAAGTTGGAGGCATAAGAGGATGAGCAGATGTGGTTCATTGTCTTTCAGAGTTCATGATGTTTCAAAACACTAAGCGCTATTTAATGCTCCTCTCTCAAGTCTACATGTGTAGTGAGAACCTTGCCCTTGCCTTGACTCCCTGTGGTCTGGGTTCCCAAGCCATCAAGAAGGCAACTTCAGTGCTTCTGAGAAGCAGGGAGAAGAACATGGTCCAGGACCATAGGGGACATGCTTTACTAATAAGAAAGTCTTCTTACGAAAGGGTCAGATCCTTGCAATGTTAAAGTTTTGCTTTTGTTTTTCCAGGGTGAACCAGGGAGCCGTGGCCAACCCGGAGAGCAGGTGAGCAGGAAAAATAGCCTTAACAACAAGGCCTACCTGTCAGAGTGATATAAAGTGACCACATGCAATAAGAAAGCCATTTGCCAGTAATGAGTTCCATGTAAATCATTTGCATCTGTGATTGAAGATGTAACAGATCACAGAATCGCAGAATATTCATGGTTGGAAGGGACCTTTGAGATCATCGAGTCCAACCACAAAAAAAAATAAAATAAAAACAAAACCACAACAAACCGACACACACACACCCCACACCCACCCACAAGTGGATGGGACTCATGACTGGACAGAGCAATACAAAAATTCTAGAGCAAGAATATGCTAAATCCAACTTTTCATTGTATCCCGGAAAATTCAGTCATCTTACTCCTGGTGGATAGAGAAGAAAAGCAAGGCTTAAAAATCGCACCTTGCATTAATTCAGGGTGCTGGTTCTAGAGGATGAGGAACTTACTTGCAATTATGTGATGCAAGGAGTGACGCTGTCATTTCTAAGTTGTAAATGCTTGCTAGGAAACTACCCCAGATGACTGTTAGAAGTTGCACAGTCATCTTAGGCTTTTCAACTGTAATATGAAATTCTTTAGAAAGAGAAATCTGTATGAGACAGAGCCTCGTATCTTTGGCATACATCTCAGGGTTTTGTGGAACACAGTATGCCAGGAATAAAAGAGTCTCAGAGCCTCAGTCTTCTCTTACTCCTACCGGTCTCAGTCCAGTTTTCTGCTGTAAAGATGAAATGAGAGGTCGGTCATGACTGCTGCTCCCATGTCATCTTGTGCAACAGAGCAAAACATGCACCACAAACTGGACTTAGAGGGAGTAAGAGAAAAAGCTCTCCATGAGAAGTCTCATAGAGCAGCTTTCCATAAGCTGTGGCAGTCTCTCCATGACCATTAAATTTTAGGAATTGCTGATCAATTTTCGTATTTGTCAGGATGTTGTGGTCAAACGCCCTGCCTCTATCTACTCCTTGAAGGAAAAAGGTTCAGAGTCTGAGGTACAAAGTGAGATTTATTGGGATAAAGCACTTATGGATAACAATTGGATAACAAGTGGATAACAATTACACCACCATGCATATGGGGACTATTCTGCTTCTATTCCAAAATTCCTTATAATCTGCCTAGTAGGCATCACCCTATTCCCAATTCCAGGCAAAGGAACTGCTGGGCTTGCGCTCGCCAGGCAATCTTAGCCCCAGTATAACGAGGGGTCAGGCACCCAATCAAAGCACTGGCACTCGATCTGGGTTGTCTCTCCACATGGGGCTGTTCTGAATTCTAATACCACCTTCCAAAACACTTGCTTCTCTCTCCACAGTGTGGTGTTCTCCACACATTTTCTAAATGTTCTCTTTCCTGTCACCTCAGTCATAAATTAAAATAGAGGACTTCATATATCCTCTGAATTTGACAGGGAACAGCTAATAACATCTGTGTGAATGTAGTTTCTTCACTCAGTTGTACACTGTCCTCCAGAGACCCTTCTTCTGTGCTGCATTTCTGTAGTTTGCTAATGAGAACGTCATGTTGGCCTGTGTCAAGTATCTTACTGATGTCAAGACACATCACACACATGCTTCCTCCTTGTCTACTTAGTTATCCTGCCAAGGGAGGGAAATGGATGGGTTTGGTACGATTAGTCCAAATCCACACTGATTGTTTTATATTATCTTTCTTTCCTTGAGTTCATATGAACTCAACTTGCTTCAGTACCTTTCCAAAGACCAAATTTATACCACGCATTTTCATTTTTCCTGCAAATTCTTCTTTCTTTTTCTTTAACATTAGGCCTTTGATTTGTCCTCATGATCTTTGGGATTTCATCATCAGTCAGGATCCTGCAGTGACTCTAATAAAACACCAGTTCCTCTGTCACCAAATGTCACTTTCTTTAGAATTCTTCAAACATCACCCTGATGTTCCTAGTCATACTCAGTCACCACAGCATCCTGTTCCTCACCTGATTTCTTCCTCAGACTCATTGCACCTATATCATGGTAATGTTTCAGTCTTCCCATACTTCAGAGAGAATCTCTTTAGAGCAAGGGATTGCCTTTTCTTTGTTCAGTATTTGTACAGCACTTAATGCTTTTGGGTCCTGTCCGTGACTGAGATCCTTTGTGATACTGCACAAATGCAGAGAGCAGAAAAATTATAAAAATTTAAAATTATAAATAGGAAAAAAATGGCTATTTTCAGATGACAAAATGGGTCAACTGGGAGCTAACTTTGAGAATACTTGATATATTTAGAACAAATGACATGACACAGAGATCATAATTACTCCAATAGTAAATGATATAAAGCAGAAACTCAAAGATAAGGTTCAAGCAGAAAGAAATCTAAATGTGCAATAGCGCATCCAGAAAAGTCCCAATCTGTTTGTCAGGTAACATCTGTACCATTCAGATTATTACAGTGCAGGTTTTGCATTTCAAGACTTGTTTTTTATTTGCTTGCTTGGTCCTGCTAGAGAACAGCATGAAGAAAACATATCCTAAATTTCAGTTTACAGTGTAATGGTAAAAAAAAAAAGGGGGTTCTAGCTACTGGTTTAAGTAGTGATTTTCCAAGAATAAGAAATTGTTTGGTAATCAAACTAATCCCATTCTCTCTCAGCAAGCTACATCTGTAATAAATGCCACGAAAAAAATGGTGCAGGTTCCGGCCTACAGCATAGACCGTATGTATCCTCATGTGACTAGGTATTGAGAAGAAACCATCTGCAGTTGTTATGAGTTCTGGACAATTCATAGTCCAGTGTCAGACATGCAAAGAGACAGGCAGCTAAATCAGGGTTTCATCCTCCCCAGCCTAAGGGCACTGAGACTGGATTAGTCTACCCTAAGAACCAAATTAGATGCATATTTAACTGCATATTTAACTGAATTTGGCCCACCATTCTGCCTTTTTATTCTTAATTATATTTGAGAGTAATGGGATTTATTAATAGAAGCTGTGCTTGATGCCTCTTCTTAGATTTCAAACACTTGTCTTACCTTCAGGGTGAAGCAGGTCTTCCTGGTCCTCGGGGTTTACCTGGACTGAGAGGAGAAAAAGGAGACCAGGTGAGTGACTTTGAGCCACAGATTGATTTATTAATTTTTTTTTGGCCATTTGGTGCCAGGAGAACTTATCTGAAGTGTCCCTAGATGATCTTCTCTCTTGGTGTGATTGCTGTGGTGAGCAGCTGCCTGGCATCCAGCAAAGTCACCAAGTCACCCCTTCCAAAAAGGTACTTCACTGCCTAGAGACTGTTCCTAATTGCAGTGGAGGTGATAGTCTTAATTGCAGAAGATTATGATTTATGAGATAGTAGAAGAGTAGAAGAGTGGTCTTTAGGCCTTACTTCCAGAAACACTTCCCTGATTTAAGAACACGTAAAAAATTAATAACAGCAAAAAAAATCACAAATTGCCCCTTGTCACTGAGCCCTGGAGAAGGGTCTTGATGGTTGGATGATTTTCTCATGGCCCAACTTCCATACAAGTCCTGGTGTCTGCTGCTTCCCCTGGCTAGCTCCAGCCCTTCAGAGGCATTTAGATGCTGGGAAATAGTTGGATCAGGGGCCTGACAGTAAATTTAGCCATGTAAATGAGACCTGCAGTCCCAATAACTGACTTCATGTTGAATGTGAGCAATAAGGATCTAAAATCATCTGAGGTCTTAGTGAACTGAGGTTCAGTTTGCTATATGATATATACGGTAGAGTACAGGACTCTCTCTATATATAATACCATAGAAATGTAGGTCAGATAGCTCCTATTTGAATGCAGGATAAATACATTTTGTGTATGCACTTTGAGGAGTATTCACATCATTCTTGTGAAGTATCTCCATTCAGATGACCAGGTTACCAGGGCAAAATAGAGAGGTAGGCACCAGTGAATGGATTTCTCAGAAATGTTTAACATAAACAAAACTGGTAGTATGAATGCCCACTTTGGGTCTTAACTCCTGTTCTGGTGCCTCTCTTGTCCAACTAGAAAAAAAAAAATGTTTTTTATAACTGCATCAGGCAGTAGGATCTTCTACACGAAAGTTAATTTAGGATTGGTGCTTTACTTTCCATGAGCTTAATTCCTATTTGTTGACTTGAAAATAGTATGGATTTTATGAAACTATCTCCAAATGTTTCATTTTTAATTGCTTGCACTACATCCTGGAGGACAGGTAAGATCAACTGAAAGTGTAAAATATTCTAGTGGGACTGATGCAATCGAATAAAAACATGTGTATTTCCTGCTTTCCTCTTCCCTGCTTTTAGGGAGAAAAAGGAAAAGATGGTCTCCTAGGACTGAAAGGTGAAAGAGGAGAAAAGGTGAGTCACGAAATGAGCATGCTTCTCCTCAGGCGAGAGGAAAAGAGGCAAGGGCACAGAACAAGTGGTGAAGGAAGATTAAAAACATTAGAAGTCTGTTAGCTGAGCCTTACCAAGAAGCAGCAGAGAAAGCTGCGTGTGGGACAGAGACAACCATTTGTTGAGTAATGCAAGAAATAGTAAAAAGTTGATGAAATTTAAGGGCGGTTTCTTTAATTCAAGGAAACTTTTCTTTGCTTTAGAATTGTCTGATAGAAGTAAGCTTGGAATAAAATTCCAAAGAACTTTTCTATGCCTGCCTGTGATGTGCTAGAACAATAATTTAGGGAATGGTTAGGGCTTCTGCCATTAAAATACTATTAATTTTAGTGAAAATAAGAGAACTAGAGAAAGGCGATATCTACCAAAATTTACATTCAACCATTGTGAACACGAAGGTGAAGATGGAACGCTGACCTTGCAGATGCCTGTGGTTGTCTATTGAAAAAATTGCCCTCCTTTTAGTGGCAATAGCCATCAGGAAGTGAATACCACTTTGTTCTTCTTCCTAGCATACATCAACCCTTAGTTTACCAGTGACTTTCACCATCTATGGAAGGCTAGAACTCAATTTAGAAACTTACATTTTTGATGAAAAACAGAGGCTTTTTTTTCCATCCACAAAGGTTCAGCTAAAACATGTTTTTTCAAGCAACAATTTTAATCTACTTCAACTGAAAAATGCAAATTGAACTCCATATTACTCCTACACTGGGTGGGGTAACATTTGAAATTCATTTACCTGTGAAGTCAGATCAATTATAAAGTCATCAAGTGATAAAGACAGCAAAGTGAGAATCCTGTATACAACAAAGCAAGGACAGCAGAAATTCTGGCCAGAGCAATGGGGTAAATTCCACCCATCAGGGAAGTGCTATGGGATTTTCAGTGTCACTGAGTGGAGAGGTAGTCATTGGGTTACAACCTACCTGGTAATGTTCCATCTTCTAGCTGACAATCTTGAGTTTTACTTGGGCGTTGTTTTGTATTTTTATCTTTTTAGTTATATTTTTGTCCTCTCTCTAGGGTGACACAGGTTCCCCTGGACCACCAGGCTTACCTGGAACAGTAAGTAAGATTGTGTTCTGTGCTATAACAATATTTAAGGCATCATCACACTTCTTCCACACAAATTCCTCAGAAACAAAGCTTTTCAAGATCCCTGCTTCTCTGCAGAAACTTTAGGACCCGTTTTATTCTGAGGTTATCTCCCTTTGCTTCAGAGAAGCAATATCAAGGTGTATTTGGTCTTTTTACTTTTGTGGGAAATTGCATCCTCCTCTGCCTCTATTCAAACATCATTTTTGTATGCCCTGGCTTTGTGGTAGCACTTAAATTGATTTTGTGATTTGTTTAGCAGCTGTGTGAGCTGTCTGAAGATGGTCATGGCTGAAAATGGGGAGCGTATTCTTACAGATTTTCCAGGGTGAGCTTCTTCCAGGAAGAGCAGAGGGTTCCCGTTCTCATTGATGTGAACTTATGGGGTGGAGCATTCAGGTTCAGTGATGCTGCAGTCTCCCAGAGCCTTCATTGCATACAGTGCCATGCTCTGCTGTAAGCCCAGAAAGACCTTATCCCAGAGCTCCTTTTGATTTCAGTACTGGATCCAACACTGTCATGATTTAATCCTGGTCAGCAACTAGGACCACTCAGCTGTTTGCTCACTCCATCCCATCCCCAGTAGGATAGGGAGAAGAGGGAGAAAAGGAGGGGGAAAAAAGCTCATGGGTTGAGATAAAGACAGTTTAATAGAATGGTAATGAAAGAGGAAAATAATAACAATAATAATGGTAAAAGAATATACAGAATAAAGTGATACAACTCAAGTTGTTCTCACCACCCGATGATGGACTCTCCAGCCCATCTCGAGCAGCAATTGAAGATTCCTGCCCCCAGCCAACCCCCATTAATATACTGAACATATGACTATGGTATGGAATATTCTATTGGCCAGCTTGTCCTTTCTATGCTCCCTCTCAGCTTCTGTGGGAAGCTGAAAAAGTCCGTGACTAACGTAAA
>JAOXJM010000012.1:152226649-152241143 GCA_026413425.1 Tringa solitaria | reverse complement strand
CAGGTGCTTAAGTCACAATACCTTTGTGCAGTATGACAGACCCAGGAAGAGCCTTCCCTCTCAGCTTCTGTGGGAAGCTGAAAAAGTCCGTGACTAACGTAAACATTACTTAGTAACAACAAAACCAATATGTGTTATCAACATTATTCTCATGCTAAATCCAAGACACAGCAGCCACTAGGAAGAAAATTAACTCTATCCCAGATGAAAGCAGGAGAAACACACAAACCGGTCATACTTAATTTCACCTACTCTTTCCACCAATAAAAAAAAGACCAAGAAAACATCGATGTAGTGTTTTTAAAATGAGTCTGCAAAATTACTTTTGGGAGTTTGAACATAATTACAGTGAAGTTCACTACAGGTGATTAAACCAGCATCTACTGAATGTAAATACATAAACCTCAGAGCTCCCCCCAGCAAAATCTGAGTAAGCACTAGGAATGGGCCTGTCATTGTAATGGGAGGGTAGATCCCAGTCACAGATCCTCCAAAAAGTGGCAGATACCACAGAATTACACAGAATCACAGAAAGGTAGGGGTTGAAAGGGACATTTGGAGATGTTCCAGTCTGACCCCGCTGCCCAAGCACTTGCCAGCTTTGCTCACCACAGCTGGTTACAGTTGCCACATTCACAAAATATGGAGAGAATTTGAATCAAGGTCTGTTGGTGAAAATCAGGTGTCTAAAGGTCTTCATGCAGCAGTGGAGGGGATGTTATGATTTATTCCTTGCCATTAGAGTTGTGCCTCTTTAGTCTGTGTCAAAGAGTGCTTGAAAGGCTCCATGTGTATCACACAAGAATGAACCAGTCACAACACCAAGGATAAATCGGTCTCAGATAAGGCGCAGAAGGCACCTTATGAACACAGTAAACATGGCTAGATATAGAGAAGATATGCCTGGCTGCTCAGGCTTTCTGTGTTTGTAGGAAGAAATAATTTCTATTTCTGCTGTAAAAATTGGTGATGATTTCGCTGTATCCTCATTTCATCAAGGACTAAATTTTTCTACCTAATTTTATCAGTTTTGAGAAAAAGTACTGCCTCTCTTTACAGAACTTTCTCCCTTTTTCGTGGCTAGTCCTTCAGGGTGGCTACGTAATCCCTAAGACAACCATGTTTAGATGTGTATGTCTTGTACGTGATACAAAGCAGAGAGAGAACACACCAAGCTCAGCCATGGAGTCAGGAAATTTAATAATACTGAAAATAGCTCCAAGTGGAACAGTGAGCTGGAAGTTGCTAACAGTAAACTTGCTAACAAGGTTAAAGACTGATTGTTTTTTCATAGCAGTGGGACACATACAGGATGGGTTTGAGTTTATGTTCATGTTTCAAATACTCTAGGAAATGCCTCATATTTGTGGGCTTTTTTCCAAGCAGCCAGATGTTACAATGAGTTGCTCATTTATAAGCCTATTGATGGATGTATGGGAGGTGTAATCTGTAATGACAAGGAGAATACAAGTTATTGTGTTTCAAGGAAAATAGGCAATGCTTCTTTTAACTGTCCGGTTTCTCTTTCAGACAGCCTTCTTCACCCCACACCCTAGGATTCCTGTAAGTAACATCTCTAATAAATATAGCCTCTGGCTTATTATTCTGGCTCTTGTGTCTCATAGACACACAGCACCTTAGTATTTTTCATGTTCTTTAAATGCTTCATGTTTCAGTAAAGCTTGAGTCTGCTTTCTGGGCAACTTCACCATTGTAACCAGCCACAATGAGAAGCCCATGGCTGTCCTGGTAACAGCAGCATCCAAGCCAGCTGTGGCCAGGACGCAGCTGTACACTGTCCTAGCCTCTTAAATGAAGTTTAAAATGAAGTTTTATTTCCCGCTTGCAACACACAGTGGGAAATATCTGGCATTACATAGGATCACACCATTGGTATGTGAATAAGCATGTTAAAGATCAGGAGGCTTTAAGGCATTGTATTAATGGCAGAGGTAGGCTGTAAGAATGCCATCAAAAAAGAAAGTGCATATGCCAGGTTTGTCAGAGACTGGGATATGGATTAGTGTTGGGTGCTGTTTTGTGTGTGTTTTTTGGTTTTTTTTTGTTGGGTTTGGTTTTTTTTGTTGTTGTTATTATTTTTTTTAATTGGTTGGACTAGATGATCTTAAAAGGTCCCTTCCAACCTAGGTGATTCTGTGAAATAGGAACGTGAGGTGGTATTGGTAATAGAGACAAGATTTCTTTGGTTCATTTTCCCTTTGGCTCATAGTTTGCTCGTACATATACTAAGAAAATATGCAGAACAATGATATCTTATGTGGTCTTTGTAGTGCTACGATCACAGAAGGAGTTTTCTCTTTTGCTTTGAGCACGTTAATTGTGTAAATGAGCTGCAAGATGGTAAAGAATAAAAGGCTTGAACTGTGTCAGCAGGTCAGGTCACTGGGATTTTTGCATGTGCAAGATAATGTGATGATGCACAGGTCTGCACATAGCCTTGCAAGCTTTGGGAGGAGAAGGGGAGGGAAGGATAGTTACCTTTGATTTACAGCTCGACAAATTAAGGTGTCAGAAGGTGGTGATATGTTGTAGGAGAGTGTCATGGGTTACGTTACTGAGGCTGCAGGACCAGCAGGGTGCAGAAAGTTGTCACGCATGCTCCAAAACTCCCTATTTTCCATTGCTTTCTGTTCAGTATGTGGTGAACAGGGACACGGAGGGGCTCACGCAGGCAACAGGAAACACAGCCTGGAGAGAAGGCAGCAGCACCTGCAGTTTCTGACAATTACCAGTGTGTGATTTAAAATAAATTGGTTTTAACTAAGTAAACAGAGCAACGGACCTCCCATTTACCCACTGCCACAGCTCCATGGTGTTTTTTAGGTGCTCTGGAGAAACTTGCCAATGCATTAGGGGGTCGGTTTCTTCCATGGGATGCAGGGAACTTTTTCATGTTTATTTAGACTAACCAGTTAAAATCACTAAATATTTCTTGGAGATGGGGTGTGTGAGAACCACAGTGGTGGCCAGCTGTGATGGCTGGAAAGAGGCAAAAACAGTAGAGCAGGAGATGGCTTCTCACTTGGTCTTCTATCTCCCACTGCAGCTGGGCACAGCTGAGGCCCCACTGTGTTTGCTCTCCTTTAAGTGGCAGAGAAATGACTAAGGTGGTAATTGAGATTACAGGAGGACACTGCCGAGAGCAGGTCAAGGAAGCTCTAAGCACTGATCTGGCTGAGGTTGGTAGCAGCTGTTGGCTGTCACCACATCATTCCTGTTCATTGAGCTGCAGGCAAGAAGTGAGTGGCAGTGGATTAAGTCCAGCTGCTGGGGGCAGAGGTCTCCACAAATTGCAGTACTCGGAGATAGTGTCAACAGTTTCAGCAGCTATTTACAGGTTTGGCTAATTTGAAAGGAGTCATAAGCAGATTTACTGGCAGGTTGAGTTGAGAAATGCTGCCTCTGCCGATATTTGTGGCTGTTCAAGGACATTAGATTGGAATTTTGCTGATTTTGCATTAAGATGCAAATTATTAAGGAAAAAGTGGGAGAAAGGAGAATATTAGAAAAAACTTCCTCTCTTCACCTGTTGAGTTACCTCTTCCCTTCGCAGGCTTGTTTTCCCTGGTTAAATGTGCCCTTATTCCCATGAACTAACACTACCCTTGCCTAAAAATTTACTGTCGTCTGTCTGTGCTTTGTTACTCTGCTCTCCAAAAAAAGTTTCAGAGGTTGAAATGTCATAGCACAAAACAATGTCCAGACACAACCATCCAGGTTTGTTGCATAGGATCCTTTGCTTGAACTACTTATGTGATCTGAAGACCACTAGATGGCATAAGGGACTGCCTGATTAAAAGTTGATCTAAAGGGGTGCTACTGGTAGAGTGAAATTCCTCCTGCTATTTATCACAGATGATAATATTTATTCATAATGCATAATAAATACAGACATAAGTAATATTTATGCAGTTACATTTATTATGCCTGTTAAAGAATCATTTGCAAATGGACTTCGAATTCCCAGGTGCTGCGGAAATGATTGGCAAATAGCTGATGTGAATAAAATTCAAGCTGATTTGTCTTGGGCTCTGCATTTTGACTGATCACTATTCCTCGTGTGTGTATAGCTTAAATTACTGATGTTCTTACTCTTCCTTGATTGCATAATTGAAACACCTTGTATGATAAATAATGAATAAGTAATGATTGCTGTTGCTTGAATACATATGTTCATATAAATTTACAAATGTGAGTATTCATGTAATGCCTGGTTTATTCCAGCTACTTCCATAATTGTGTGCTGTTCCTTTTCAATTTATAAAAAGCAGAAATATGGATTTATTGATTATTGTTCTAGAGCTCAGAACAAAGCTGATGAACTTCTGTCTGAAAGCATCTTCAATTTACCGTAAGGAGGAAGAACAGGAATAAATTAATCCTATTAGTCAGTGATGGTGGTGCACGAAATAAATGTACTGACATTGCAGGAGGGAGGGGAAGTTGCATGGACATATGGAGATGGTAACAGAACTAGAGATGACGAAAAGCTGCATAGTATGCATCTCTGGAAGTGGTGAAGATCAGACCCCGAACACCTCTCTCTTATAGGCAGAACAGGAAACTGTCTGTATGTGGGATAATTTCCCCAATGCTCCTACAGAGAAGCAGTGCAATGGCACTGGTGCATTTGCTCTTGGTCATATCATCTGGCTGTTTAATACATTGGAGCTGAACCGATAAAATTATAGAACAGTAGATTCTCTAACTACTGTTCTCTATGAGGGAAAACTGTTCTCTTTTTAAATTAAACATTTTTGCAGTTATTATCATAACAGTCTAAGAAGTCTAGACAAAGATCTCCAAATCTTTATGTGTGGTATCATAGTTTTGATTCATTGACCTCAAAGTCCTTTGAGGAAGCTACTCTATATTAGCTCTCTTACAACACAGGACTAGTATGATATACAGCCATGGAAATAAATAACTTTTATTTCTCTCTTTGTCTTATTGTTTTATACCAGGGTGAACCTGGACCAAAAGGGGACAAAGGAGATAAAGGAACGAGTGGAGAACCTGTAAGCACAGCCAAGTGTTTCTTCATTTGGTTTTGAACTATAGGAGGGATAGGACATGAAAGCTACCTGCTTTGGGGGGACCAGACATGTTCCTTCCATAGCTGGGTTGCTTCTCTCATCAGAAGTGGCCACAGTGGCACTCGGGTGTGTATGGGTTGTAGAGGAAGCTACATGATTACATGAATTTAAGTACCTAATTTATAGCTCGAGGCCACAGTGACTGAAGAGAGGTTTGCTAGACAGAGTTTGGTTGACACTAAGGTTGTACAGGATTTATTCAGGGATTTTGAAGTGATGTGGCCAAGCTCAATTGTGCATATGGCTACTCCATTTGTATTCTGAACTGCTCTTGTCCTGGATGGAGCCTCCAGGAGAGACAGACTCCTGTGCAGTCACAGCCTCTGTAAAAACTGCCCTTTCTTTTCTCAGTGGGAGGAAGGAGAAACATCTCCTTCTCAGGAGAAGAAAGGAACAGTTTCAGCTCTTTCAACTCTCCCTCTCTTTTTGTAGGGATTACCTGGGGTGCCAGGTGGACAAGGTGTCCCAGGACCTGCAGGAGTACAGGTAAGAGAGCCCAGCCTTGAATAAAGTCTTTGATGTGACCAGAGAGGGGACCCTTCAAGGTCTGCATCACTGTAAATAATTCTTACCGTATACACCTACAGCCTTCCTCATTGTTGGAAGTCCAGAGTCATTTGCTTACACAGGATATCAGGGCAACATGAGGAAAATCAAAGCAGATATACGGCATGATCAGAATTGTGTGAGAGACTTCTTCCAACTTCAGGATCTTTCAAGAGGGCTTCTTGTAGTGATGCCACTGAATCACAGGTCTCCGCTGAGACTGGCATGGATGAGTTGAAACCTGCTGGTCAAACTAAAGGGCAAAAAGGAAATGTGCAGGCAGTGTAAAGATGAGGTCAGGAAGGCCATGGTGTAGCTGGGGCTGAACCTGGCAAAGGTTGCAAAGAATAATAAGGTCTACAGGTATGTCAACCAGAAAAGGAAGGTCAAAAAGAGCATACCCCCGAGATGAGTAAGATGGCAAACTGGTAACAATGGACAAGGAGAAGTCTGAGGTACTCAACAACTTTTTTTCCCTAGTCTTCACTGAAAACCTTTCTCCCCACACCTCTTGAGTGGATGGACTATAAGATGAGTGGAGGAGCAAAGTCTCTTCCACTGTAAGAGAAGACCAGGTTTGCCACCACCTGAGGAATACGAACATACAGAAGTCTATGGGACCTGAGAAGATGCATCCCAAGGTGCCAACGGAATTGGTTGATGTAGTTGCCAAGCCACTCTACATGATATTTGAGAAGTCATGGCAGTCAGGTGAAGTCCCTGGTGACTGCAAAAAGGGAAGCATTGCATCCATTTTTAATAAAGGGTAGAAAGGAGGACCCTGGGAACTCCTGACCTGTCATCCCCACCTCTCTGTGGGCAGATCATGGAACAGATCCTCCTAGAAACTATGCTAAGGCACATGGAGGACATCCAGCATGGCTTCACCAAGGGCAAATCCTGCCTGACCAACCTAGTGGCCTTCTATGATGGAGTGACTACATCAGTAGACAAGGGAAGAGCTATGGATGTCGTCTACCTGGACTTCTGTAAGGCCCTTGACATGATCCCCCACAACAACCTTCTCTCTGAATTGGAGAGAGATGGATTTGATGGATGGACTGTTCACTGGATGAGGAATTGCATCCAGAGGGTTGTGGTCAGTGGCTCAATGTCCAGATGGAGATCAGTGACAAGTGGTGTACCGCAGGTGACCGTATTAGGACCAGTACTGTTTAATATCTTCATCAATGAAATAGACAGTGGGATTGAGTGCACCCTCAGCAGGTTTGTGGACAACATCAACCTAATCAATGTGGTTAACGTGCCTGAAGGACGTAATGCCATCCAGAGGGATGTGGACAAGCTCAAGAAGCGATCTGAAAGGGGCTTTATAAGAAAGATGAGGACAAACATTTTATCAGGGCTTGTTGTGATAGGACAGGGGCTAATGGTTTTAAACTAAAAGAGAGCAGATTTAGACTAGTTGGAAGGAAGACCTTTTTAACAATGAAGGTGGTGAAACACTGGCCCAGGTTGCCCGGAGAGGTGGTAGATGGTCCATTTCTGGCAACATTCAAGGTCATGTTGGATGAGACTCTGAGCAACCTGATCGAGTGGAAGATGTCCCTGCTCTTTATGGCCTTTAAAGGTCACTTCCAATCCAAACTATTTGATGATTCTAAGTTACTGCAGTATGTTGGCAAAACATTGCAGAGCATTCAGCTCCAGCCCATTTGATCCTGAATGCACTATGGCTCATATGAAGTGGTTTTATCGTCTCAATTATCTTCTGAAAAGTTTTTGGCTCATGCATATTATTTCCAGTCATCACTTCGGTATGTTTTCATGTCAACATGGAAGGGTGTTCACTCTGCCATCATTGGTGCTGCACCCAAGACATATAGTCAGCTGTTACTTGGGCATCAACATCTTGAATGGGTTAACGGCAGTCTTAGCATTACAAAAAAAACCCAGTAATACCATGAAAATTTTAACTAACATCTGCTATACGGGGAACTGTTCAGTAAGTAGACTCTACCCTGCCAAAATCTTTAAGAAAGGGCTACATGATATATAGGACTGGGACTGGACTGTGATTTATTTTGACCATTCCTAAATGACTGTTGTTTGTATTTGAGAACTACATGCAAAACTTCCTCTGTTCAGGGAGAGCATCAGAGCTGAGCAGGAAATGAAGTAGCTAGTAGGCCTGAGGATAGGAAGGAGTTTCACTCAGATGAATGCCTGCAAGTTTCAGCACTCTGTGCTGAGAAACAGCCTCTGGGCTGATCAGTCATTAGTAATTCTTCTTATGTCTCAGGGTTTTATTTTTATATTTCATTTTCTCGCTGCGCAGAGAACTGGGAGCCATGTCCTCAGCCGTTCAACTCCTCTGTGAATTGATTAACGAAAACCATTGCCTCGTGCACGTTCAGGCATCTTGAAGGCTTTTTGTCTGGCAGACAGTCCCATCCCATCTCTAATCAGCTCATATGTCTCTTCTTTCCGCAAGGGCACGAAGGGGCAGAAAGGAGCCCAAGGAGAAGCCGGAGCCCCTGGAGAGACTGTGAGTAACTGCTTCCCTCGCAGCATTTTTCCCTGACAGTAACACACCTGAAGGGACACTGAAGTCAATGCCTTGCAGATTGGCAGTCCCAGGCTGCTGGGGCACAGGGCACATCCTAAACTGCAGCTGGAAGAGTCGCTGCTTGTGGGCAAACAGGCACAGCTGCACCAAACACATCAATGCCCCAATCAGCCAGGCTCTAAATCGTGCAGCTTTTGTTGGCTAAATCTCTGCCTCTCGAACAAAATGCCCTCTTTTCTGGGTGAGGTGCAGGCAGAGCTTGTTACTGCACTGCGCTATCAGCCAAGCCCAGGCAGCCAGCTGGTGCAGGGAGCTCACTTCTCAGCAGCAGCCTGAATTAGTTTCTGATCACGGTTGGTTTTTGGGCTGCTTAGTCAATTCTGCTTTCTTTAGTACAGGCTCATCACCAGAGGAATCATCACAATCCACTTTTTGAGGCATGTGTTGCAGGGAGTGCTGCTATTGTCTGAGTGCGTGCTAAAGAACAGCAAAGGATTCGAGACCTGTTTTATTATTGTGAGAGCGTATAAGCCCTTTGCAGTGGAATAAAAGGCCACATACTTTCTTTGCAGGCAGAGAAGGAAGACTAAAGAACTATTTGAAAGAATAATTGAGAGAGAGGATGTTTGATGGGAGAAGGAGGAAATGGGAAATCTAAACAAAGTGTTCTAGAGCACTGAAATTTCTTCTTCTGCCTCTGTGTGCATGGTTTTCCCTTCTGGGCTTGTGCTTGGATGTTGCCTCTACCAGTGCTTTGACCCAAAACTTTGAACTGCCTGTCCCCAGCTCTCTTTCACTCTTGATTGAAGAAGTCCTTAATCTAAGGCAAAAAACATCCCCCTTCCATCAAACCTGTCCATTGGATTATTTCTTGGCATAACCTGGTGGCTCAGAGGATGCTAATGATACGGAAATGCAGGCATATGCAGGCATCCTTTTTTCTGCCATCCTGTGAGAGACTGCCACTGCTCCAAATGTTTCTGTTGGCTCATAGACCAGTGACTGTAAATAACACAGAAATGAGGAAGCCTTTAATTCTCTTTTAGTGAGATAAAGGCAATGGATAGACATTCACTTTGTGAAGAGCTGTGCTATGGAAGATTTTCTTCATCTCCCAACTTTTTGCATTGTCCTTCTGCAAGTTATTACTGCCCAGCCCTTCCAGTAGAAGGGGTTTCTCTGTGCTGCAAGTCAGGTGGATTATTTCAGTCTGCCGATGCAGAAGGTTTTAGATAGCCTGTCTGGCTTAGCCCTAAAAGGGTTAGGCATGCAATAGAATCCTTTTCCTTGCAAAGCTGTGATGACAGGTGAACCCAGGCCAGTGCAAGGTGATGAGCAACTACAGAGGTAGCATCTTCAACCTGATAATGTTCAAGTATCTAGAACTATCTAGAAAGTGTCTAAATATAGACCGGTAACCCCAAATATCCATCTCTATGGGGACATAAATTCAAAAATATATTACTGTCATGCCTCCCATGCATTTTTGGGGATACACATGGGCTTTCCCACTCTAAAAAGCTTTCTCTAGCAGACAGAAATTCAGAACTATAACATTCTGAATAGCTTGAGCTGTTCATCTGTTTAGTGTGAATGAGTGTTTTGTTCCCCAGAGTAGAGAAAGGTAGAATTGTTAACAATGCACATTTTGTTGACCTAAATTTTTATTTTAAGGATAAATCAATATACTTTTCTCTGTTCTCTTGATGTTTCAGGTCCAGACTTTTCTTCCTGTATCTCATCTAGATTTAGGACTTATTTTGACGGAGGGTAATTTCAAGGTCCCAAAGAGAGTATTCATCCATTTTGTGTTGTTTCATGCTTCTTTACACTACAAAGTGTTTCACAAAAATGCTATTTTTTGCTTTGTGCTTGTGCAACACCTTGCTTGACATGAACTCCCATCTCATTTCGAACATCGTGTTCCTGTGGTGTTACAAGTTGTCATTTATATATGCACACACATTTCATTTTCTTAAAACAGGGTGTGATTGGACCAGCAGGGCCCCCAGGTCCAAGAGGCCTGCCAGGAAATGTGGTATGTATGCATCAGTGTATTTGTTTTCCCATCTGTGCCCTGATTTCTTTAATATGTTTAGTTTTCCCTTCCACAGGGTTTACTATCAGATTCAAAAGTCTGTGCTTCATTACACTTTTTTTATGGTTGAATTGAAGGATCTGGAGGAACCTGGGAATGGTGTATCCATGGAACATACCCTTATTTTCATTTGTAGCAAGAGGGAAGCACGGAGTTGCTTCGCTCCTCACCAAATTGTCAAAGGGATTTTTTTATGCCAGCTCATAATGTGAAAAATTTCAATGTTTATTGTCTCTCTGGTTTTGTTTCGTTTGCCTCCTTTCCACTTGAAAACATGACTTCTTAATATAAAATATTATTAAATATAAAATTATATTTATAAATTATTTATAAAATTATAAAATAATATAAAATATGCTAAGATCTTATTTGTATTATGAAAACATGCAAGCATTTGATCCTGCAATCAGAGCCCTGAAATCAGTATGGTGTCCTCCTTACCCCAGTAGTTGTTCATCAACAATATTAACTTGTGTGTGATAGAGCTTTTCATGTCTGCAGAAAAATATTTGGACTAACTTTACTCCCTGCTCCACCAGGGTAATTTTCTTTCTAGTGCCTGGGGTTTCTCTGAGTTTACACCTAAGTGCAAAACAGCAGTTAGACTCTGTTATAATGTATTCAGCCACAGTGGTTTAGCACAGAGGGCTCTTTAAGGCAGAGTTTATTACGTGGGCAATCTAAGAAATCTTAAATTGCCTTTCTACTAATTGTTACGGTACATTTGATTTAATTGCATTAATGTAGTGATTTAATTTCAAACTAAAAGATGTTATAAAAAATGAAGACCTTTTCCAATTTCATATTCTTTTAAGTGAACTTCTGTATCAGTAATACCAATATATTACCTGTAAAAGCTAATACAGTTGGAAATAATTTTTACTGGTGCAGAAAGTAAAATAATTATTGCATTCATCCTGTGAGGGGGTCAATCCAATCTTACTGGTGCCAAGACATCATTTCACATCATAAAATGGAGTACCATTCCATAATGTGTTTTGGTCAGTTAGGAAGTTACAGTGTTTAATTGGGAGCTCTAAATCATTTATATTTTGACAAGGAATCCTTTGAGATCTGCCAAGATGCGAAAAGGATTGAAAACTGAACTAGAAGGAAAATGAACATAGCTATGTTTTCCAATGTATAGCTTTGGAGAGCAGTAGCCATAGAAAATTAATATTGTGAGACTTTTGGCTTCTCTGATACAGAGGTGATGATTTGGGGCTTGTTGGTAATGGGTTGGGAACTGCTGAGGATTCCACAGAATGAAAAAAATAGTTATTGGTAGAAAAAGACTGCACAAATCTGGGATTAACTCAATTTCTGCTTTTGCTATTCAGCTCTTTTATATATTGAAAAAAAAATAACTCCTTTAAGCACTTGGTACACAGCTCTTCTGTGGTGTTCTCTGGATTACATGTTGTCTGCACTGGGAATGTAGAACTGATACTAATCCTTGAGATAGATTGTACTAAACCCACAGGTCTATCCATTTGCTTTAAGATTAAATACTCCCTAAAAAGAAAGTTTTAAGCTTTAAAGTTCTTTTCTCTCCAGGGCGTGCCTGGAAACCCTGGACTGCCGGGAAAGGAGGGAGCAAAGGGGGAAAAGGTGAGTTTCTTCTTTCATGGATTTGTTTCTTTTCTTCTTCGTTGCTTTTAAGTAACCTGGAACAGGAACATTCAGAACTGGGAAATGATTTCATAGGTTTGTGGATGTTTAAGACCCACGGGCTCATTAGGTCATCTGACCTAATGTCTGACCTCCTCCATTAGACATGCTATAAGGTTTTCACCTCGTTGCAGCTCTATAATTTACCTAATAATACCACTGAGATACACCTGAATAGAGTGAAATCACTGCTACACCTTTGTGCAGTGATGACGTACCGCTCTCACTGCCTGATAAGAGTGGGCATTTGGTGTTTTAATTCCTTTCTGTTCACTGCTGTAATTCCAAAGCTGGGGAAAAAAATGGCTTTCATGGTTAGGAAACTGAGATTTCTGCTTTCCTGATAAGCTGTTGTAACTGGACCATTAGTTCAGTTTTTCTGTACATCCTTGTTTACCTTTTGCCCGCCTTGCCTGTTCTGTCCCATCTCAAAGCTAGGCAGGGAGCTCTCTGAGGTCAGGGGTTTGTAATTAATTCGTACGTTGCACAGTGCTCAGGTCCTGATCTTGGTTTGCTGGAGCAGGAATGACTAATCAGAAACATGGCCTCATATATGTGTATAAATGGAGTTTAAAAGGGGATGAATCACAGCCCCTTCATTCAAATAATCTTCCAGATTACTGAGATCTACCCCAGGGTCCTGTGTGGACCAAGGGCTCTCTCGTATAGCTAGTTTTTGCAATCTCCTTTTACTTTCCTTAAGGAAAATAACAAATGCCTTGAGATTACTGAAGGAAAGGGCTTCCCATAGAAGAGGGTTTCCTATGATACCAAGAGAAATTCTGACCAGAAGGCTAGAAGAAACACATAACGTTCAGTCCCAATGAAAGACCTGAGACAGAAATGGTCTTTAGTATGCTACTAAGAGCTTTGCTGGATTGTCTTCTACAGGGTGATCCTGGAAAAGAAGGAAATGTGGGTTTACCTGGGCCAGCTGGTGAGCCAGGGCGTGCTGGAGAGCCTGGTTTGCCTGGTAAAGGTAAAGATGGAGAAAAGGTAAGTACTGCTGGCAAACTCTGCACTTAAATAGTTCAATGTGAGATAAACAAGCATGACTTCTACAGAAGAACAGTGGGGTTTTGGTAGAATTATGCTTCATTGTTACAAGGGCTTGCAGGCTATCTTGTGCAAAATCCTGTAGATCACAGTGCTGCATCCAAAAAGGCAGAGAGAACCGAAGTTCTATTTCTGAACATTAAACCTCCTTCAGTGTGCTATGGTGGCCATTGAAAATAGAGGCCTACACAAGGAGTGACTGTTGTCCTTGTGACTAGTACAAAAATTATTAGCTTGATGGAAGCTCCCCAAAAGCATTTAATTCTAAGCAAGATAGCATATTATTTAATTTTCTTGCATGTTATCAGTAAAATATTGTCAGGATGATGTGAGGCAAGGAGGGTGGTGGTGGGGATGCTCGCTCTCTAGACTATATCAAGGTCCAGGCTCCTGTTTGGCTGCATGGTGACTGTTTTCTCGTTTTGGCTCTATCACTTTAGGGGCAAAGAGGCCCACCAGGCTTGCCAGGACCCTTTGGACATAAGGTGAGCATGGGCTTTATCGTGGACTGTGCTTCTCTTCATTGCTGGAAGTGGAGAAAAAGTTATGGTGAAAACATGCTTTGTTTTTCACTGGAAAATAGAGTTTGTGAAGCTTTCACTGAAAAATACACTTCTTTTTAGGAGGTTCCTTTCTTTATTATTCCAATGTCTCTGTAGATGTAAATATTAAGATATGAATTGGCTGTGTTCACTTTCCACATTTAAAATTTCTTCTAGCATTATGAGAATTCAACACAGACTAAAGGCTAAATGCACACTTTTTCAGGGAAACTGTGACTGGGGATTCATACAGCAAGAGAGACATTGTAGGTAAAGTTTGACCTACTCTTGAGACTGCCTGTCAGCCCCTCAAAGAGCTCTCCTCCGTAGCACTCATTTTCTTCACTGCTCTCCAAGGGGGGTGTGAATTATTTTCCAATGGGATCAGATAGTCCTGGTTTGCCTTTCTATATTGTAGATAAGGCAAAGACTAGCTAGTTGGTTAAGTTAATGACACTAATTTCAGCTGGAAATAATGTTTATTCCATTACAAGTATACATCAAGTAGAGAAAGGAATAAAATAGCCAAAGCCTTTGCTTCTGGGCACATCTGGGTTGTGCTTGAATCTTTAATCAGATATGTCAAAAATTCTGCTCTTTGAAATGACCGTGTCCCCATCTGGATTGGAAGAAGAATAGGATGCTGAAACAGATTCTGTAAATGATATAAGTAGCAATACAGCAGTATGAGACTAGATCCATCTAGATCCCATATTTTCAAAATAACTAAACTGCTATGAAATGTTTTCTTTTTGTTTTGCTGCATTCTGTATAAATGCATTGTAATCTGTTGTATAAATCTTTGACAGTTCAGAACACACACATGATAATAGACTGAGAAGTAATATAAAACTCAGAAAAAAAAAACAGTAAAAGAAATCTTATGAAATATACTATTCAATATCAACACAAGATGGTAAGAATCTTAATTGTA
>JAOXJM010000012.1:152199903-152222252 GCA_026413425.1 Tringa solitaria | reverse complement strand
CTCTGGGCAACCTGTTCCAGTGTCTCACCACTCTCACAGGAAAGAATTTCTTCCTGATATCTAATATAAATCTACCCTCTTCCATTTTGAAGGCATTACCCCTTGTCTTGTTACTACATGCCTTAGTAAATGTCCCTCTCCAGCTTTCGTGTAAGCCCCCTTCAGATACTGGAAGGCTGCTGTAAGGTCTCCCTGGAGCCTTCTCTTTTACAGGCTGAATTCTCTCATCAGTTGAGAGAGAGCAAGAACATCTTGATCCTTCTCCACCTCTTTGGCTCATGATGTTTGAAGGCCACTGTTGGAATATATACATGCAATGTGGATCTTTCCAGCAACTGCTCTTAGACACCTACTCTGCCTGATACTCAGGCCTCCACACCCCAGTGTCCTCCCATTACTGGCATCCAGACCTGCGAGCCCCCTGGGTTCACAACCTTGCAGCCCAGTTGCTGGCACCCAGACCTCTTCTACTCACCGGCTCATCTGGCTTGAAGCTCAATAAGGTTCAGCCACGGGAGCTCAGATTCATGACCTCACCTGTGATGAAAAGTGTTACAGATAGGATTTAATGACAGTATAGTATATGGGCTTACATCAGGCTGGCAGCCAGTCACCATTAGGGTTCCCTAGGGCTTGATTTTAGGGCCAGTGCTCTTCAATGTTTTTATAAATTATCTGGATACAGGAACCGAATGTACATTTAGTAAATTTGCTAGACTATTATACTAAATTAAGAGGAGCTGTGGACTTCCTTGAGGGTAGAGAGGCCTTACAGAGAGATCTGGGCAATCACCAACCAAAATTCAACAAGAGCAAGTGCGGGATTCTCCACTTGGGATGGGGTAATCCTGATCCATGATCCACCTCAATTTTTTCCTTACTCTGCCTTTGATTGTTCCCCTAAGCATCCTGCTGTTGGAGTACTGCGCACTCCAAGGATGTCTGTGTGAGCAGCCTGTCAGACTTGCTCCTTTTCCTCACCCCTCCTTCTCCAGTTTTTGTTATCTTGGTGCTTCAGGAGCCATCCCGATCAGCCAAGGCAGGGGTGTTAATTTTAAGTGTTTTAATTGCTTTGTCTTTTCTGTTTGCAGGGCCCTGTAGGACCCCCAGGAGACAAAGGGTCATTGGTACAGTATGTCTTTCTAACTACACCCAGATTTTATGGGGAGGGGACAACCACATTAATTGTGTTTCTACCAGTGATTTCATGAAGACATGTTTAATTAATTTCTTTTTGTCCAAGGAGGGTAAGGTCACAGCATGGCTCAGTGTGGCTGACCCTCCAAAGGGGACTTCTCTTGTGCATTACCAGCTACTTGTCTGCTATATTGAGTTATGAGAAAGAGTTAATCAAGACTCTTGGCATGGTGACAGCTTTTCCTTACCTGTCAATAGTCCTACAAAAGAAAGAATGAGCTTCTTTTTTAACCCTTCATTCAAAAATAGTATTTTGAGGCATGTAATTCAAGGCACATCGCCATGCCTTATATCCAAGGTCTCAAAGGTTTAAAATAACCCATTTTAAAACATTTTTCTTACTTAAACCTTACAGAAACCCCTACATTTTAGTCTTCATCAAACACACTTTGTTCCTCACCATGCAGTTTTACAAGGATGTTGTGAAATAAATCCATTGGTGTGAAACAAATAACTGTGTACAGTGGTCTCAGTGTACACTAGCATGAATTTCCAGCACAATGGCCAGTCCTAGCCAGTGTATGAGCTTGGACCTTCTTTTCCCTTCTGCAGTCCTACACTCAGTCATATTTTCTCCCTGTTCATAAACTTGCCTCCTATAAAGAGTCATTATTACCTTTCCAATCATGGTATGTGAGGCTTGACTTTAGTGATGCACATAAAGTCCCTTGAGGCACAGAAATTACTGATATTGTGATAATGCAATGTAAGATTTAATTTTCTTTCCCTTAAACTCATCATAGTTGTTTAACTGCTAGTTAATTTTTTTCCTAATAACTATTGGGTTAAGAATTTCTTTTCTTCAGCTAAGAAGCTCCTGATAAGTACTAGTCACATGAGTGGGCTTGTCTGTTCTCTCCCTACCAGGGTCCCCGTGGTGTACCTGGTATCCCTGGACCACAGGGGCCTCCTGGCCAGGACGTAAGTAAAATAAAAGTGTAAGTGCTCAAGAAATTTGCTAGTGCTTGAATCTAATTTACCTAAAAATTATGCTAGTGCTTGAATCTAATTTACCTAAAAATTATGCTCCTACTCAACCACAGTCATTGAGTGTTACTAGGGCAGTCCAAGGGAGATGGTTTGCATAAGCGGAGCTCTTACAGGTTAAGATGTTGGGGGAGAAACAGCCTAAGGAAAATGGTGGACTTCACCACTGAACCACTTTAAAATGACTCTGGAGGAGGGACTTGGCAGCATACACTGGGGAATGACCCCACACTGGTAAAGGATAATTATTAAGCTATCTAGGAACTTCTTAGAAGCCACTGAAATAAAGTAACTTGTAATATTTCTATGAAAACAGGGCCACAGCTGTTAAAAAAACACTTTGTGAGTTCATTTTGCTGCTGCGGCTGGGCACGAGGGATGACATTTTAACCTCTTGGTGTGTTGTCCTCACTCCTGCTGTCTCAGTGGGTGAGTCACAGAGCTGAGGGGTAGAGAGAAACGTGGCAGACTCCCAGCTGGAAAGCTGACCCCTCTCACTGCTGCGCTTTGTCACGGTGCTGAATCAGAAAGAGGAGAGGTATTTTTTCTCTGCTGGTCAGCCAGCTCTGTGATGTGGAAACCAGTCCTGGAGGAAAACCAGCAAGGGGGCTCTGAAGATTTTAAAAGGTTTGATCTTTGGATTTGTGCCTGTTGAAGGAATGCTCAACATCCCAACACATGAGGGAATGTGGGGAGGGGGAAGTGGACTTTCGTAATTCTCCTCCTCAGTGCTGCTTTATGATGCTGTTGTGTCTGAAATGGGTACCAGTTTTCATTAAGTCCGTGGCAAGTAATTTTCCTCTCTAGTATAGCTTTACTCATGTACATCAGCTGGTCTAAAGGGTGTACTTTCCTGCAGGAATGATTTCCTTTCCTCCTGAAGTGTTTGGAGAAGAAGGTTGTGTTTTTTTCTCACCTATTTTGTCACAAGACAAAAAATTATGGCCAGGGTACTCCTCATTATAGTAGAAATAGTCTTTTGTCTCCCTGCCTGCCCCTAGACCCTCCTCACTTTATTTCAGATGTCTGAGAATTTTAACCTAGAGGTTTTAAACAGGAGATATGACAGATGGGTTTATTACAACTGTGTTGTGTGAGGAGAGTGTCAGAGCCAGCTTTTCTGAGTCTTTCTGGTTCTAGTCAGATCAGCATTGACTGGTCAGCTGTTGGAGAGGCAACACTCAGCCTTTACATCTTTCCTTCCCCCAAAAAAATTACCCAAATGCAACCCTTATTGTACTTCCTTACTGTATTTATAAAACACATCCTCTATTACATTAACTGTTTTAATTGTACTCAATATGTATTTCAGGAGCTCTTTGTATCCTGGTTGATCACCTATTAAGCAATTCTACCTGTGTTTCTGGAAGTGTAAATGTAACTTCAGGGCACGTTCTACTACTTCTTGGTATAACAGCAGGGATACCTGTCTTGACAAGATCATGCATTTGTAGTTTCTTGATCTCCACTTTCATTTATGATTAGTACAAAGGATTTTTTTGTTCTGCTTTTGCACTCTTGTATATGAATGTAGCATTCCTCTATTCTTTGAAGCACGCCCATTTTTGTACTCTGTACTGAACAGTATATCATCAGTTAGGAAAGCTCCAATTTTAATTGCTAACATGAATTTGCCATGTAATTCCCAAGCCATTCAGTGGCAATAGCCTTAATGAGTTGTCTCAATGTCTTTTGTTGTTGCCTTTGCAAATGCATTCCAAGTTTCTTCTGAGATTGAATAATTCTTTTAAATCACATTTGCATGGATGAGGCTATTCTCTGCGTTATTTTTCCAGTTGCAGACTCATCAGATGCTCTTGAAACTGTGTCTGCTATAAGTTGTTGTATTCCCTGGTATTGCTGAATCCTATTTATAGTTGTATTTGGGGAGGTGGAAGACTCAGTTCTTCTTCTGCAATAACTTTGGCCAGAATTACCTCCCAAAGGTGGATAGATTTGATTTTTTTTTTTTACATGACTGCATCCTAACTTTTTTCTATTGTCCTAAATCCATATGCCATATTTTTTGCAATAGCACTGCTCAGGGTCACATTTTGAAACATCTGTTGGCAACTTGATCCAATATCATGAGTTCTCATGACAGTGTCTTGCTTTATTAAAATTTTAGGTTTTGAAAATCCTGGTCCAGGTTTACACTACAGTCATGCTGATTTGGCCTTATTATGTTACTTTTAGCAAAAGCCTTGGTGTTTATTTGTATGAACTGCTCTTTAGAGTTCACTATGCCCCCAAATCCCTACAGATTCTTTTCTTCATAGAATCATAGAATAGTTTGGGTTGGAAGGGACCCTAAAGATCATCGAGTTCCAAGCCCCTTGCCCTGGGCAGGTACACTTCCCACTAGACCAGGTTGCTCAAAGGCTCATCCAACCTGGCCTTGAACCCCTCCAGGGATGGGGCATCCACAGCTTCTCTGGGTAACCTGTTCCAATGTCTCACCACCCTCAGAGTATAACATTTCTTCCTAATATCTAATCTAAATCTCCCCTCTTTCAGTTTTAAACTGTTCCCCCTCATCCTGCCACTCTACTCCCTGATGAAGAGTCCCTCCTCAGCTTTCCTTTAGGACCCCTTTAGGTACTGGAAGGTGCTATAAGGTGTCCGCAGACCCTTCTTTTATCTAGGCTTAAAAACTCAAATTCTCTCAGCCTGTCCTCATAGCAGAGGTGCTCCATCTTTGTGGCCCTATACTCATGTCCTGTTTCCCCTCCGTGTCCCCTCATGGGTCTGCACAGCTCTATCAATTCCCATACCCCTCCAAGTCCTGGGTCCTCCTGCTTAAAATCTTATCACTTACAAAGTCCAGGTTGATTTCGCTTGAAGTGGTGCCTGTGGTTTCTTGGTAGCCCATCAATTAGTGTGAGTAGTGAGGTTTGTTACTTGTCAGGTTTGTGTCTTGGTTAATTTTATTTCTGGTTTCCTCCTTTTCCCTTAGTTTCCAAATCAAGGTCCCCAATCAGATAGCCTGGCTGGAATAAACGTCCACCCCCCTCCCTTGTGATCACATCAATTAATGTGACTGTTCAGGTTTGGTTCCCATCACTGCCTCCCTTTTTATTAGTTGGTCAGGCTTGTGTCTCTGTACGTTCTTATTTATGGCTTCCTCCTTATTTTCCCTTCTTGTATTGAAAATGGTCCTTGACCAGATACCCCTAAAGCAGCAGACACTCTCCAGCCAAATACCCTTAAATTACACATTTTTCAGGAAGCATCTGCTCTCCTCTGCCTGTCTGCTGGGAGCTAAAATGTTTCTGTTCAACATACCTACTTAGTTCCCTTAGATTAAAAAACAATCTGAACAAGACATGCTCTTGCCCTACTATTAGCAGTGAGGGCACCCATTTAATAGGCTCTTTCTGTATTTTGATTGTGATCATTTTAATTAACATAAACATTGAATTAATCACTTTTTAATTGTGTTAATTATTTCTGATAACTAAGTTCCAGTATTACCGTGAAGTTAAACGTCCCCTGCATTTATTTTCATAATTACAAAAGCTTAGCGGATGCATATGTTGCTGTCATCGGATCTGAAAAGAACAGTTTTCTGTTCTGGGGTTGATTTTCCCATACAGTTAGGACAGTTCCAAGGACCCTTTGTGCTTTGGGGTACATACACCCCAAACCAGAGTACATTTATTAAAACTCCTGTTGGCCTTTTATCCCCGAGACCTATAACCTATTTAAGCTATTGCATTTCTAGTTTAATTTTCAGTCTTTTAATAGATCCTGTGCATCATACCTCTCCACTGCTGGCATCTCTTTCCTGCACTCACTACTTGTGTGAAGTGTTGTACCACTCATTGGGTATTCTGCTTTGTGCCTGCTACTGTTGGCTGAAAAATCCTGAAAGAGTTCAAACTCTATTAGCTTTCCAATGCTGGTTGTAACGGACTCATTGGAGACAATGGACCAACCTGAGACAAAGTGATTGACAGAACACCTAGTGTCCTTCCTGACAAAGCATTTGACCAATTTTTAAAGGAGTTTTTCAAATGGAAGTTTTGGATAGTCTCAGAGTCCCTCAGGTAGCCCCTGCTGAGCCTAGACTGATTGAAAGCCACTATTTGTATCGTCAGTGTGTTGATTAACAACCTGGGTGCAGAATCAGCCAAATTGAACAAAGACAAGATGCTTTTAAATTATCTGTAGAAACCATTCGTGAAGATGCAAAAATGATCACGTAGGACAGCCTTTTATATGTGGTTAAGATAGGTAGAAGGTATTTTGTATGTTCTTTAAGGTACTCAATAAGGATAGAACGTGCCTGTATTTGATTGTTGACACAGAGTGATGGGCCAGCTGGATACAGGAATTTAGGAGAGAATGGTTTGGCAAAATCTCACCCAGTCCAACTTAAATCACCACTGAAAGGGTCCCTGCAATGCAGATTTCTGTCACCATCCGGACAACTGTCCGTTCAAAAGATTTGTTTTCCCATGTGAGCATTACTTTATACAAAGATTCAAAAATAATGTTTAGTTTTGCTTTTCATTGATGTTGCTTGCTTGTTGTTTTTTTTTTATTATTTATTTATTTGGTTGGTTGCTTTTTTAAGAAACTAATGACTTGCTAATGGCAGGTAAGAGATGACTTTTGAGGTGTGGGGAGGTCCCTTTTCCAAACCAGGACTTCATGGACCTTAAATTCTAAGGATGCTGGTCATTTCTATGTCTTCATCTCATGAATGCTGACAGCAGTACATCCCTACAAACAAACAAAAAGGCTCATTGACATTTCAGGCATCCAGGACCTGTTTGTAAGGCCTGTGCAAAGCAAGGTCTTGATTTTGCATGTTACAAGTGTCTTCAGAGATTTAAAGCTACGTTCTCCACACTATTGCAGTTCAGTATTTCCTGCAATCAGGAGAAAAACTACAGCAATTTCATTCAGCCTTTGTGTAACTGGGATGAGTTTAACAGGGTTGTATGGTAGATAAATGAGATTTAAGAGGAGCTGAGAGGGCATGATTAAGAGATGGCAAAAAATTGAGAGAGATAACTTTTAAAGTTGCAAATATTTAATAGAATTTACTGTTTGTTATATGCAAGGAGCAGTGCTGCTCAGTGGCAGAAAGTAAAATATGATCTAGTCCAGAGCAGTCAGCAGAGTGTGGAGGCAACCAGGGCATTATTGTATGATAATTTCACATTTTTTTCTTTCTCTTGATCCTGTAGGGTCTACCTGGAAATCCAGGGGAAAGAGGGCCTCCTGGAAAACCAGTACGTAACTTCGCTTCTGTATTACATCTTCCTTTTAACTCTGTTTCCACCTGTACACCTCACCTCAGAAATGCAATTCAATGTATTTCCACTGCTAGTCTTCCCAGCAGAGCAACCGGAAAAACACTAAGAACCACTAAGGAGTTATGATAAAAATATCTGTGATGGCTTCGGAACAGTGTGAAAGTAATTGGATACCCTGCATGCAAACAAAAGCCAAAATTTTAAAGGCAGTTTCTTAGCACCTCTGTGCAGAACCCTCAGCAAGAACTGCATTTCCTATATTGAAGAGTTAAACTTATCTCAGGTGTGATGAAGTGCATTGATGATGCAGGGCAACAAGTATGTTTTTGGTTCAGTGGGTCCTGGGCAGAGCAAGGGAAACCAATGAGAGTCTATAAGCATGTTCAGGAAAATTTCTTATACCTTGGTGTCTCTAAAACTTGCCTGAAATAATGAATTTCTCATTCCACAGGGTTCCTCACCCCCACTCTCTCCGGAGGACATAAATCTCTTAGTAAAGGTAATCAGCTTTTGATGATAGTGGGAGTTTATCTGTACGTTTGATTCAGACCTGACTAACACTCTGTGATGGGAAAGTGTCTCTTCCAAAAGGGAAAAAGGTGCCTTTAGACCCTCTGTCAAAGCTTGAAACTTGCAGGTCTCCTACTTGCACAGGTGTGGGGACACTAGAGCACATACTGGTGATCAAAATCCAGTGCTTTTTGATCATCCCCAGCAGTGAAATGACCTACAAAGATCTTTATAACACGGTGTGTGTTACAAAAGCTCTGAGACCTTTTTCAGCTCTTTCTGAGGCATGAATTCCATAGGAGAAATAAATGTTGTCAACTTGTATTACCTAAAACAGAAAATGGAAACAATTTTAATAAAATGTCTGATTTTTTGATATACCTTCAACTGGAGTGACTGGAGTAGTTTTGAGCTGTGGGTGCAAAGCCAGTTTGCAGAGTGCATCTGAAAGGATGCAGGTTATTAACCGCAGATGCACCTGTGCTTCAAAATTGATGATCTTTCTGTCTTCTTTTACTCTTCGGGTAGAGAGTTGTCTGGGAAATAAGTCAGTATTTGATAGGTGCTGACTGCAAAATCTTTGCAGATTTACATGGGCTGAGTTGGAAGATTTTTAAGCAGTCTTGCGACATGGCAAGAAATCCTTTCTTATTGATTAAAAGAAACTAAAACATTACCTTTCCTTACCAACCCCATTAAACAAAGGACCCTTTTCAGATTGCTACTGTGAAATGCTTTTGTTGAAGAGCTGTCTTTCTTATGGAGCCAAGTATTTTTCTGGAGATTTTACTGTATGGTATTGTTTGGGATTTCTGATCAGGACAATAGCAAATGACTGATTCTTGGGTACAGGTTGTCATTTTGATGTTCCTTTTTTTTCTTCTTTTGGTTATGTCATGGTTAAACACACTCATACGCCTTGTGTATTCTTTCTTTTTGGTACTTTTTTCACTCCACGCTTGGTACAGCTCTATATAAAGCAGCACCTTGAAATCCCAGATGAAATTTGGCCTCTGTTGTTCTGGGTATTTCTCAAGTCACTTATATTTTAAGTAGATAAATATGCATGTAGGAACTGGGACTTAGAAAGACAGTTTATCCCACAATTTCGCAACAGATCATTGACAGAGGTGGGTGTTGGAGCAAGGTCTCCTAACTCTTGGCCTGAGGATCTGTCTGTTGAGCTACCCTATCTCTTATAAGCAGAATTCACTCCCCTTTTCCTGAAGAGAGTGTGCCTTTGAAATGGAAATGTCATACTCGTGGTATTTAATTTCCTGAGGGCAGTAGAAATGTAAAGAGTACTGAGATGTTTCAAAGAGCTTTTGGAGGGAAGGAGGCAGTAATTCTCCATGATAGAATTTGGCCAGGACATAGTGACATTCACACGGTCTTCACAAACTCCATTGGGTGAGTTTTCTTTGGCCATGCTAGCTGCTGAATGGTTTCCTTTGCAGACATTTCTGACATTGTGCTGCACCTGGGTTTTCCCTTGCAATCTGCCCTCTGAAGAGTAACCCAGCTCTTTCAGATTGGTGTAGACACAATTTTCTAGTAATCTTGTAGCATCAGAACAATATTGTTCTTGGTAGTCTTGCTTTGTGGATTTCTGACCTCCCCATTGGGAAGAGCTTTTCCATGCTTTCTTGATCCTGGATGATCAGTTAGGAATAGTCCAAGTAGAACTGATAGAAACTCCGCATGTGAGAGCTCAGCTGCTGACCCTTGCTCTGTCCCACACTGCCCTCATTTCAGTTCTGTAAGGCAAAGTAATCCAAGTCCTACCCAGTGTGGTCAAACTGCAAAGGCCTACATCATTATACTAGCCCCACCCTGCTGCATTCATAATGGGTGTCTGTAGGATCTGCTAAAGGCCTTCAGTCTATTGTTAATTTATTTCTCTCTGTTTCTCTCCTAGGATGTGTGCAGTGAATGTCCGCCTGGCCCACCAGGATTGCCAGGCATCCCAGGTTTCAAAGGTGACAAAGGTCTCCGAGGACCACCAGGTAGAGATGGCCAGGATGGGAAAATGGTAAGAGAGCTGGGGAAGTGACCATCCCTTGGATGGGATGTAACCTTGGTTTTCTTATAATATTTTTCAAGAGTTGATTTTATTTTATTTTACTACTGAATCTTTTTTTAGATGTCTGTGGAGTCAATGGACTAAACTAGTGCTTAACTCTACCTCTTCTGCATTGCAGGGTAATGCTGGTCCCAGAGGTCCTGCAGGCCCACCTGGGCTGGATGGCCCAAAGGTTGGTTGTGTTTCTTCAGTTGTCTAATAAAAGCCACAGTGGTTTTATCCACAGACTCTGAATGTTTCCTAAAACATACTATAGGGAGCAATCCTTGTTTCAGCTATATGCTTCTGGTCTAGGGACAGAGACCAACATAAAACTTCCAGTGTCTGAAGGATTCCAAAAATGCCGCGTTTCAAGTGTTTCCCATGAAGAGGTCTGTCATCAGTGTGCTCACAATGCCAGTTCCTGGTCACAATCAAAACCTTTACAAGTGCCTAATGTAAAATAAATCAAAACAAATCAATGGGGGGAGAGATAAGGTGATTTCATGATGGACCCACAGTTTCCTCCAGACTTCCCTGCCTTACTGTCCTACCATCTAAAACAGCTTCTGCTCTTTTAACACCTTTGTATTTGCACTTATTAGAGTGCAGGGCAAGCTAATAGAGATTCATAAATTGATTTTATATCTTGCAATTAAAAGTGTGATGGGGAGAGCAGTAGAGTCTCAAAAGTAAATATAGGGTGGATAGAAATGAATGTATGTTCCAGGATAAAATTTGCAAAAGAATTAGTAACCCATAAAGACAATAACTGGTAGAAATGGCAATTAGTCTGAGACATACAATGTCTGCTGCTTTCTTAAATGCCATGAAAATGCAGAGATTTGATCAGAAAGACTGAATGTTTAGATGAAGTATCAGGACCAATTTTAAACTGTTCATGTGCATAAAATAAAATCAAGTAATTGATAAATAGTCTAACTTGTATTCAGTAAAAAGGCAGATTCACAGAATTTGCAAATGTTAAAAAAAATTGTAAAACCTCTAAGAAACTGCAAACACAAAGATAGTCTTTGTGACTTCTTTCTAAATACATTAGGAGAATCCTCACAGTGAAAGACTCGAAGAGCTCTGCACTTTTAAAGATGTAGTATATTGTCCTTAACAACACTATACACCCAAACTAGTATTAAGTCCCATTCTGAAATACAGCAGTAAAAATGTAGATCTTTGCTCATGAGCAGCTTCATGCCTTCTGGCAATATGAATTAGGCCTCTTTTATTAATAAATAGCAACTTGCCCTCCCCCATTTGTCTGCTAGCTCTCCTGTAGTAAACCAGAGTATTATTTCTGTGGCCAGAGACTCATTAGTGTTCTGTGCATTGTTCATAAGTTGTTCCCCATCATCTCAGTATTTTTCACTGTGAGATGCATCTTGCCTTACTTTAAGCACCGATAATACAGATATCCACGTTCGAGTTGGCTGCTTCTGTTCGGTTGTCACTAAGAAAGAAAGATAGAGAGAAAGATGGGGGCACTTTCTGGGTATGAATTTTCTGACTGTACCTTAGAAATGCCAGTTTTATTGCTGCTGCCCCTGAAGGGAGAAGAGATTACTAGCTCATACTGTGGACACCTTTGTTGGGCAAGATGATTCCTTACTACTATCTGATTTAGTGAAGTTCCTAACTTCCTGTCTAATTTCTAAGGATGTGTAATTCCTCTTCATGTCCATGAGACTACAACATAAAAAAAAAGGCTATGCTGGGTCTACTCAAAGGCCATTTGTCACATATAATCCTGGCTCCAGCACTGGTAGTGAAAGTCCAGGGAAGAATTTAAGAGGAGGGCAAGTAGGACTCAGTCCTAGTTTATGTGTTTTGTGCTCAAATGATCAAGTGCTTTATGAAATAGGTCAAAAAGCTGATACAGTACTGACTCTAAGTGACTTTCAATGGCACTTTTTTTTTTTTTTTTTTTCATGATCAGGGTTCTAAAGGAGACCGTGGTATGACTGGGGATGCAGGAGAAAAAGGTGAACAGGTAAAAACAGAATGTGGTGTCCAACAGTGCTGTCACTGTGACTGTTCTTTCATCAATAACTCCTGTGATGTCAGTAGATGAATACCCTTCTCAGGGACAGAGGAGGAAGATGGGAATTCCTTATCACTGATAAACATCGAATGGACTATGCTGAAGAGTACTGTAGCAGTATTTCACAGCTTCTGTCCCCATGTCCAGTAAAACCCTTCCCATATGAAGATAAGCTGACAGAGTTGGGGATGTTCATCCTGGAGAATAGAAGGCCCCAGGGAGACCTTATTGCACCTTTTCAGTACTTAAAGGGAGCTTATAAGAAAGATGGGGGCAAACTTTTTAGCAGGGCCTGTTGTGATAGGATGAGGGGTAATAGTTTTAAACTGAAAAAAGGTAGACTTAGACGAGGTAGAAGAAAGAAAATTTTCTACAATGAGAGTGGTGAAACACTGGCCCAGGTTGCCCAGAGAGGTGGCAGGTACCTCATCCCTGGAAAAATTCAAGTTCAGGTTGAACAGGGCTCTGAATAACCTGATCTAGTTAAAGGTGTCCCTGCTCATTGCAGGGGGGTTGGACTAGATGTCCCTTCCAACCCAAACTATTCTGTGATTCTGTGATCTGTTTCCTCATATCTAGATTGGATGCATCTCACTCTCTACATTACCTAACATTTAGTCACTCCCCCCGGATAAAGCCTAGGTCCTCTAGATCCTAAAGACACCTGCCTCCTGGGTTGAAAAAGCCAGTGGTTGTCCCAGCAGATGAACATAAGGATGACCTCTTTTATGAGAGATTGAGATGCCACAAGAAAAAGGAGAATGGTCTAAATTAGAATAAACTTTCATAGTTAATTTTTTCAAGGACTGAGTCAATGGTTTAAGGTGCAAATCAGCACCTTTGCAATTAGATTGGTAGGATATTTTAAACAGGTTTGATTTCCTGCCTAATCTTCTGCCTTGTACAAATTCAAAATATCTGTTCCTGGCTCCCATTAGTACAGACTAAAGTAGATATTAGAAAAATTACACCTTAACAGTATATTTATTTGTGAAGTGCATGCCTTGAAACCAAGGTTTTGCTATAAAAAGTCATAGTTCCTTATTTCCTTATAAACAGTTCTCTGTGTATTGTCTCTTTTTGATGTTACCTCACAATCTTCAATCACCAGTTAACTTTTGTACTAGAGATGTGAATAATGCATAAAGAAAGTCTCTCTTTTCATTCTGCAGGGACACCCTGGAATGCCCGGCTTCTCAGGGGCTCCTGGAAACCCTGGTCCACCTGTAAGTTCCCCTGTAGGAAGAATATCCTGTATTTTCCTTAGTAATGAAGTTGTTGCAAGCTCCATATGGAAGAAAGGGCCATTCCCACCCATCTGTGCATTGCATTTGCATTTTCCAGTGGGTTTCTAATGGTCCCCTGAGTGTCATAGAGCTCCGTAGTCATGATAATTGCTATTTAACACATTGGCTACTTTTCAGTGATTGCTTCAACTCACTCTGTAAATTGATGCTAAGCTTCAGTCATTCTCTTTATACAAGGCAATGATCATGAAAGCTCTTCCACAGAGACTACTTAGTAGTATGTGTATAGGTGTTTTCTTATATGCGGAATACCTTGTCAGTCTAGAGGAAGCAGATCGAAGAATATTTTAGTTCTTGATTTTACCCAGTGGTATGAGACTGAATTTTCTCCAGTTTTCATATCCTGTGGATTACTTTTGAATTAAAAGGCCTTTAAGAGAGGTATCCCCCTCCATCACAGTCCTTCTCTTTCCTAGCTCTACCCTCTCCACAAATACAGCTGTGCTTCTTTGTATTTAAAAAGGGGTGACAGCGTAGAAGCAGGGCTGAAATAACTTGGCTCTCCTGCTTGTGGTATCACTGCTTATGCCCTCCCAAGATTTGGGACTTTTCCTTAGCAAAGGGCTTTTCTTTCCAAAGTCATCACCACTTATATTGCTGCTTACGCTGCAGTTTGACTCAGCACTGCTGAGGGTGTGCAGCCTTCTTCTGTTCTGGGGATCAACACAGTCTTTTCAAAGCTGAATTCACATCACACTGACTAAATGACAGAAAGTACCAGAAAAGAGGATTACACTAAAATTCTATTTTCAGATGGTAGCAGTGCCTAAAGGATGCTGAATGTTTTGCCACTGAGACAACACGTGGACCTGGTTTGTGGGTCATTTGTGCTCCTGTGAACATTATTTTAGGAGAAAATAATAATACAGAAACATACTGCCACACCCATGGGGTTATTCCAGTAGGATTAAAACCTTTAAAATTGTCCTGTGAGACCCTCTGAATAGACTTGCAATGAAAGGAAATGTACAAAGTGAAAATGAGCCTGTTGAAGCAGAGCAAAATGTGATGTTCCCCTAGATATTTTTTTATTCAACTTGTGCTGACTTTTTCCTCTGTCTGCATTGACTTGTGGATCCAGGAGTTTGTCTGTCACAGTGTGGTTCAAATTGCTCCCATAATTTCTGTTCTTCAGAGTTATTTTTGTCACAAGATTGGCTTTTTTCTATTTGTCCCCTATTTTCAGAAGGAAGGGCCAGGACTAAATTCAAATATCTGACTATTTCTGGCTTTGGAGGCTGATTGAATGCAGAGGTTGGCACTGCTTTTCTGTGTTGAATGAGGAAATGATGGAATGAATGCTGAACTGAATGACTGAAGAAAACTTCAGTGTAGCCAGCTGTGGTTGGGAGTGTGTTGACAAACATAGAAAATACACTAATCACTCCTGTTTTTTCTGCTTTATTTTTATTAGGGACCAGATGGGGCACCAGGACCAATAGGACCAGCAGGAAACCCAGGAGACATAGTAAGCTCTAAGATTTGTGTTTCCCCACCAGCTTCACCTATATTTAGCTTCGTGAAGTAAAGCTGAGATGAAACCCATGCAATGTCCTTTAAAAGCTCTCCAAAGTATTCACCCTGAATCAAATCTACACCTGCAAGTAGGACCCCACAAACGACCACAGATTACTCTGTTCCTGCAGTTTTGTTTACTCACCAGATGAAACTCGAAATTAGTCAGAGCACAATCTAGTCCCTGGGACCTCTACGGAGGTTTTTATACCTCTTTTCTGTGTGTCCTTGCTATTAGCATCTCTTAGCCTCTAGAACAGGATGCCTAAATCTGTTAGGATGCTTCATGACCCAGGCTGACACCTGAACTGTGCATGGGGATTGTCAAAATGAAACCAGCAACTTTTTGAAGGATGTCACAGCACAGACTGCTCAGATCATAGAATCATACAATGGTAGAATAGTTAGCGTTGGAAGGGATCTTTAAAGAGTCCTCATAGGACCTCATAGGAGGGTGGTCCAGCCCTCTGATCATTTTTGTGGCCTCCTCTGGACCTACTCCAACAGGTCCATGTCTTTCTTGTACTGAGGGCAGATACCAGGACCTTAGACCATTCCCTGGCACCACTGAAAAATGCTAGTACTGATGTAACCTTTGAGAAGTCCATCAAGAATTTTGCTACTGTTGTTTCATTGGAGGGTGTTCAGATGCAACTTTAGGGTAATGCATCAGAAAAACCTGGGAGAGGCAAGCAATCTGATTGATGCTAACTTCAGGTTGAGAAGGAAAAAAAAAAAACAACTTCTCAGACTAATGCATGCTGTTGAGCTGGAACAGTTTAAGACTGTGCAATTCTGTGATTAATTCCTAGACCAAGGTTTCCTAACAAGCAAGGTGCCTTTTGCAAATCCGTTTCAACCTGAACTTCCTCAGGATGATGGGTGTTGTGAAATCAGTGAGTGCTCTCAGCAGAGATGCCAGAGACTACATGGACAGGCTGGCTGAAATTCCCTTTCAAAAGGGTGATCAAGGTTGAGACACTGAAAGACCTGGGATGCCATTTTCCAGTCCTGTAGAGTAAGGGGTTTTTTTTGGGACTGTCATCAAGGCACTTCTTATAACTACTCATTTGCTAGCTATAAAACATAGATCTTCTGCTTCTTGGCTGGACACCTCATGCAGGAAGTTAAGGACTAAATGTGAAATATAATTAAACTTCAGAAAAAATTACCAGTGACTTCAGTGGTTTCTCTATCTGTAACAACTTGCAGCTATTACTGGATGTTTTATGTGAGAAGAAAGCCCTCCAGTTTAAGCTAGAAGGAATTCAAGGAAACCTCATATACTGTGTGACAAGGGCTACAAGTCCAGCTTCTCACAGTTGTGCCTTGTCAAACTCTGCATCTGATAATCATCTGATGGCGCATCCGAGGAACTTGTCTGACCCACAACGTTTCTGCTTTCTTTCCAGGGGAAAGATGGCCCTCCAGGTCCACAGGGCCCACCAGGGCTGCCTGGACTTCCAGTGAGTGCAATTCAGCTTCTTCCCATTCAATACATTAAACTGTTCATAAACACATAGGTGTGTAAAACAGACAGGTGACATTTTTGAGGTGCTTTGAAAGCTATGCATGATCTGTAATTGCATCTGTCATGTCAATGCTATGTCCGTGGTCCAGGACAGTGTGAATGCTGTATTTGATCACTTTAAGAGTTAATTACCAATGTGAGTAAGGTCTGTTCCCTATCTGCCTCCTTAGAGGAAGAAATACCCTCATGCAGAGCACAAAAATCAACTAATAGCTCCAGCGAAAGGACTCAACAGTTCATAGAGTGGAATGCTGTCTTTCAATCCACAATTGAAATAATTCCTTTGTGCTGACGCAAGTTCAAGTGCATCTTGGGCATAGACTCTTCTCTTCTGGAAAATGTCTTAGTACAACATTTTAGATTTTTTTTAATCTGTCGTAGGGATAGGCCCAGAGCTATTTCTAGTGTAAAGAGGCCTAGCTGAATGAAAATAATGGCATTATAATGATTTATAACAGCTCTTTTTAGAATCCTGTTTGAAAATTGTTGGAGTGCTCACTGAAAGGAGGAAATCCCTTATGGGAGAGGGAAACAGCTTATGCTGTTAAAGTGGTGTAGGAAGGAGTGGTTTATGGCTGAGCTATGGAAATAGGGTAGTTTTTTGAGGATTAAGCAAACTTAAGTATGCCATGATGAAGCAGAGTTGTCACTGTGAAACTCACACCGACGAAAACCACACCAGTCTTTCTTACTGACTCCTTCCCTTTACCCTGTTTTGCATTTCATTTACAGGGCATTGCTGGGACTGACGGCAAAGATGGCAAGCCAGGATCTCTTGGGGAGCCGGTAATGTAATTTAAAACTGTTTCACTCAGGCAATCAAAGCCTGCATCCAGTTATTGCTTTTGGGGCTGCCTATCTCTGGACTCCTCGGGGGGGGGCAGGGAGCTTGTTTGCATGTCTTTTTTTTTAACACCAGAAGGACTATATTGTCTTGACCAATTTAGAAGAGTCACACACTAGCAATCTTGAAAAGAAACTGTGTTCTTTTACTTTTACAGCTACTATAAATACAGTAAAATGTAGTGATTCCTCTTTTACAGCTACTGTAAATATTGCAGAGAAAGAAGGTTGTCCTGGAACATTAAAACTAGTGATCTATTTTTTAGGTGAAAGATTATGGGGCATAAAAAGTTTAGAGGAGGTGTCTTTAAAGAAGCCTTTTCTGGATTGCTCTGTGACAGTTCTGTTGTCCAGAATTAGAGGTTTTATATTTGATTTTCTGTACTTAGTGTGTACTTGCATTTGTTGAACTAAAAAAGCTGAGCCATGAAGTTGGCAGCCCAAAGGAAATCTTAATAAATTGGGCAGTGAATGTTACTCATTGCAACTGTGTTTGTTTTATGAAGAATGTGCTTCCAGTATCTGGCACTGCCAGCCCTTTTCTGTGACTTGTCAAGTGGGACTTAGTGATTCTGTGAAGAGCCAAGTTCCCAGTCATTAGGACAGCTGGTGGTACGTGGAGCAGCTCTTGTCAGAGCAGCTGCAGACAGTTGTGTGCTTGCGTCAAATCACCTGGTTTCTACATCCAGATGATGATTTTGCATGTGCTGACTAGGTATTAGTGCAGTTATTGGTGTTACCCCTCTGACATTAAAACACTATAAAGGTGCACCGGTCCAAAGGTGTAAGCTGGCTTTGAACCTCAAAGGCTGCATTCGGAAAAGGAGGCTGAGGGGGAGACCTTATTGCTCTCTACAGCTACTTGAAAGGAGGCTGTAGTGACGTGGGGATCAGTCTCTTCTCCCAAGTAACAAGTGATAGAACAAGAGGAAATAGCCTCAGGTTGTGTGCCAGGGGAGGTTTAGATTGGATATTAGGAAAAATTTCTTCACCAAAAGTGTTGTCAAGCATTGAAAAAGGCTTCCCAGAAAAGTAGTTGAATCACTATCCCTGGAAGTATTTAAAAGAAGGGTAGACGTGGTGCTTAGGGACAGGGTTTGGTGGTGGGTTTGGCAGTGTTAGGTTGATGGTTGGGCTCAGTGATCTTAAAGGTCCCTTCCAACCGAGACAAGTCTATGATTCTATTCTATGATTCTATGACACTGTAGGTAGGGGTATGTGTGGGAACATCTGTCACTGCTGTCTTTGCCTATTCAGACTCCAGCCTTGCTTGAGAAACCCTAAGCAATCACAGTTCCCAGTGCTGTTACATCTAAGGGAGCACAGTAGGAAGAGTTTTCAACAGCAGAGATGGACCTGAGACTCTCTTTAACATGAACATGATTGTTTCCCATAGGGAAAGCCTGGAGAACCAGGGCTCCCAGGCCAGGAGGGTGCCAGAGGCTTACCGGTAGGTGCTGCTCTGAAGGGTTCACTCCAATCACTTTTCTTCACTACAGCTGGGAAGCTTTTGTTGGGCAGATGAGGTCCCTTACTGATGCAGACATTTAATCAAATAGCTGGCCTGGCTGAGAATAGTCACACCATTGTGACTAAATAAATAAGTAATCAACAAAAATCGAACACAGGCGTTTCCAAATCCTTCACACCTGGAGAAGGTCCCTTGCCTAGAAATTAAAACACATAACCTCATGACACCCCTTCTACCAGAAGGCATGGTCACAGCTGTAGTCCTTGTGCTGTTACATGTCCTCAGAAAGGACGGGGACAATGAAATTTAAGGTTAAAAAGTTGACTGGTCACACCAGGAATACACTTGCAGCCTAAGGAGCTATGGAAAGCTCTTCCTGTGATATGGCCCTTCCTCATCATTCCTTGGGACATGGCAGCTCTGCACTGACCAGTCCCCAGTAATCTTAAGCAAAATTGGGAAGGTTATTAAGTATACATTCAAGCTAGAGCTTTCTTAGTCTTTCATGCATCTAGGTAATGGTAATTATTGATTTAATTCTCTTTGGCAGGGTTTCAAAGGACAGAGAGGTGATACAGGTCCCCCAGGTCCCCGCGTAAGTAACATGTACCACATGCTTGATTATCCTTTGGAGAAAGATTGTGTGGATTGAAGTTGACCTTTCTGAGGCAATATGTAAAAATAATGACAGGTCTGTGTTTAATTTGATTGTTTTCAACCACAACCCTGTGGGTCACACCTGTAACGTACAATCACAGCAGCTGTTTTCATTCCCTCTGTGGAAGTTCTGTTTCCAGGTAAGGCGAGGCAGCTGGTAGAGCTGAGTCCTCCGGTGGTCCCTTTATGAGAAAGTTTCAGGGATGCCTTCATACCACATTCCTCTGGTATAAATGCTGATGTTCAAGGTGAGGAAACCTATGGCCATTGTTGAACAAGTATCAGCTCTCCTCTAAAAATGCCTAAGAAGTACAAAGTCGAGGGAAAAAACTTACAGAAGTGAGAATAGAAATGTCTCCAGCCCTTTTACTTAGTTGCCTCTGGATCATAAACCCCAAAACTCAAGTCCCACATGAAAAGTTGGCCTCCTCTCAGTTCTGAGCAGTGCAGTACAAAAAACTCCCAGGTGTAGAAAGTGGAATAGAAAATTGAATGTCCTTGTGCCTAATTCTGGCTTTTTACAGGGAGATAAAATGCTCTGCTCACAGGAGTTTAGCTGAAAAACCCAGTGCTGGAGTTTCTCCTCTCTTCCTCATTACAGTAGCTTCTGTATCATGAATAGGTCGGTGGTTTTCAGTGACTGCACTGGCAGTAGCAAATATTCTGCTGGGAAGCAGTGCGTTGCCTTGTGCATCGCTTACAGAAGATGTTTCTGAGTTATTTTTATAAGCTGCATGTCACGTATGATGTACGAGGCTATTGCTGGCTTTTAAAAAACTTTTCACTGAGCTCAGTTCAATATCACAGAAACCCATACCTCTTGTGGTGGTGTTACTGGTCTGTCTTTGACCTTGAGCTGGTCTCTCTTTCCTTTTTGCTGAATTGCAGGGGGAGCCAGGTGCGACAGGTCCTGCTGGGCGTGAGGGGCCACCAGGGAAGGATGTAAGTACACCATTTTGAGCAGAAACTAATCTCTTTCTCCCTGACAAATGAAGATTTTAATTCACAGCGACCCTGACCTAAAACAACTGCAGAAACTGCACCAAAGGGTAAATTGCTGCAGCAGTGCACAGGGAATGATTTGTGCAAAGATCATTAGGGTAACAAAGAATTTGAGGACCTTTGTCACCGCTCAGCTGCTGACACTTAAATGTCAGCTATTTCTTTGGAAAAGCAGAGAGAGCTGCATTATTTGAATCCCAGGCTGTGCTGTGTAGCCACGGACCTGCCTTCTGCCACCCCTCTCTGAGCAGCTCTTCGTTCTGCAGGTCCCTCTGGGCCAGGTTCTGTCACGCTTCCTCTGCAAAAGCTGTACCTTACTGACTGCGTAGCTGCTCCAAAATCTGTGAAATGCCTATGGAATAAGATGCTGTTGCTCAGAGGAACGAGAGATGGTACAAACAGATCCTGTGACACTATTAGTGTCAAACACAGTCACATAACAAAGTCCTGGGAGAGCGTGGCTGACGTGGGATCCTGCAGCAGCCCCTGGGCGATGTACCCAGTGGCTGATGTGCCATTGCCAGGGGACCTGGGGAAGTGGTTTCTCATTTGCACCCCCTTGTATCACTGGAAAACTGTTCTGCTGTAAACGGTACCCTTCAAAGTAAAATGGAAGACAGACCTAGGGGAAGACAGAAGCCAGTCTTAAGGCTCCCTTGGGAGAGAATGAAGTAGTCAATGTTTGAGGAATACTGGAGAATCTCTGTCCCTGAGAAAACAGGCTTTAAAATAATCTGATAATAATGGTTTCTGTCTGTAATCAGATTGCATTTAGTGATAGAACTTTAAAATTCAAAAGTCTGTGTTCTTCCTCATACATAACTGAAAGGTGGTAGTGACACTTTAGTGCTGTTTCCCTCTAATACGTGAGCAGTCTAATTTAGTAGGAACATTTTCAAATGCCTTTTTGCTTGTCTTCATGTCAGATCTTTCCCTCTCACCAGAATACTTTTCTTCATTTCAGGGTGAAACAGGTCCCATAGGACCACAAGGCCCTCGAGGTCTCAGAGGGCCGCCGGTGAGTTTTCTCTCCTGACAAGTCAGTTCTGGAGGTACGTTGTATACAGTGGGAATGTCCTGCAGTCCAGAACTCCAGTTTGGAAGAAGAGCCTTAAGCAAGATTCAAGTGATGTTTGATTAAAACACTTGGTTTTTCTAGGTTGAGAAAGACAAATCAGAACAATATTGCTAGAAACTAATGAAGATATACAATAGTGCAGTGGAGTGATGGTTGCTGACTTGGTGGGAAGAATAGTTTAATGGATTTTGGCAGGACTGCAGTGTCAGAAGGGCTCATATTCCAGTCCTGCCTGTGACATCTCACTCGCTTCTCATATGGCCTCAGTTTCCAAAGGCAAACACTTATTGTGGGTGCCCAGTTTGAGATATGTGGGGTCCAGTTGTGATGCTATTCATTTTTGTCATGGTTGCTGTAATTTCTTCTGGGGAAAAAAAAAAAAGGCAACAGGAGAAGTTTTGTTTAATTGAAGACCTGTAGTGTTTTATTACAACTTCAGTGGAGAAATGGCAATTTAGTTGACATTTCAGAAAGTGTCATTTGGGACAGCTGAGAAATTACTTTTATTAATTTCATGGGTTTTTTAATTCTCTCTTAAAAATCAGCCCTTTCCAAATTTGAATGCAGGTCTCTGTTGCTGAAACTGGGCACATCTTTAATACGCTGCAACGAGTGATTTCTTTTCCTTCTCAGAAGACCTGCTAGTGAAACAGATTCTACAACGTGTTCCATAATCAGGGCAAAATGCTGATTCAGCCAGCAATGCCAGGAGCTGGAGGTCCCTTGGAGCTGGGAGGGTAGGGGTTTGAATTAGAGTAGAGGAACATATGGAGAGCTCCTGTGTCTATCTTGTAATGTATCTCATTATTCCTGTACTGCTGGCATCACTCACTAACGTGTCATGCCCCTGCACAATGCTAGCAATG
>JAOXJM010000012.1:152176700-152191288 GCA_026413425.1 Tringa solitaria | reverse complement strand
CAGTAAAGAATTTCTTCCTAATATCTAATCTAAATTTACCCTCTTTCAGTTTAAACCATTACCCTAGTAGACTTCCAACTATGATTCAGTAGGGCAGAGGATGTCTCCTGATTCAATTTCTACTACTTTCCCTCTGACTGTGTATAGGAGGGAGATTTTCTCTGGGAAGGAGACAGGGATGTTACCCAACTATTCCCTCTAACCAGGCTCCCTGCTTACACTGCTGAGCCTGTGGCCTGCCAGCAGGTTGGGAATTGTGGATGTTTTGAGTCCCTTTATGTTCTTCTTTCAGGTAATCCCTGCAGCCCTGCGTATGCTGTGGGTGATGAAATGCACCCCACTAAACCCTTTGTGGAGGGTTTAATTTGCACATCCCCTGGCTGTGATTATGATATCTTGTTATTGCTGTGTTTATTACTCTCTAGGGGGAACCCCCATCTCTAGACACTTTGAGAAGGCTCATCCAAGAGGAGTTAGCCAAGCAGCTAGATGGTAAGTAGTCGGCTCTGGGAAGCCAGAAGATATATCTGTGAATATGAAAGATACTTTACATAGCTGTGGTGGCACCTTAACCTCTTCTGCTGATGGAGGGCAATGTTGCAATGTGCTTGCCTGGAAGGAGTAGTGTGTAAAATGAAACGTGCTCAGCAAGCTTTACCATTACTCAAGCTTGATGTTCCCGGCAATAGCACAGGGTCTTTCTCCCTTCTACAACCCAAGGCCATTGCCTGTGCTAAGCCCCTTGTGGCTTTGTGCTACCAAAACAGCTTTGCTGCAGAGACTCATTCCTGCAGATGCCTGGGCCTGAGATGGTAGGACAAGAGAAGATACAAATTCAGAGTAATTTGGGGCCCTGGAAGAGAAAGTAAACAGAGTAGGAGCCCACAGAAGGACTATGGGCTCTGGTAAACTTGCTTTTGAAGTCCCAGCTGGAGGAGAATGGCTGTGACAGTATGAGGAGAGGCGTGGAGTGGGTGTGGGCTGCTGCTTCGCTCAAAGTACGTGAATTGCAGACCACTACTGACCTCATCTACAGCGAAATGCAGAGCTGTAGTGCTTCTCGCACCGTTCTTGGAGCAGCTGACACATAGCTGCAGGCATTTTCCTCCATGCTTAAGATCATGGTTCAATGGAGTGATTTATTTGAAGGATTTTATTTACCCACTCTCAGACTTGAAACTCCATGCCAATTTAAAAGCTTTCAAAACTTTCGATCAATGAAGAAAAGATGGAAAACCCTTCTGCCTCTATTCGGTAGGATGTTTTTGTGATGCTGAGTATGTCTTAAGAGCTCTCTAGGCTTTTCAGGGTCTTCATATGGAAGTGCCAAGCAAATATGTCTGCTTGGAAATTGAAGAATCTGCTGACGCAGGGAGCTGCCTTAGTTCCTGACTTCACAGCCAGAGATGAGTACATTAGCTTTAACTCCACGTGTGTAACCACCCAGAACAAGAAATGTAAGCTTTCTTCCTACAGAGCAGCCATGTAGCATCTTGCTCTGTGTAGCAGAAGCAGTGGAAACAGACTCTCCTTTTCAGAACAGCAATGATCCCATTTGACAGAAATCCACCAGCTGCACAGCTAAAGAAAAGGACATTGCAGATCCTGGTGGACAAGGAACAGAGGTTGAGAAAATTGCTTAAGGATGAAATTTAGGAGAGATTTAAAGCTACTGAGACATTAGGTTTAAATAGTATTGAGAGGGTCGGGGGGCACCACCATGGCTTACAGGGAAGGATTGTGTGGGGACAACAAATGTGTGGCTCTGACAAACTGATCTGTGATAATACTTGGACTTTACAGGGCCACTGATTCTGGCTCTCCATGTCTTGAAGCACTCACCTTCTAGTCTGACAAACTCATTTTCCTCTCTTCACAGCAAAGTTAGCTTATCTCCTGGCTGAGTTACAGCCTGCACATGTAAAAGCATCCCATGGCAGACCAGGACCTCCTGGTCCCCCCGGGAAGGAAGGACTCCCAGGAAGAACTGGTCCTCCAGGAGAGCCTGGACAGCCTGGACGGACTGGGTCTGAAGGGCCACCTGGACCGATTGGTCCCAAAGGTAAGTGAAGCTTGGTGTGTTTGCGAAGTCCAATTAAAGGGATGTGTCCACCACACTTTGACGTCCGCCTCCCCTATTAGTAGCATCTAAGTGGTCCTCAAATTGCATGTGTTAGAAACAAGCTGTTCAACCAGAAGTGGTTCATGAAGATGATCTTCATGAAACCATGAAGATTCTGTGGTGAATGTGACCAGCAATTGCTGGCATGCTCCACCTCTGTCCGGAATTGAAGTAGGGTGAGTTTTCATTCCCACTTAACAACCTATCTCAAAGGACTGGCCAAAATTAGGAACTAGTTTTATCAAAATATGTTGGCTTCAGTGTGGAGGGAAGACCTATGGTGGTATTCTTTACTTCTGTAGGTCATGCTCATAAGTTCATTATTTTTCTTTCCCTCTCTACAGGAGAAAGAGGAGCAAAGGGTGAGAAAGGAGACACTGGTGTTGGCCAACGAGGGGAAATAGGTCCTCCAGGAATTCCAGGTGTGTTTATTCAGAACACTCCACAAAACACATCACTCAAAACCACTACAAGGACACAGGTCTCTGCCATACAGATAGACGATGAGGATAACATAAATACGGCACACATGATTTCTGTAGAAAGTGACCCAAAGGGAAGAAATGTATCACTAGCATCATATCTGGCCACCTTTGTTTCCTCAGCCTGTTTGACAGGCATTATGATTCATCTCAGTAAGAGCTAGGTTAACTGACCTTTGGGACAAATCCAAAGTGAAGCTTTAATTACTAGATACACTCTATGCATTTGCCAGAATCTTGTTGTGACCAAGCTGAACCTGGAGGTCCTGGCAGCTTCAGATGTCATAAAAGGTCATATCTAACACCTGTGCCCCAGGCATACAGCTCATGCTGGCAAAGAAGCAGCAAACACATTTTGTTTCTAATTTGAAATTGGGAGCCATTGATCAGTTTTGCCTTCACCCTGCCTTCTTGGAGAAGGAAGTATAGGGACCCTTCATATCTCCACGGTGTTCATTTGGCATACTGGCCCTGCATTGCCTTAAAATAACAGCGGACACACTGTGCTTCATACGAATGAGTTATCTCCCAAAGTCAGTTCTTGCCTCAAGCATTCCCATCCTCATCTCCTCTCTACGAGGACTGTATGTCGTTGGTTGGCTTGTGCAGCTGCACAACTTTAGCAACCTGGTGACAGAGGAAGAACAGCAATAGCACACAGTTGTGCAGCCCGAGGATGGAAATCTTACGTTCAGATGAGATACGCTTGCCACATCCTTGTAGATACAAGCCAGCCAGGCCCCAGTCTGTGGAAAGTGATGTTTGCACCCAGGTTGGCAGCAAAACCACTCATCAAGGGTGTTTTGTTTTTATTTTAGGCCTCCCAGGGGAGCCTGGTTATGCCAAAGATGGGATGCCAGGACCACCCGGCCCTCAAGGAGAAGCTGGGGTACCTGGTCTTGCGGGCCCTCAGGGACCTCCAGGAGCCAACGGGCAGTGCGACCCCTCTCAGTGCGCTTACTATGCAAGCCTGGCTGCCAGACCCGCCAACGTCAAGGGGCCCTAGCGTGCAGGGGGTACCCCCAGACTTGTTTTTAAAACTTGAATTCATCATGCCTGCCAAGAGCTCTCAGATGTCTTCAACTGGGTTTCTTTCGTGGGAGGCCTTCTAAAGCCAACAAATGCTGCCGGTCGGTCAGATTATTTTTATGAATTATAATTATTATTATTATCTTTGATGTGATATGTGAATTTGTTTTTGTTTTCTCTAACATCAGGGCTTATTACCACATTAAAAATAAGTGATTTTTTCCTCTTTCGAAGAGCATACAGTATCGATGCATCATGTAGCTGTTTATGCAAAACCATTCCGATGCCAACATTTTTGTCTGTTACCTGGTTAATTCTTTCCAAAGCTTTACCCCTCACCCTTGAAACAGAAATCGAATCCTTCACTGTGCAGTCCAGGGCATTAACTGTGAGACACAGGCTGATTGCAGGGCTGTTGGTGCTATCTGCCATCCACATGGAGGGGAGGAAGGCAACGCCATGCAAAAGCTGGGAAAGGGGTCTCCAGTATATTCAGCTCACAATGGACAGACAGTTATGAATAGCCAGTGTGTGTTTCCCAGAAACTCCCTGCTAAATTTAATGTTCTTCTGCCTGTAAATCAATCTGTATCCTATAGGAACTACTTTTTATGGGACCATGTCAGATCTCACAGTAAGGCCTGAAGAGACGACAGAGATGATCTAAACCTCCTCACTGCTCCCTGTGGAAGAACTTCAGTACTCTGCAGGTTTGGTCCTACCAAATGGAGCTCAGCTTCCTTCTATCAGGAAGATGCCTCTGCAAAAAGCTGTGATGCTGCCCTCTGTCAGCTCAGGGATGCCAAATTCCCTTTTCATTGTCAGCGCACACACAGCTCCCTACCACTGCTTCACCCCAAAATCAGCCAGAGCAGCATAGAAAGTCACATGGCACTAAAAATCTCAGCAAGCTATGTGTGACCCAACATGACCATTTTGGATGATCCACTATGATTTTAACTTGGCAGGGTTGTGTTTTAGAGGGTAGGTGAGAAGTTGCGGGCTGGTCTGGGAGAAGGTTGATCTTTCGTGAAAGGGTTAGAACAAAGAGTTCTTCAGAAACCCAGAGAAAATTTTGTTTGAGGGTAAAAGGAAAAAGTCAGACACTGTCCATTTCTCCCTATCAGCTAATTGCCAAAACCAACTTGAGAATGCAAAGAGAAAGTAAAGAGGGGATGGAGTCTCAAAAGACCTTCACAATAGGTCATTTGTGAGTTTAACCCTCTGACCAAGGCAATCCCACCCACAAAGGTGCAGATCTGAGAGGTGATCAGGCCTCAAACATGCGTGCTAGCCAGCAGAGCAGCTGCAGCTTCAAAACTCTTCTGCATGAAGCAGTTTGTATTAAGAGATCGGAGTAATGAACCTGACACAGGCACCAAGTGCTGAATGTGTCTGGAAATCTCATCAGGTCGTTTGGAGATGGAAGAGAGGCACCCTGCCCTGCTGGCATGGTGTTTCCAAGCTGGCTAAGCTGAACATATCCCACAGCTGTCTGTAACCACCCCAGAATCAACTCCCACCGCTAAAGCCTGGAGATAACCATGTGCCAGCCTTGGAGCCTTTTTCTCACCCAGTAGCAGATAAAATTTGCCTCTGCTTTACTGAAAAATGAAATTAAATAACATGTTCACATGCCAAGGTTAAACAAAGTCTTTACTGTGTAGCTCTCAGTGGTGCTATTTTTGCTATCTCCTATGCAAATAAACTCTTTGATTTGATTTTACTGTGTTTCTTGCTATGGAAAGACTAATCAAAGTGAAAATGTCATGAAGTGAAAAGCTTGCGCTTTTAAGTAACTCTCAATGGTATATCTGTTACTGTTCTGCATCTTAGGTCAGCCTGCTGCATTTCAGTATTCAGCAAGCATTCTATTTAACAGCACCATTTTTCCTAGTCCAGGCTGAGCTTTCATCCCTCCATCAGTGAGGTAGAACGGGTTTTCTACACAAGAGATACTTCCCAACGTGGCACGAGCCATGGTTTTGAAGAAATGCAATGGCAATGAGCCGGTTTTACGACGGTCAGTCACGTTGAACTGGGCCATGTTAATGGGACATTTAATTCCTGTTGTGATGGTGACTCTTCAACCTCTGTAGATCATCTCTCATCATGTGTCTGCGTGTACCATGCATGGCATAGACTCCAGTACACTCCAGTGCACCATGCGAAGGGTAGATACACAGTGCTGTCCTGTTTAACAAATTTCAGGGTCTTTCGCCCCTGTGAGATGGTGCACTGATATCTAGTTGCAGGAGATCTAGGGGGTTTTTTGGATAACCCCTTTCATCTGAATGTCAGTTGGAACCATTGCTAAGAGTCTGTATTAGCGACATGAAGGACACATCTGTATCTTTAATAGCAATTAAAAAATCTGCACGGGTTAGGCACAGACTACAGCTCTGCAACTTCTCCACCCAGAAGAGGGGACGCAGCCTAATTCTCTTGACTCCAGCATATGGTTGTCTGTTCAGTCTGTTCCTGGAGACACCCCAGACTGTCTCTGTGCCCTAAATTCAGTGGGTGCCATTTCCCTGCTTTTTCTTAAACCTTGTTTTGTCTCCAGCCAGTTAAATGGCATAATCTGTCACTAGTGAGAGGAGTACAAGACACATGCTGCAGACCCAGATCACAACCTGTGTTGAAAGCCACCGTGTTTCTATGGGTATAGTCATCCAAGGGAGGCTTCTAAGACTGCCACCTCTTACAGAAGCAAGCCCTCTGTGGATCCACCAGCAATAAAAGGTAAGAAAGGAGGATGCATTTGCAGGATTTCTGCCCTGCACGCCCAAACACCAAAAGCTGCAACAGTTTTTGCCTCAGTCTGTTGGTGGGTATTTGCAGTCTTTGGGAAGGTGGCCTCAGATTGCTTTCCAAATTAGGTCTGCCATCTGGGCAGATGGTAAACCTACAAGTACAGCCCTGGGCATGGTCAGAAGCTGCCCTCCAGAAAATGCGGATGCCTCTGTGCCTGAGCAGGTGACTGTGCATGCTGGCAGGTGACAAGCAGACGCGTATTGTCTGTCCAGCATCTTGCAAGGTGACCACGCAGGCAGGAGGTGGCAGATAGGACAGGGACATGCTGATGGCCTCTCCCCTAACTGCTTTTGAATAAGGGGCACAGTGGCTTTCACATCTCAGTATTTCTGTCTCTGCAAAAGAGCAGTTGGTACATTACCATAAAGTCTGTTCACTGGGTCTGAGGTTTAAACCCAGGAATACGCTGATATATCTGTTGATTTTTTTTTTTGGCTGGTCCTGTGGTAAGAGAGAACATACTGTTAAAATTGCATTAGAGAGCCAGATAATGTATTATTTATATATTTTTAAAAGTGCTAATGATACATGGGTTTTATGGCATCACTGTGGGTTGTTCCATTTTCTTTTTTTTTAAATTGTGTGTAAATCATTGCAATTATAGCAAACAGACCATTATTCCATTAAAATTTTTGTCTGTCAAATAAGCAAATTAGAAAAACAAAACAAAGCAAGAGGATCACTTGGGGAAAATATTTTTTTCTGTTAAATTATTTAACAATGTATACTTGTTTTCTAAACAGTTTTGAATTAGCTGCTTCATGGAAGCTGTAGCAGGGAGTGAATTATTTTCATTCTTTGCCACTTGTGAGTGGCTCTCCTCAGTCTAGCGTTGTGATGCTGTTTTCCTGAGCTGTCTTTTTCCCACCTCTTGTTAATATGGGATAATTAAACTGTGTAAGGCTGAAGTCTATTCTAGATGTTTGTTTGGAGATGTGTAATCAAAGCAAGATTACTGTGTTCAGAACTAAATCAAATGTGTGGGGTTTTTTTTCCAGAGAAACACTAAAAATGCTGTAGAAGCTTGGGTCCAAAATGTAAAATAACAAGAAAGCTCTGTGCTCTAACAGGCTGGGACAAGGACATGGCTTTTATATTCTAGACAATTTAAAAAAAATTATAAAATTACATTTAAAAAAAGAAAATAGAGTTTATTGGTGGCCCAGACTTTTAACGGCCAAGCTCTGCCCTGCTATAGATTGCATTTTGGCAGCTTCTGGAGCAGGACTTGATGCTTAGGCATGGTTGGGTTTCACCATCTGACAATGTCTTGGGTGCCAGAGACACTGGCAGAGAACTGGCAGGTATGATGTAGGGGAGTGTTTCCAGATCTGCAGTTGGGTGACCCTAGGGAGGAGTATCTATCACATTAAATGATGTAAGATGGTTATGTCTAGGTACCTGAATCCTATGCTTAGTCTCTCTTGGTGGGATTCAGAGTCAGGCCACGGCACCTGCGCTTTGGTGGTTCCAATGTGGGCTGTGGAGCTCTGGAGAGTGGTTCAGCTTATCCTAAAGCAGTTGGCTGAAGCACTCTGAGCTATGTTGCCTCCACTAACTAGGTCTTCATGGGTAAAAGATCTTCGAGTAGCTGTCTTTATCCTCCACCACTATTGACTCATGTTCCCACTGAGTTAGTGTGGGGTTATATGTGTTATAGATGAGGAGGTGTTGGATGCTATGTGAGTAGCAGCCAGAAAACTCATAGAGGGAGAAGGACAAGGTTATAGCATGAATCTGTGATGTTCTTGTGCCAGGGAATAACAGGATTTTTTTTTTAAATGACTGCACTGACTCAACAGTAACTACACAGACTGAAAGAAACCCACTACTAGGTCTTTCAGCCACCATGAGTTAGAGTCAGTGCTGCTGAGGGTTAAGGTTACTACTCCATCACCTGGGGAGGAAGGGAGCACAAGGACAGAGCCAGCCCGCGGCTGAAGGCAGGCTCCTGCCCCAATCTACAGCCCTGCGCAGGGGTGAACATCCATCAAAGACCGTGAGTTCTCCTTGCTGCTGTCTCTGCAGAGCCAGCGCTGCTGAAGCAAAAGTCTCTGCATCAGCCACCCAATTGTCTTCTACATCCCAACTTGAGCACCTGTCTGAGGTTCTTAGGGTAATAAGGATCTATCGGAGTCTTGACTCTCCTTTCAACACGTTTGTAAATGGTGAAGTTGAATTAAGAAAAGAAAGCCTGCTTAGCTTCATCAGTCTGGATTAAACCTTGAAGTTATAAACGTAGATTTTTGTCTTCTGACTTGTGAGATGGGAACAACTGATTAGACAAGCATGAAGACATGAAGAGCAGGCGACTGGTTTTCAGTGTTGCTTTACAAAACAGATTTTTGCTGTAGGGGCTAACTTCTGAATACCTTGCATAACTTGACTCAAGAAAATTGATGCTGGCAATATTCTCATTGGAGTTTGTCTGAACTGAGAATGAGAATGTCCTGCTGGGTCTCTAGGGAGATAACATGTTGAAAATATGGGCTCCTTCTTATTATTTTACATTTTAGATCATGAACCTTATGTAGAAAGCACAAGGGAACAATTTGACAGAGGGATATTAATCATACTCTGATGTTCCCAATGAGCCAGCGATCAGTGTCACGAAGAAGGATGTCCTGCAAGATGGAGCACAAAAGAACCTGCCACCTTGGTAAAGGAAAATCCAGGGTCAAATTCCAGGTGTTAAAAAGTGCAACAGAAGAACAGTGCCCAACATCACAAAAATATCTCTCTCTCTGATGACTGCTTTGGCTCTGCATGATGTGCTGTCTGAAAGACTCGGGGTTTGATTTGAAGAGATAAGCATGTTTAAGCAGAAGGCAGAACACACGGCAACTCGGTTTATTTCACAGGACAGACGTATTTGACAATGTGTTCTTAGAAACACATTTTTCCCCTTGGTAATGCAGTAGATGGCTTTTGTCCAAGTCTGAAATTACTCTCATTGCAATAACTTCTTCAGCACTTTCTTGATGGGAGTTGAATTTAACTTTGAGTCCTATTTTTATGGTCAATTGTGAGGTCTGTCTTTTCTGGTAAACAACTTTTCCTTGTAAGTGTAAATCTCCCTTTTCCTTGGCAGCTGTATTCACTCAGCACCATCCTTGTCTGAGGAGATCAGAACTGAGCAGGGTGGCAAATCATAGCTGATGTGCTTCCATTCACAAGACTTGGCCTGGTAGACCTGGTTACACCATGCTTCTGACACATTTTCTTCTACCTTTGGTAGCCCGTGTGAGACTGCGGAGACCCCCCTCTCCTTGAAAAGCTTTTGAAATGGTTACCCTAAGCATTTTTTAGTGTATGCCTTAAGGATTAGAGACGGAAGTAAAGGAGATGGGTATTCTCAGCCTGAGGCTTCAAACCCACAATTTTCTCCTTCCAGGAAAATGCCTTGATCTCTACATCGCATACTGTGCTGAGTGACTTGGGATAAACCTGGCATTTTTAACATCTCTTATGCCAGCGAGGCATAAAAATTTGCTTTTAAATATGCCAGAGCAAGAGCAGCACCAGAAAGTAGGTGTCTCTGTGGTGCAGGAGTTCATAAGCTCAGCAAGACGGAAAAGGACTTCTAGATTTCAAAACTGATTCTTTTTTGTGTTTGCTGAATGTTAAAGGCACAAACTGACCTAAGGACAGGATCTGTTCATGGCTCCCAGCTCCCAAGCCACCAGCTGTGAGTCTGTCGTCTTCTTGACCCATTTACTGTGTCCTTTATCTGGTCCCATGTACCATGTGTTTTATCTACCCAGCCTTACTTCTTGCATTGCAACACTCTGAGGGTGACCAAAGTGAATTCCTCAGATGAATGCACCCAGAATGCTCCCAGAGGGAAAGTCCTACACACAAACAAGGATCTGAACAAATCTGCTGAAAAGGCACAGCGCTGTTGCTTCACTTTCTGAACACCGACGGATATTTGCCACCAGCTCACTGGCTGCAACCACGAGAGGCAACATCATAGTCTGAGAGCTAGGTCTTGTGTTTGCTGTAGAACTGAAAGGGAAACACCTGATTAAGTGAGAACACATAGGTGTTTACTCAGTGGGATGTATCTGAGCAACCCAAACACTCTGCGTGTGCGTTGGTAACGTGCCTTGCAGGGAGGAAAGCTGACAGAGAGGGCCTTAATCCACCAAGAACCTCAGAGGTTGCCCGTGGAGTGTGCAGCAAACTGTCGGTGGCTGTTTTGGTTCAACCAGCCACAATCCTGTGGGACAATGGATGCAGCCACCTCCTTCCAATGTGCCTTTTCAGGCCCCGAGCTACTCTGGAGGTACCTCACAGAGCATGATCCAAAGTACGAAGGGAAGAAGAAACTCAAGATCTCGGGTAGGGAGCTGGCGTCAGTTCCTGTGCAGGTCTTCGGCTTGGACCAGCTGCAAGTCCTGGAGATGAGCCCAGAAAGAGAGAGCTGCTTGAGGTACCGGATGGAGCTGCTCCCCCCAGAGATCAGCCGCCTGAGGAACCTAACCTGCCTCTACCTGGACTCCAACAACCTGAAGAAAATCCCTGCCGAAATTGGCACTTTGAGTCACTTGGAGAGGCTCACTCTGAGCAACAACAACCTGAGCTCGCTGCCCTCAGAAATGGGGGCCCTGCAGAGGCTGCACAGCCTCCACCTGGCCAACAACAGCCTCACCGAGCTGCCTGCACCCCTCTGCCAGCTGAGGAGCCTCACCTTTCTGGATGTGAGTGACAACAAAATAGGCACGATCCCCCCCAACATTCGGCATCTGGAGCAACTGGAAACGTTGCTGTTGCTCTTCAACTCACTGGAGAGCCTGCCCGAGGATGTCTGTCTGTTAAGGAATCTGCACACACTTTGGTTGGGAAACAATCATCTACGGTCCCTTCCAGCAAGCTTTGGGGAACTGGTGAACCTGGACTGGGGATGCAATTACTGTTCGTGCAACTTTGAGGGGAACCCGCTGGAAAGTCCTCCCCCTGAAGTCTGCAGCAGAGGCCCAGAAGAGATCAGAGATTATTTCTTGTCCTTTCATAGGGCACAGAGAGACTAGACAACTGGCGCCACTCCTCCTGAAGTGACCGAGATGGACTTAGTCTGTGCAAATTAACTGCACAAACAAAATGGGTTTCAGATGGAAAAGACTGGTAAAATCACTCTGTGGAGCTCAAAAGCTTCCTCTCTGCCGTACGGTGATTTCTCTGGCAGCCTCTTCTTTTGACACTAGTATTGAACAGTGGTGTACACCTTTCAAAAATTCGTTCAGGGACAACTATAATCTTTTTTGTTATTTACAGTTGCATAGATCTATCTCAGGAAATGTTGTGGACAAACATTCACTCCGAGAAAATGAGCAATAGCTAGCCTGGGAGGACAGTCATGTAAACAACTGGTGGTGTGTAAGCAGCAATAATCCCTACCATTTATTTGCACATTGGGTTGGTGTTTGAGTCTGGACTTGAAGTAGGAGCAGCCTGAGATTTCTGGAAGGGTTTAAGGCCATACAGACTTGTGGATTTGGCTTTGCTTCAGGTAGCCCAGAATCTCACTACTTTCCGTGGTATTTTACATCCAACACACAGGTGGGATCAGCTCAACCTTCTGTCTGGCTGTGGAGAAGAACCAAGCTGTGTCCAGGTCCCACAAGGTACCATGCCAGTGACATCTCCATTGCTTTGGAAGGACATAGCATATTTCTTACCCTGCTTCTCCTGAAGAGCAGTTTCAGCATAGGGCTGTCATGCTTTCTGGAGGCAGCATGGACCTGGAGTCGATGTGCCAGTCCCTCCAGAGCAGAGCTCAGTGACACTGGAGCTTAGGGATGCACAGGGGTAACCCAGATTTAGAGCATGCAGCATTAGCAAAAAGGTTTCTGCTTCTACCGAGTCTGGGAAAGTGTTCCGAAATATTAAAATATGAGTATGCAAACTTCCTGCAAGGAAACATTTCTGAGAATTCCTGTCTATAATCATCAGTGTTACATTATGGGAATTTGCTGAGACTCCTTTCTGTTGCATTTTGCTCTCTCTTCCCCTCAGCCTCTCATCAGCATTTTCCTCCCACCTCTCCTTAGCTTTGCTCGTTTTGTTTTCTCTGTGGCTACTCCCTCTGACATTATCTTTGTGTTTCATTATTTTCTCATCAAAGGTGGTTTTTTGCCTTATAAATGCTTTTCTTTGCCCTCTGTCTCCTTTGTTTCCCATTTCTCCTTTGCCCAACGTACAGAAAGCCGCAGCTTTGTGCCTTTCCTGGAAAGAAGGGCTGAGTCAGGCCTGCTGGGAGATGAACATGTGCTTCCAGGGTTCAGAGAGAAAGGGGGAGAGAAAGCGTTTGAGACATAGATACGTGGACCATTAAGTCTCTTGTTCAGTCATTTTCTTCTTGTAGCAAAGATCAGCAGAAGGAGAAAAAAAAACTCTGGATCCGTGCTGAAATTTTACTGGGTGACAAAAACACGGCTCCAGATATTCTTAGCGTGAGCTGACTTTTTTGCTGCTCTGACACTGAGTCTGCCCTTGACCTCTATGAAGTTTTCAAACCAGCTGTCCCCTTTTGGTGGCACAGCAAGCAGATTCAGTAGCAATTCAGGAGCAGTATACCACACAGCGATAAATCAGTGCGTGGCATTAATGGGCATGCAATAACATCAAACCAGTTTACTCGTTTTTTTTCCTGCAGCTGATTATTTTTAAGATGTGTGATATGGGACAGAAAGGAGCAAAAAGACTGTGGCGCCTTTCTCGCTTGGCTCTTTCTCTGGCAGCACAGAGAATCAGAGGTGAAGGAGCAGAACGTGAACTGTGAGTCCTTTGCACTTGGTTGTTTTTCAGAGACCTGCAGCATGAAAAGGGACAGAGTGTGCAGTAGCTCCTGGAGCTGGTGGTAGGTCAGACAGAGAATTCCTTCAGGAAGGACAGATGTCAAAGGACTGGGAATTTGTTCCTATTTCTTCCAGTGATTCACTCTCTGGACTCAAGCAGGTCTGCTGCCTTATTTCCCCATGTGTCCTGCCCCATTCATGATGTGCAGTCATCCTGCCTTTCTAAAGCTTCTGTAGGATAGGATGTAAGTATAAAGGCAGTGCTAGTAGTGGGGCACAAGACAAGGTTAGTCACCTATTTTGGGACATGTGCAGGACTGAAATTGTAGTACCTGTGGTCTTTTTTAGAGGCTTGTGTCTAACACACCGATTCCTTCCAGGGCATCATCTTAGATGAGTGGTATGAGGGACAATTTCTCATGTGCCTTGCCAAATTGTTCAGATCCTGCCTGGCTTTTTCTCTTCTCCACTGCATAAGGTTTGGGCTTGAGGATCCATTTCCAGTTTTGGGAGCCTCTCCTTTCTGTTTCTTGGCCAGTGATTCCCAAAAGGCAAGTTGACTTTAGCTTGTTTTGGTGAGTTTATAGCATCTCACAGCTTTCATGTTTGATTTTTGACCAACCAGATTTCATACGTTAGAGGGTCCCACAAGTTTCTCAATGAGCAGACGAGCCCTTTTCAAGGCAAATCAGTGCTCAGTTTAAGTAACCCCCTCTCAAAAGACCACAGACATAATTTCTGAAGCCTGACTTTACCCATTAATAATATGCCTGTCGTTCCTGAGAGTGAATGGAGCTTAAAAGGGTGTTAAAGCCAGCAAGAAAATGTCATCTTTAATAAATAGTGCCAATACCTTTGCTGTAATTCTCCAGTCTGTTGGGATCAAGAGAAATTCTGAGAAATTAATGCAAGTGAGGGCACTTTGACCATCAAGCTGCTTGAGCAGACTGAATATGTTATCCAGCTGGAAGAAATTCTGTCCTTACCCCATGCTGTCTGTCACCTTTTCCTCTCCCTTTTTCCTCCTTGCTTCCAAAATCCCACTTCCCAAAGTGGAAACCCCAATAGTGCATACGCACTGCAGTGTTCTGGCATCTGTGTTAGTGGCAGAGTTACGCAGAGCAATAACTAGATCTTGGTGTTGTCATTAAGATGGCATTGAAATCTAATCTCAAACTGCTTATCCTGTATTTGTTGTACTCTCTGTATTGTTGCTAAGCACCCTCCTTTGCCTGTGCTCATTAAAACTTCAAGCGTTAATATCAGAGAGCGGCAAACTGCTAGGATATAGGCCCCTGGCGAAAAGACCTAGATATCATCCATACTCGGGGGGGTGAGG
>JAOXJM010000012.1:152159490-152171252 GCA_026413425.1 Tringa solitaria | reverse complement strand
TAGATGATCTCTATGGTCCCTTCCAACTCCAAAAATTCAGTGAAATTCAGTGAGATTTATCTAATCCCCTGAATAAAAAGAGGGTGGCTACAGGCATAAAGTTAAAAGGGCTGGAGTTGTTGAACTGGAGGATCATTCAGGAAGATTGGTTCCCTCTTATTTCCAGGATCGATTGCAGTCATTAGTCTCTGCCACTGATTGCAAAGAACTCCTTAGGAAAATGGTCTCAAACCGATTCCCTCTGAGGACCCCTCCATGCCACAATGGTGCTGTGCATTACCAGCCTTGTTGGAGCTTCTTGGAGAAGAAAGGAGGACCAGAGGGACCCTAGAGGAAAGCTCTTCTCCAGAGGGATTCCCTGCAGACCCAGCTTGCTGGAGCTGAGGGGTGTTTCCTTGAATAAGATGCTCTGAGGTACAGACTGCCCCCTGGGTAGAGTTGCTTATATATTTTCTCAAAATACTTGTCAGGAGTCTTCTGCAGGCATCTCCTAACAAACGGCTCCTGGCTTGACCCCACAGCTGGGGAACTGTGGGGAACTTACTGCTGCAGTAAGGTCTCAAATCTAACATCTGCCACAGAGAAATCAACCACCTCAGCTACAAATCCCTTCCCTTCACCTGAATCTGCAGCCAGAGAGGTCCGAAGTCTTAAAACATTGAGGCCAAATTAAGCTTTAGAGGTGACACGGCGGTATTAATCACACACTGTGGTGCTCGCTGGCCATTTTGGCATATGGTAGTCTATGCCTCTGATCCTTTGGTCAGTGAATATGGCTGCACTATTGAGTTGGTTTCTCCTAGCTACATCTGGAAAACATCCACAGGGTTTAACCTGCTGGAAATGGTGCCTGGAAGCACCATTCCTGTAGCACTAGACTGTTGTACGCACCCTAAGCATGAAGGCTGGCACTAACAGATGGATTTGTCTATACATTTTCCTGAAAGTCATTCTCCCCCACCCCCAAAATTAACAGCAGAGCTTCAAATCTCAAAAGCTGGGTTGTAATACAACAGGAACTAGGGCGCTAATAATCTTAAAGCCAAGAAAGCTTGAAGTGGGAGAGAACAAATGAAAATGGGTTTATAAACACAGCTCCGTACTGGCAGTGCAGTCCTTTATTTGAGAATTGTTATCTCCCCACTAATCTTTCAGTAGCTTCTGGGATCGTAACATACTGCACATGGTACTCTCTGGAGTAGTTTCTTTTCATCCCTTATTAGTCCTGGCTGCCTGTCTCCGGAAGAAGAGCCATGCTGGTTCGGATCAAGGGTTATCTTGGACCATCTGTGCAGTATTCGCTCTCTAATTAGGGCCATAAAAAGTAGCCAAAGGAAAAATAAGGACGGGGAAAAACATTTAATACCGCCCTTTAATGCTTCACCAGTTTCTGAGTATTTACAATACAGGAGAGACCTTAACCTGATGTAGCTTGTCTGCTTAGTAGATAGTCCCAGGTTCTCTCTTCCAAGCAACAGTACAGTCTGTTTTGAGCCCTCTCAGACTTACTGCACCCACATCATCTTTGGCAAGGAGTTTCCTAGGTCTACAGTCCATTTCCTAAAGAATCAACCTTCTTTTGATGTCTCCGCTGGCCTCACTTAATGGTACTCTGAATAGTCAGTTCTCATCCCTCCTCATTTTGCTGCTGGTGAGATACAGGCACCTTGTACCTCCTGCCTGTGCTGCAGCCTCCCTCCTGGCCATGTTTCTTCTCTCCCCATTCCATGTGTCATCTTGAAAGTTTTTCTCTTCCAGGCTTGTTTAGTTATTCTAAGGAAGGCAAAAGCTTCTCCCTTCCTGATGCTTTTACCTGGCCAGGCTGTGGCATCACCAGTAAAAGGAAAAGAGATGGCCTGCCTTCTTGCTGCTCAACCACAGCCTTTGAAAGCAAAACACATAAACAACACGGGAAACACATATGCCTGATCTCACTGAGCTTTTTTATTGTGGTTTAAGGAACCCCTTCTTTTATTTTTTTCCCAGCCTCCTCCACTCCAGCAGTTTTTCTTTGCTCAAAAACTTGGCATTGCTTTTTAAATTAAAATAGAACAAGGACCCTTTTTGAGCAAATATATTAATTAAAGCTAAACATGTTTGGGGCTGAATTGCAAGGTCTCTGCAGGATAAAGGACATTCTAGTAACATTAAAAAGAAAAGATGCAGACTCATCTAGTATGAAAGTACAAGCTAGTTCTATAGTAAAGACTACTTTAGTCCCACTTGCTTCTGTGCAACTGCAGCAATTTACTGCACTTGACCTTTAGCATGAGATTTAGAGAGGAAATGTTTGATATTCTGCTCTATTTGCAAAAAACCTATGAGGCAGATAAGTAATACTGTCTTCTTTTCCAGATTGTTCCCTGAATAATTTCTTTGATACACACTCAGAATTCCAAGGCCTTGATTTCTTGCTCAACAATCTCTTAGGAAGAGAAAGCTTACCATTGAACACACATCTTGACATCACAAGCCCATACACTCCTGCCTTTAAATTCTTCCTTAAAGTCCTTCAAGATTTATACCAAGAATCAGCACAAATGTATTTTTTAGAGAAAAATCCATGAAGCTTGTTAAAGTAGGTGGAAATCTGCCTGTCCTGGATGTTAGCATTCTGGCTCTGTTTCCTCCAGCACTTTGCATGACTTGGGACTCAGTTCTAAAGTTCACATAAAATAACCTCTACAAGAGACCCATCATAAATGCACCATATAGTCTGCAGCAAAGAAATGGATCCTCTCTGAAGTGTTCACTGTCGAGAGGTGCTGGCTATATACGAAGTCATTGTGAAGTATTTTCTACTGTTTTTTCTGGAACCCAGAGTTCTTTCAATAATGGATGAGAAGATCATCAATTTAATTCTTGCCATGTTCGTTTTACTCTAGAATTTCAATACGCATCCAGATATCTGTGTATAGCCTTCCAGCATTATTTCTGCCTTTTTTAAGGACAGAATGGGAACTGTGTCTCTGAGAGCTTTAAGCCCTGAGCTTTGCAGGTCCATCACCGTGTTAGAGTACAATAAAATAGCTACACAAGTCAGTCCTTACAGTAGAGTAAGGTAGATGGTTGGACTCGATGATCCCAAGGGTCTTTTCCAACCTGAATGATTCTATGATACCGCGCTAAGAGAGCGCTGCACATACACTGTTTTAGGCCAAGTTTCAGAAGCAGGGTACGATGATGAGCACAGGGGGACCAGGACCAATTTTCAGGAAGAGGCTTCTCAAAGGCAACAAGTGGGTCTTTAAGAGGCTGAGTTGCATTCACGCAGTTAAGTATGTCATTCCAAAAGCCAGGCTGTGATACTGGCCATTTTGTATGACCAAGACAGGTCTTTCCCACAGAATAACATCTCTCCTTATTAATGAAGGACAGAGGCTTTCTCTTTAATCCTCTCAATCGCTTGCTGTTGAGTGCTATTTACTGAGTAAATCACAAAGTGCGGTTGTTTTTTTTTCATGATTACTTTGGGTCTTGGCTTTCATTTCTTGCCTTCTTGACTACTGAAGTAGTCCATGAGGCCAAGTGAAACCATTACTAACCTAGGCAGCAGAATTTTAGAGTGGATTTCATAACATCTGTTGAACCATGCTAACTTTTATACATTAATAGCTTGTCCAAAATGATGTCCAAAATGAAAATGCAATTTCACAAGACCAGGCATGCTTATGCCTCTCTATTGTTGCCTTTTTTTTTTCCCCCATGATGCAGTTTTCAGTCCATAATATATTGTTGATGCAGATACTTGCTACAGATAACAGCGCTAGAAATAGCAGCAGGGATCAAGAGCTACGGTATTTTTGTGTGGATAAATTTTCTAAATGAAAAGTGCCATGAAAATGCAAGGCATGAATACATTACGGCCTCCTTAGCTTTCAGAGCTGTCTAAGGGCTCAGTAAATGTAATTACTTCAGTCATGTGCTTTCTTCATGCCATGTTAACAGAACAGAAGTATAGTATGTAGAATATATAACATAAAGTATAGCAACTGATAAACTCCTTTGGCCCAGACTTCATTCATTCATTCACATGTGGAAAACAAAATGCCTACTGAAGTACTTTTTGCTGCCTCTGTGGTGAAGTTATTAAGAGCCAGGCTGGAATTATCACAACAGTAAGTATTCTAGGCCATTATGTATCTGGCCCAATAGCTCAGGAGATAAGCACACCCCTTGCCTCCAGAAATTAAAATCAGCTTAGTACAAGACTATGGTCAATGAGCATTCATGTTCACACTTGTCTGCCTGGGCTAATGCTCAGGGATTTGAGAAAAGAGTTAAGTGGAGAAAAGACACCGAATTGTAGAGGTGGGATTGCTGTTCAGTCCCTGCTTACTGGACCGAGGCTCGAAAAGTCACCGGGTGATGTGGTGAAGAACAAGTCCAGCACAGCAAGTGTCAGGGGATGCTTGTCTGTACCAAGGGGAGGAGTGACGTGCAGAATTAGAGACAGAGGAAGACAAGGCTGATATTACACAGGCAGCTTGATTTAGCTGCTGCTCACCTACCTATCAAAGGTGTCTCAGGCTAGACTAGATTCAGTATGCTGGCCCACAGTAGCATCTCCTTGTATATAGATTTTTCTGGCTGCTGACTGTTTTTATCAAGATCTCTGTAACAACAACAAAAAAGAGCAAAGTCAATAAGATTGTGTGCAAGTTATTGAAGAACCTTAAATCCTTAGGGCTAGCAGCAGTAGTTTCTATCCATTTTTTATGTAACAGCTGTGGAAGTTGTCTGGGAGCACCACAAAGTGTTTTCAGAAAAAGATTGCTTTTATTCGGTTGACAGTCTTCTATTTATAGTTGGCAAATATTTCCACGGTGCAGGTTTATGAGCAATCTGGAGGCTTTCGTATCATGACTCAAGTTTAAGCCAGTTATAGCCATGCAGCAGGTTGTACGTGAGGCTTTTTTGCTGGGAGGAGCAATAGAGGACGTGGCAGTTACAATCATCTCAAGAACAGAGCTACTACAAGGTCCAATAGTGAAGAAAAAATAGTTTAATGCCTTAAAAAGTCAAGCTTAATAATTTGGCTTGCCAATGCATAGACAAAAAATATAGAGGTAAGGTACCCAAAAGCTGCAAGTCCCTTTGCTTCAATTTATTCACTGGTGATGAGGAAACAGACCCCAAGCAGAAAGTCAACGGTCTGCACCTCAAACTGTGCTTACTTGCTGGCTACAATCCCTGCTGAAGACGCAGCTATCTTTGTGCTCTGTGCTGTGGGATACCTTACCCAGAATGCCAAAATATTGTTGAAGAGATCTAGGGAACAATGATGTCAAAACATTGTGTGCTTCCTTGGATACAAAGCAATGCTAAACTTGTGTGCCAGTCAAACAGTTGTGGAGGGTGGAGGGGGAAGGGTGAGCCCTAAAACTTAGGCAATGTGGAAGAGATCTTTTCCTGAACTGGGAAGAGAACAAGAATGTAAGTTTTCATCGTCTCTCAGTCAGAAATTGCAGGGGTTGACATGTTATCCTTAATAGCACAGTGAATATCAGCTCTTCTTTTCCCAAAGAGATTAAGCTGCCCCAGCACCTACTGTCATTCAGATCAGTCCGTCAGTCACTACGTGTGAATTGTCAGGTTAGATCTTGGACATGTTCCCTGCAGACTTATCTCTTGTACCCCAGGCAAGCACACACTGGGAGTGTAAAGTACATGCAGGAGGGAATTGGAACAATCGACCACAGAGCGTGTTGCTGATATCCCACGGGAGTCTGTACCTGTCTGAGATGGATTACAAGATCCTTTCAGAGGAGAGATGATAAGGGAAAATAAGGAGAATCATGGCAGTATTAGAAATGTGTGTACCTTGCACATGCCTTGCACTCTATCCAATATGCCTGCTTCTTTGACAAACATGGGGCTATTTATTCATGTTGAAATAAAACCAAAATACAGAGGCATATTAATAATTGGAGGAAATTGTTTTAGAAGATATGTAAAGCTTGTGGGAGTCTGCCAAGGGCAAGACAAAGTGTATGACAACCTGTAGCGTATCTGGGTACTGAGGTTTATTTAAGAACCAAGGAGACAGGAGTTTTTACCCTACTTAGTTGTCTCAGACTCACTCACATCCTTTGCCACACAATGTCTGCATTCATCAGGATTCATCTCCCCTTCCCTGCAGGGAGGTCACTGCTGGCCTGGAAAATTTCGGAAGAAAGTCATGTTGGTCTGCACTCTGCTGCTGCTCACAGTCACAACTCTTGGGTGTTACTGGTGAGGTCCCTGGTTGTCTCCCTGGACTTGTCTCTGTGCATCTTCCCTAGCTCCAGGGCCTTTCCCCCACGTTTAAGAACTTTCCTCCAGCCAGGATCTTCACTTTCTTCTTTCCAGGCCCCCTGTTTCTTCTCAAAATCACTTCTTCATTTCAAGTATGCGTCTCCTTTCCAGATTGTGAACCCACTGGTTTCCCAGTCTGAATGGTCGAGGTACAGAAGCGCAGTAAGGGATCAGTCTCCTATGTGGTGGTCCTTTTTCATGTCTCTTCACTGACAGGAGGAATGTCATTTCTGTTTAGATCAGAAGTTATCAAAATTTACAGCCCTCCTCTACTGGTTGCAGATAGCAAGTAGCAGGCTTCTGCTTGAGTTCAGAAGTTCAGACATTTCCCACAAATACACATGCACCAATTATATGCCGCCTGTCAGCTTTCACAATTTAAGGTATTTTTTTTTCCTATGACAATTTTATAATCTGAAAACATAATCTGTATGGATCACCAGAGAATATGTCTTGTCCTTCAGGATATTTAAGCAGTCTTAAATTGTTGTCTTCAATAGGCATCACTGGAGTCAGGAGACACCATTTTAAAAATTTCTGTCTATGGCTTAATATTGAAGTGCCCCCACTTCTATCCTTTCATCTCAAAAACTGCTTAAATTTGATACTTTCATAAGCCCATCAGAGACATTCAAAGGCAAACAGCCCTTACTGTCCTTACCTCCAGCTTCTTTGTCTCACTTTTTCTCATTTTAGTTCTTGCAGAGACACACTATGATGGCGACTGTTTTGCCCAACATAGCTGTGTTTTCAGGTACAAAGCTGAAATTTGTGACCATAAAGCACTCACTGCTGGGAGGTTGAGCCCAGAGGAGGTCCTGTCCCACACATACTTGGAGGGCAGAGAACTGGGACAAAAGCTGAAATCTTTGCTTTTGTCTTTAATTATAAGCTTCTGTCGGCAGGGCAATGTAGCTTCTCTTTCATTTGTTATTTGTTATAGGAGTCTAGAAAATGATTAATTAGTAATAGTTTTCAATGTATCATTTAAAAACTTTAGAATTTTTTCAACTGTCAGGTTGTTGTAGTGGCTGAAGGTGAGACATTTCTGTCACAGAGCGGCTGGTCTCCCTGCCTTGTCCTCACTCTTCATTAGCAATGGAGGCGAAATTGTGTAGTGTGAAAGTAAACATTTCAAAGTTCATAGCTCAGCAGCTGGTGAGTCACTCCGGAGCCAAGGGGAATGTCAATAAGAAGAGATGCACTGTGAGAGGTGATTAGTTTCTGTAGAGAGATTCAGTGATTCATTATCAGGTCTTGTTGCATTTTAATTGAAAGGTTAGAAAACTATGTTTTGACCTAGCGGTTAATAAGGAAAATAACACTTTTTTTTTGTTGAGTGGAAGGTCTTAGCTGAAACATTTACTAAGATCTGCTTGTAGCTATTAGCTGTACATGTCTTTCATGTCTTTGTACCTGTGCATTGGCATTAAGAAGATGAGTCTTGTGCCAGGATTGCATTGGAAAGCTGTGGAAACATGGAACAGAACAGTGGTCTCTGACCTAAAAAGACACTATTGGTGTAGAGCATGAAAAAAATCCAGGTGTGTGCATGTGGTGGGGAAGTACATGTGGAAAAGGAGACAATGTGGACCACACAGAAATCTCTGCAAAAGGCAAGGATTTGAGAAGCAGTCATTTAGGTTGCACAAGAGTAACCTGACAGGAGGTCAGAAGAAATGAGTGGAAGTATGCTGTCAGAACTGAGTGAAGACTGACTTGTAATTTATTTACGGGAGAATAACAATTTTCTGCTTTTACCGGTAAGAGATAAGAACAGAGAATAAGACTCTCTCTGGGAGAAGTCAGTGAAAGCAGAGGAGGAGAAAAATCTGTGTGGTGTTAGTTGAGGAAAAGATTGTGTTGTCATAAACTGAGCTGGTAGAGCCAGATAGGGTTAAGATTATGCAAGACCTGCCCTCATTTCTGTTACTTGTAACTTTGCCAAACTTTAATTATCCTGGCTGAAATTCTTCTTGCTGGGTGTGTGCCTAAAACTGAAGGGTGTGTATGTGTCTCTGTGTGTTGTACCATTTCAGTCAGTCTGAAGACTGAGAACTGAAGAAAGAAGTTTTTTTTTTCTGTGTGAAACAAAAGGCAATAGCCTTTTTTTTTTTTTTCTCTCAATAGGCTCTAATGCACAAAGTAGCTGAAATTCCAGTTGTTGATACTCTAAATGTTAGAGATGCGTCTTTTGATGCTGGCTTGCAGATATTCAAGTTTGTAAATCTTCTGGAAAATATGCTAGAAGCAAAAAGCTCTCAAGAGATGGGCACTATTACTGTGCTCCAGCACCTCACAGCATTCCCACATGCAGTGGTGGCACATGCACATTCTATAGGTTGCGCAGGACCTTCTCTTCAAGACTCCAGATTATCACAAGATCTATGGTCTTTCCGAGTGCCAACATGCGCATGAGTTATGTGAATGTTCATCCAAGTAAGTGTTAACATGCACAACAGGCTCCAGAGAAACCTAGAGGAGAGTAGGTCTACCCAGCAGTGATGAGAGATGAACTGTTCTCTAGGCTTTATTGACTGATTGACCAAATCTTTGCTGACTTAATGGGAGCTTGGAGATGTAGACATCTAGATGTAGATATTTCAATTTGAAGTTGAATCCCATCCCTCCTACCTCTGGTAAACTGGAGATAAAGGGTGTTGACAGCAGAGGGTGTTGACAGAGAATGAGCGTTGACAGCTGAAAGCCTCTCATTTGTGTTCACGGTTGTTTCTTGTGGAGGCACCATGATGGAGGAGAATAGATACTTGCTAAGGCTGACAGTATGGGTTTGCAAGCCAGCAAACCTGAGAGCAAAATCCAAGGGGCCCAGATACAAGGAGACATGAGGCTGGACTAGGTAGAAAGAGGGGGTGGAAAGGCAGGAGACAGAACAGATTGAAATAGAGCCAGTAGGAGAGGATTTCAAATGACTGCAGGAAACTACTTCCTGGATAGGAAGATGTGAGCAGCTTTTTTCCACAAGAAAAGCAAAATAAGGCTCAAAGTATTCCCTTGTATAACATGCAGCAGAACCAAAATTCCTAGGCTTCAGACTGTGTCATAACCTCATTTCTTCGGAAAATGAGGGACAGATGGGGGATAAAATAAATTTTAGAATTGTTGTGGTTTTCATGTAAAAAATGAAACAGACCCCCACCATCAACAACAATAGCAAAAAAGCCATTAAAAAGTCCTGACAAAGCCTCTTTCGTAGTCTCCATCCAACGTACGTGCCTCCTAGTGCTCTCAGCTGGCAATGACCTTGTACAGGGGTGGTTTTACAGAATCTGTGCTTGCTCCCTTTTACAGCTGAGGTTTGGGTCAGAGGCTGGAAAAAGATACAGCACTGAGAATCTCATCCACCTAGCTCTCCATCACATTTACACCCAGAGTAAATCTTTGGTGCACGTACATTTCTTGCTAATTCTTTTGAAAAGGAATCAATTAATCTGATTAACTAGGAACCAGATTAATTGATAGTTAATTGATAAATTGACTAAGTCAGGTAATTGACTTAGTACCAGCTAACTGTTCCAACACATAAAGGTAAAGCAAGTATTTTGATGAATTACAGAAAATCTTATCTAGTCTTTCTGGAAGCCCTGTAGTGTTTACCTGAACTTTAACTTTCAATAGCTTTGCAGGATCCTCACATTTCCATCTTTCAGACTGTCCGTGTTTCATCCTAAATGTAAGGAAGTCATTGGGAAGTGCTTCAGCTTGTGTTTTCAGGCTTGTGTTGTCACATAGATGGATTTTATAATTAGTATTTCGTAATGCCCAGAAGTCCTGGTCATGGATCAAGAATCCTATTGCATTAGCAGCTGTACAAACACAGACACAATGAGCTCTCCATCCTTGTGGACAGCCTCCTTTCCCCTCTAACAGAAGGTAGTTGTGCTGAAGTCAGGTCAAATTCTGTTGTCGGCTACCCTGGTGTGTATCTAAAGCCACTTTGTTGTTATTTCAACGTAAACCAAGAGCAAAGTACAGAGCAAGGTTGGTTTTTTTTGTTGTTGTTCTTTAGGACTGAATGCCCTTCACCAGTGTAGAATTGCCTCCTACAGCAGAAACATATCACTGAGCTCTGCTGCTTAATCTGTCAGGCGCTGACAGTTAATACACCAAATGCCAGCAGTGCCAACTGGCAGCCTGTTGCTTGGCTGGATTAAACCAATTATTACTGTTCTCTCTCTTTCTGCTTTGTGCTTTGCCCTGACTTCCCAGGGCTTTCTGATTTCATAAGTGATTTTGCACAAATGTGATAGAGTTATGCTCCCTCTGTGTAAAAGAGAGGCATGGAGAGGCTCAGCATGGTGCAGGCCACCCGCATACGGCTGTTAGTGTTGTGCAGACTGACCAGACAGAGGTCCTGGTTCACTGGAAACATTTGGAGGACGCCCTGTATGTGGCTTTCTGCCTCCCTTCCTCTTTCTAAACCTGATCGTGATGTTAGGTTGTTTGCTTCATTCTGGAGGCTGAACCACTCAGTGCTTCAGAGGGGCATCTGTGCATGAGGAGGACATCCCAGTAGATAAGACAGCACTCCTCAATGAGACATACAGGCGATTTGAGGAGATAATCCTGAAATCTCCTTTGGATGGTCCTGCCTCTCTGGATGTTCCCAGTGTTGCATCCACAGTGATACTGCTGAAGGGGTGTGTGGACATTGAGAAAAAGGTTGATTTTTGTGAAGGTTGTAGGTCTTCTTTCCACCTGTGGTATAGAAAAGGGTTATTTCCTAGCAAGAGGCTGGGGAGGGTGATGCAGACTGGATGACCAGTCTGCCATGGTATGCCCACAGCACTGGACAGCCTCACTCTTTCTTCCTTCTGTTCCCTTCATTGTAAATATTCAGTGGGCAGAAAAATCTTCCCCATAACACTGATCTAGGCATCTCACTCCATTCACGTCCGAGCACAGATCTGAGATAGCTCCATGATACAGGGACTCCTCACACGGCAGAATGATTTGGGTCCATGAACATGCAGCTGCTCTAACCCCTTCCTAGCCGATCAACCTACTTCTCCATAACAAGCATGCCCAGGGCTGTCCTGGGCATGTGAACATTTCATGCATGTTTGTGAACGTGTTTTTTAAGAAAATGGATCAGCCTGCTGGGAACTGACAAGTCCCAGATAAATCCTACCAGTTATGTTGGCTAAGTTCGGGCTCAAATGGGACAGAATTTTCTTATTTTCTCTTTTCCTCTTTTCCTTTTCATTTTCTTTTTTTCCCCATGTATCTTGACAAAATATTTATTCCTTTACTACTGTGAATATCACATTTCTGTTTCTTTTGACATACCACTCTGTGCTCAGAGACCTCCATAGGAATCACAGACAACTATGCCACAGTTTGTTCCCAAAAAGAAGGGTGTCTATCTGCTCTTTGCTAGGCCTCACCTTGCTTTTCACATCTGCTTGTATTCTACTTGGATGTTACTATTTTTTCCCCTCCCC
>JAOXJM010000012.1:152134946-152150619 GCA_026413425.1 Tringa solitaria | reverse complement strand
ACTTCAACACGAGGTGCACACTAACTCCGAAACAGCTTATAGCATTTCACAGAACCAAACACTTTGGGCAGGTTGAGGGGAGGAGATATGGATTAAGATCAACACAAGCAGGGCGAGGGAACTGATCTTGAGAGTCTCCCATGTGATTGTGAATAGTTTATTCATTGAATTTTTGGCTGAAAGACATAGCTGTGGGTGCTCTAGCTGTGTTTTGTAATGAGCCTGGGTACAGAAAATACAGTTATGGAGTGCTTATGTTGCCCTTGAGCTTTCCACATACAAATCTCTCTGGTAATACTAGAAGAGGAATTGCTATCTTATGGGTCCTCCCTGGGTTAGATATGATCTAGACCCTTAGTTGCTCTGACTTCTCAAAACCAAAATTTATACGCTGGCTACACTGTATGCAGCAAGTTAAGTGCCTGGAGCGACTACTGCTATTTCTGGCACATCGTGGATAAAACAGGAGCTGAAGAAGGATTTTGTAGCTCCTAATTTTGAGGGCTGTCATCCTGAAATCCTTTTGACTTACAGCAGTGCATATGCAAGCATTGTGCGTACTGATGGGAATTAGGTGTATCTTATGTCCAACAAAATACAGGAATGTGTAGTTAATTGGAAGGAAACATCTGTGCCATTCAGTGCAACTCAGCACTCTGTGAATACCAGGAAAGATCAAATCAATATTGTCTTTGTTGCATATATGTAGTTGCTATGATATATGTGTATAAATACATGTATCTTTGCATCTGCAAAGCAGAAGTACTAATGCCTGAAGACTGTGTGCTGAAGAAAGTGATCTGGGATGTTTTTGTTTTCTTGAGATTCTGCAGTAGAAGGGAATTAGTTTTTGGAAACTAGAAGTGGATGAGCCTAACAACAGCTTCTTGTTACTCCTGGGTCTGGTTCGGCACGCATTAGCCATCAAAAAGATGATCATAGACCAGCATGTCTGATCTACAGCCATTGAGGTCTTTAGCCCAGATCCACAAAGCATTCGATGGATGTGAAGGATCTGCTCTTCTCTGAGGGACAAAGACCCCGACTGCAGGAGGCATACTTCAAATCTTAGATTTGAAGCATTTCTTTCCTCTGAAAAGAAAGTCAAAAGTCATTGGAGTCCCACCCTGCAAAGCGGATACCAAGATGGATGTCATCTGACTTATGGTGGCAAGAGATATTTTTAAAAGGAAAAAATAAGGAAACCATATGTGGTCTGAAAGTCATTGTGGAGAAGGGGGCAAGCCTCACCTTTCTGCTGCTGTAGTGTAAGATGCTGCACTCCCCTGTGCTGCAATGTCATTGATGTATATGTGTTTAGTTCTCTCTTGTGTCTGCTGTAGGCTCAAACTCATTAGATATACAGGAGACTTGACTGAAATCTCACAAAGCTAACCAACCAGACCTACCAACAAAATATGCAACTTTAAAATAAAATTTTATCTTTTTAAAGTTTAACCTAATATCAGCTAGGAAAGGAATCAATCTGCTTCAAGTTTAACAACTAAAGTTAGCTGCATTCAAGTTTGTACATTTCACTTGGGTTTCTAATTTTTTACAATAACCTAGCTGCATGATCCTTTCCCTCCTAACAGGAAATGAGGTCTTTGCTCTACCTTTGGGCATGCAATTGATTTCTCATCACTCTGGAGTTCCTATCAACCTGTGCTAATTGGCACCCTAAGCAGTCAAATTAAAGAGGGAGGAGGCTTATTCTATCATCCCTGGAAGCAGTTTCTCCAGAATAAGAGTAGGCCACACCAGCAGAGCATTGTGATCAAGGTAGACTTCACAGTGCCTATGCTGTAACTATTTTGAAGAGATACAAGGTGGGTCTCCAGGGATTCAGTATATTACAATTTCCTCTGCCTTCAATTCACTTCAATCTGTTTCAAGGGATTATTGATCTGAATGTTGAAGTCATTAGCCTCAGCACTTCACTGAGGATAAGAAGTACATTTAAGTTAACATCACCAGGTCAAAGACACAAGTGAGATGGAAACCATTTCTGGAGTTCTCAAGAATTGATCCAATAAAAGATAATATCTCTTTTGGTCTTTGGTTTCCACACATCAAACTTTATTTCTATATACAGACATGTCTCCATGGTAAGTAACTCTGATTTTTTTTATTTTTTTATCAAGTCAGTAGCAAGCTAATGGAAAACCAGGAAGGTGATAAGTTTTAAAGAGAAGCTAGAAATTATTATATTGGAGAGGACAACAGGAGATAACTGGATATAATTTATCTTCTATTCTGTACTTTGGGCTGATAAATAGTTATATACTAATGGTCAAGGAAATATGTTTTAAAGTAATGAGTAGCAATGTGTCCTTCAACCCCTGCAGCTCTTGGATACTCTGGGCACAAGGACAGTGTGGTTTAGGGCTGAGAAATTCCAATTAGCCTGAGAGAAGCAGAGGCCCAGCCCCATTCATTTGAAACCATAGGGTAGTACTGAAGTGTCAGATTTAACAATTGGAAGATGTGAATAATTGGCTCTGCAAGCTGGGACTCATCCAGAGCCCTTAATATTTGGAGATTCTCTCAAGCCCCACAGCATGAGATTTAACATCCCTTCTTAATATTTTGATAGGGTGAATTATTTTAATTAAAAATTTTAATCATCAATAAAAATAACTGTGGGTACTCCTGCTATCTATGTAGATGTTCTATTCCATTTAGAATCCTGCTATTTTTTTGGCCTCATCCCCATGCTATAGCAATTAGTTACAGTTTAATCCCATGGTGAGTTAGAAATGACATTCCTTTGATCTGCCTTTCATTTCTCACCTCTTAATTTCCTTGAACATCTATCTGGACTCATGAGAAAGAAAGATTCTTCTCCAGAGCATTCATTATCTTATATTCTTTTACCACATCCCATCCTAGCCATCTGCTTTCTAAAATACATCATTGCAGCCTTTCTGAGGTTAGAATTTAGAGCAGTCTAAAGTGTCCTTTGAAAAATGGATCACTCTTACTTGGAAACTTTTTCCCATGAGCAGCAACGCCTGATACACTGCATTCAGCAGTGAGTTGCTACTTACATTTGAATGCTACTTTACTTTATTATCGTCATGTTTCTCACTCATCTGGGTCATTTAATTGAAAGGGATAAAGCCATGCTGATACTGAGGCTGAGATTCTCCCCCACTTAAGATGTTGGCTCTTGTTGCCTGATTCATCTTGCCTAATCTATTCGCTGCAACTTGTTATCCCTCAGAATTCTCAAGTGCAGAAATGTGTGTCCTGGCTCTCTGTTTATGTGTGTGGTGACCTTCTTCTCTGACAAAGAGCTCCATTGAGTAGCAGTGCCCCACCAAAAACCCCAGAACCAACCAGAGAAAGAAATTTTAACCAGGCCAAATGTTTAACTGTTTCCCTCCTTCCTGACTCTGCTCCCAAACGATTGGGAAACCCGTAACTAAAGCCCATGATCTAGGAATTACTCTTAAAGCAAATGTAAGATCTGTCACTTCATCTGAGCTTTTCTAATGTGTGGGTGAAGGTTTGAAACTCTGTAGGTGTAATCCCAATAAAAAGATACTTCTCTTTTCTGGAGTGGTGAGCTGCTACCAGCTCGTTTGGGATGTTGGATGGTGGAATTACTATAGTCCTGAAGCAATGGGATAAAAAGTGATAAGCTTTCCTTTGATGGCAGACATTGTGGGTGTGGGCCAAGGGATCAAAAACATCAGATGGAAACAGGCATGGTTTCTCTCCCTAAAACAGGGAGAGCTCTTCCACACTCTTTCTGGGTCTCACGTAAGATAAATAGCCATGCTTCAGCCCTCAATTATGTGGATATGAAGGATAGGATGTGCAGATATGCTAAGATAATTGGGAGCCTGAGACCTTGCTTAATGAAATTAAGGCAGAGATAACTGCTTATAAATATACTCGGAAGAAAAGAAAGGTAGCACCACAGAGGGAACAGAGGTATTTAAGCTAAATAATAATATACTTTAGTAAATAAATGTTGAAGGTTAGAATATTTTTTTTTTAACCAGTGAAAGTCCACACTGGTAAAACCCTCTGAAATGACCCAGAAGAGGATAGTAAGGAAGAAATTAAATCCTGTAGGGAGATAAAAATTAATGGGTTCATCTTGGATGTCCGTCCTTTTGTTTCTGAAAAAAAACCCAAAAAACCTCAAAAAAACCCCAAACCAATCTGTTTCTATGTGACATAAACTTGAAAAGCTAGGACAGGGATAATGGGGAGGGGACAGGAACACTTGGAAATTGTTTCAGGAGTAAAAATAGAAAGAAGAGCTAAAGGTCAAAAAAAAAAATAAAAAATGTTTGAAATGTGATTCTTTGGAAATACGACCTTCCCTCACAACAGGGCGCAGAAAGGAAAAGCTCAGCAGCTGGGATCGAAAAATGCAGGAGAAACACAACAAATGGCAAGTCCTTACACGTGGTGGTTGCGTAGAGGCTTATATGCATAGAGGGCAAGAGGGTGCATCAGGAAAAGTCACATTGCACAGGAGCAGAGCAGCTGATACCATCGATGTTTGCACATCGCCTCATTGACACCAGCAGGTTCTTGCCAGGTGCTGTCTTGTTTCAGGGCTGGAGAGAAGGGCTGGACACAGCCCTGTCACCACGCTGCTATTTTTATCCACAAACAGAAGATTTCTGAGTTGAAAAGGACTTCAGCTGACAATAAAGTAGCACATTCCTTTGCTTCTAAGAAAGACTCACAGCAGCTATCTACTCTGTATTCAGGTGCAACAAGCAAGCCTTATACTTGTTTTATTCCCCAGTACGGCTGCACAGTGCTACTGAAAATGCACAAAATATTGTAAGACACAAAAAAACCTGCTGTGTTGTTTGTTTGTTACTTTGTTTTTCAGAGAAATTAATAACTTTTAACTCCAACCTCAGTTGTTAGACTCAGTTTTGCATCATCAGGCCTGAAATATAAACTAGAAACAAAATAGTTCTGTTTCGGGCAAAAAAAAAAAGAGGGGAAAACAATCACTTGAACACCATTTTTCCAGGTCTAACTCTAGGCTGACAATCATCATGGTAAGCTATATGTTATAGCAGAATCCCATAAGAACAAAAAGTACTTATCTGCATCACTCAAAATTTTATTCAGCTACTATCTCCATCGTTCTGCTGTTGCAAACACCGCTGTATTAGATGCACGTGTCTCTAAAGGGACTGCTCCTCCTTATGCCAACACACTCTCAGAAGAAGAAACAAACCAAAACTAAGCTTCAATATTACGCATATAAACAATATGCTTTGACATGAGCCACCACTTGCAGCAAGACCAGCTCACCCAATGCTGTCGGTGATGCTGTGGGTGTAGATGAATATGTACTCACATGTTTGGGATCTTAGTCCTTCCCACCACTTAACATAATCTAGACTGTGGTGGAGCTTCTCTTATAAACACTCTGCCTTCTAAGGCATATATCTCTTTTTTTTTTTTTTTTAGAAGACACCACCCAGAAGAGCAAGCTCGCTGAAACTGGTAAGTTATTTCAACTGAGAAATAATGCAGATATAGAGAAAAGTATATTTAGAAAGAAAGAAAAAGTTATTTTGCATTGGAATAATATAAAAGGGTAAATTAAAGGTTGGAAGTAGATGTGGCAGATCAATATTGTTCTCTGTGCAAGGAGCCATTTCAAATCTCTGTCTGTCAATCTTGATGTTAGTTCAATATTGTGCTAAATTTTGATTATTTTCTGCCTGTAATTGACATGCATTGAAGACTCCTGTTTGAATGGGGTGTCAAGATCTGTTGTCAAAAACTGACTGTAAAGGAGATAAAGTAACATATAATCCATAATTTCATTAATGGTATTGTCTTCCCCGTGATGATGGCATTCTGTTCTCACCATCACATTGGTTTAGTTATCTGGTTGAGGCAACAGTAACAGTGTAAGATGTTTACTGTTAAAATAAGACAAATCCATGTTGTATGGAGCTTCCAAACATTATTTCTTCTGTGCTGCATGTGGAAATTGGGATGATAATCTCTGGGTTTTCCTTGAGGATCTTGGTATATTAGTATCTATAATGAAGCATGATGCAATAAAAACCTTGTTGAAGCAAATTATTCAAACAAAATGAAAAGAGTAATCTGTTTGTTTATTTGCTGATCCCCAGTTTGACTTTCCAGCTCAGTGGCTTGTGTAAAGTTCTCCTGTAAGTTATTGACTTGCACACAGATGTATTAGGCTAATCATAGAAATTAAATTAAGCCTTCTAATGTAAGACTATTCTTAATATTTATTTGGGGGTTTTTTTTGGTTAGTTTTTTTTTTTTTTTCTTAATGGGTAAAATATCTATATGTCTGCTGCATCTGGAGCAGCAGAAACTATTCCGCAGAGTAGCTGGAAAAGGAGGATTTCTGTAGAAGTAGATTGTTGTAGTGATACTGATCTTCAGATATGATGCAATCTTCTCCAATTGGGATTGACAGGTTTGGGTCAATTAATAGGTTCGAGTGCTCAGGTGAGTTTGGCTGTAAGCGATGAGAAAATTCAGAAATGTGGTTTTCTTTCAAAAAGAGAAAAATACAAAAATTCAGAACAAGCTGGGAAGAAAAGATCTAAGACAAAAAAAACCCCAAACTGTTATGCTCCAAGCCTTTGGGAAAGGATGGTCACCAGTGAAGGAGGAGAAATGTATTTGGAAAGCCTTGATAGGGGACATTGTAACTTTAAGTGATTTCTGCAGGATGCAATTACAATGTATGGTTCCTCTGTGGAAAGTGGAACAGTGTTGCAGACCAGCTAAAATGGAATGAAATGAGTGTTTCTTTGTTGAATACAACTGAGAAGGGCTGAAGAAGGGGAAGTCCTCCAAGCAGAGTTGTGGTTGTCAACATGCTGAAGACCTAAGGGAGGACTAAACTTGCAGGCATGGGTGTCTGTGGAATTGTGTGTTGTTTGTTTTGGTGGTTGGGGTTTTTTTGTGGCTTATTTGAATTTCCTGGAGTGATGCTGGGAGAACCATGTGGCACATTGTCCTGGAAGGAAGGCAGAATCATTTTCAAAAGGAACAGTGGACAGGCACTTTGACTGCTGTACAGGCTGGTTGTTTCAGCAGAGCTTACAAAGCAATGGGATGTGGGCAGAGGGATGTGTGGCATCCATAACAGACCGTCAAAATACTGTGGTTTTATTGTGGAAGGGTGTTCCACAAGAGTAAGACAACCAGCCCTGCTCCCAGGGAAAGCAGCTGCCTGCCTTCCCCTGGAGCAAAATGACTAAACTTTACATCCTGTTTGACTCACCTGAAGTCTTGGCCTCCGCAGAGGTTTTGCATGTCATTTATCTAGCTTGACTGGTGTTTAGTGGCTCACTTGCTCTGGGTGACCTCCTTTCTGGCAACAACTCAGGTAACTTTTTCCATAGACCCTTAAATGTGGATTTCTGTGGTTTCCTGGACTTGGCAAGATATTGCACACACCCTTCTAATCAAAGGCAACGCCAGGTAGAACTTGCTGGAGTATTAGCAGTGGTTTAAACTCAGTGAAATGCAATGTGTGAAAGGAGAGACTTCAAAGGACATTTAACTGATGAATGTTTTCAATGTTTAGTGAAGTTACAATCCACTGAAATTACCAGAGATGAAGGTGCATGGTAAGAGCTAGCAAGGGAAGGCAGAAGGTTATGGGTGTTCTTCCAGGTGTTTGTGCCTTTCCCCTTTGGGATATCCCTTAGTGAGGTGGGCTGGGATGCCCTAGCAGTTCTGATCTTGCTTTGCTCTTTTTAGCTCTCCTCTGGAGATCAGACCTTCCCTGGTAAGTATTCTTTAGCTCTGCTGTCTCTCCTGCTGGTATTTATTTACAAATTCATTAAGTACTATTTTCCATAGTTAGTTTAATTAGGGACTCCTCAGCTCTGATAAAAGATTGTATTAAAGCTTATATAATCCCTGCCTGGCTTATTTGTTTGCAGGCTAATTCTCCAGCCATGTTAACTTAATAAGACGTATTTTAATATTCTGTTCCACCTGTGTTTCTGTGATCCTAGTGGAAAGCTTTGCCGGGAAACTCAGCCAGCCTGTTGGCAGGGGGCTGCTTTGAGGCCCTGATTTTTGCACTTGTAAGCCTTGATTCAGACCTTATGCAGCTTTGCAGGAACATTGCAATCAGTGGGATGGACCCTGAAATTAGAAAGGTTTAGGCTTTTCCTAGAGATGAGGTCTAAAATAATATTTGAATACTTTTTTTTTTTTTAATAATAAGATTCTTACTCTGGGTATGTGCTAGATAAGACTTATAGGATAAAATCCTGACCTCTGAAGACCATTGACTCTCATAGTGCCAGACACCAGTTGCTCTCAGGCCTTAAACTTGGGTGTTAAATGTTATGGTGTCTGAATTATTCAAGCAGAGCTGACGGATGTGACAGGAAAACTGCAGGAGCCCTAGTCTCTTCTGGAGTAGCAGCTGGAGGTGAGCAGGGAAGACCAGAGCATCTCAAATGGCATCAGTCTCCATTTAGGCAGCTGAATCCCACCATGGGTGAGAACCTCTCTGATGTAAAAGCCTGTCCTCTTTTGCCATAGAAGAGTCTTATATTAAAGCATATGCTGTCTAAATTTGATAGCTTATATTTTAGATAGCATACAGTGTGGATAACAGTGGGTTTGATGTTTGGCACTTCTGGCCACTGTTACAGTGGCTAACAATGGATACAGCTCTTCTGGAAAAACAAAGATCTATTAAGCCACAAGGTTTCAGCGCTTTGACCAAATAAAACACGTGCCAGGTTACTCAACATTTTGGTGCATGTCTTTTCAATTGAAAATAACAAGCAGTGATATAATCAGAAGACCGTGTAAAATTCCTTTTTTATCTGAAGTTTCAGAAAAGAAAAAAACCAAACCCATGGAGAATAATCTGAATAAGGTGGGGGAAGCAGCTGAAACCCTGTGGGGTTCTTTTTTGTTGGAAGGCTTTCCCCAGGCACTGTACTGTAAGGTGCTTTCTTGCATAAGCATCTTGTAACACAAGGCTGGGCTGTGTTGTCATGGAGACTTTCAGGGTACCTCATCATTTTGCTAGAAAAGACAAATTTTAGAGTGGCTGTCATTGTATTAATTTAGTCACAGGACCAGACTTCCTACTGGTGCTATCCCCCCAGTCCTCATTCTTGTTTACACTAAATCTTTTTTATGCTGTTGCAGAGCATAAGGGTGGCTGCATGTTCTTTTATGAAGCTGTCTTTACATGAATTCACAGGGCACAGTGCAATAAATTAGTGTGAAGAGGGATTTATGGCCAGGCAGAGAAAAGTTTGCAGAAAGGCTTCAGTTTCTTGAAGGAGGAAATCTGTGCTGCCATTGCCAGAAACCTGGGTTACTGTTTACTCTGTCATGTGGCAGTGACCGCCTGGAGAAAAAACATCTAGTTGCTGCTAGATAAGACCTCAATAGCACCATTATTTCTCTCTGTGATGAATCCAGATTCAGCACCGAAAAAATCCCCAGCTGACATAGGAAATGCTGGATTTGAATGCATTTAGTTGCAAAATGCTTTGTGTGTGTTAGGCTTTCTCTGCCATACAGAGAGAGAATTGCTCAGCGCAGTGCCCACTGTTAGGAAAACTTCAGACCTCCAGGGCCAGTGATCTTAAATGCACACTGGTGCCGACCTCTCCTTCAAATGGGATTTGCCCTGCAGTTATGCAGCAAAACAGATCTTACTCCTGGTGTCTGCAGGGTTGGCCTCGGGCAGGTCCCCACCTAAAAGGTTTTAAGAGAAAATCAATGTTTAACTGCTGCAAGCAGCTTCCAAAGGTGATTTTCGCTTTGACTTGTCTCTCAACCTTCTGACACCTCTCAGCTCAAGTTTGCCCTGACATCCACCCCAGCCTTCCTCTTTGGGAATTCATGGGTTCTCCCTTACTTCATCCTCTGCTTTCCCTGCCCCAGCCTTGTACACCCACAGATCTCCATGATGCTCCTGCTTCTCTCTTTCTGCTTTCCCTGTCAGTGTCCCTCTTGCATGACACCAAAAAGGTTACTTGATGCTGCTGGCATCAGACAGTTATGAAGAATTTGCAGGGATGCAAATCTCTATTTGGGCCCTTCCCCAGGAGGTGTGTGTAGGTAGAGCTGACAAATGACATAAAGCCCTCATGAGGCTATTTCAGACAGATGATGTAGAAAGAAAATGGACCTATGGTAGGCTGGGTCACTGTGTCCTGTCTGCTGTCCCTGAGATTTATTTCACCTTTGCAGGATATAAAGATTACGTGAAATCTATTTCAGGCTGATGTCCTGAAAGGACTGTTTGTCCCTATGACTGCCTTATTTCTTTTTTCCTGTCCTCAGCTAGAGGCAAATCAAAATGTCTTTGGGTGGTTGTAAATTGTAAGTGTGCATTCTCGTAATATCTTTCCAAGTCAATTGATCTCAGGACTCTGAGATAAGACACCTCCACATAGCCCTGTGTCGGGGAGGAAAGGGGTTACACTTTGGGTTTTAGCTGCTTAGTGAAAAATATCTTTATTCTGAATGATGTTTTCTTCCATGTTAAAAAATTGGGGGGTGATAGAAAACCAGCAAAGCCCTGACTGGCTGTAGGGAGAGAAAAGTTTCCTGAATCATAGAATGGTTTGGGTTGGAAGTGACCTTAAAGATCATTGATCTCTAGAGGTCCCTTCCAATTCTGTCAAATCCGTGAATCTGTGAATCCTCTAGCTCCAAACCTCCTGCCACGGACAGGGACACCTCCCACTAGACCAGGTTGCTCAAAGCCCCATCCAGCCTGGCCTTGAACCCCTCCAGGGATGGGGCATCCACAGCTTCTCTGGGAAACCTGTTCTGGTGTCTCATCAGCGTCACAGTGAAGAATTTCTTCCTAATATCTAATCTAAATCTACCCTCTTCCACTTTGAAGCCATTACCCATTGTCCTACCACTACATGCCCTTGTACAAAGTCTCTCTCTGTCTCCCCTGTAGCCCCCTTTAGATACTGGAAGGCCACTATAAGCTCTCCCCAGAGCCTTCTCTTCTGCAGGCTGAATAACCCCAACTCTCTCAGCCTGTCCTCACAGCAGAAGTGCTCCAGCCCTCTGATTGTCTTTATGGTCTCCTCTGGACCCACTCCAACAGGTCCATGTTGTTCTTGTGCTGAGGACTCCAAAGCTGGATACAGTACTCCATGGGAAGGAGAGTCAGGTCTAAACTGTCACACAGATTGCTTTTGTAGAGCATCTTGGCTTCTCTTCTGGTCTCAGCTTAAGTCAGTGAATAGCTGTCAATTTACATTTATGGGCAATAGTTCTCATAAAATGTTGTATTCTGCTGAACAGCCCCATCCTGCTCAAATTTATACCTGTGTTCATCTTCAAGAAATGAAATGAGGTAGGAAGGGAACTGTCTGGTGTCTGTCCTCACCTGCAAGTGTGTAGTCTGCAGTACTGAGAGCTCCTTCAGAGAATAGGTCCCTGCATTGATCTGGAAGAATAACCAAAGACAAAGGCACTGTGTGTTCTCTCAGTAGAAGGATGCAAAATCTTTCTCAAAGTGGGAATTTACTCTTTATGCCTTTATTTTACTTTATTTTATTTTTTGGTGGTATACACAGGGATTTCCAACAGAAAGTGTTTCAGTTGCTGCGTTGCTGGTCAGTGATGTGTTTGTTAACACCATGATTTTCACAAAGCCATTGAAAGACAGAGGTATGCAGTTACAGAAGCAGACTGATTATGGTTGTGGACTCAGTACAAGATCCCAGGCAGGTTATTTAAGTCCTTTTGATATGGTAGTGTTTAACAGGGTATCCTGATTTTAAATGATTTGAATTTCAAATATGTGGCAGGCGCTTAGTCCAACTAAAAAACCTCTAGGTCTCAGGAAAGCCAGGCTAGGCTGAGTGTTTGATGGTTATTTTAAGCAATCCTTTTCATTTAACAAGCCACCATAAATCTTACTTAGAAATGCCAGCATATACATTTGTAAAATATGGAAATGATAAAGCAGACTGGAGCTTTTAAGAAGTGACAGAAAAGCTACTTCTTGTGGCTCTTTACCTGGCTCTTGTTGGTCTTCTCCAAATGCAGCGCATTAGCCAAATTACTTAGAGTGCATGCTACTAATGCAAAGTGTGCTTATGGAATAGGTAACCATATTTCATAGACTTTAAGAGCATTCCTCTACAAGCAGAGATAAAAAACTTTAAGATGTATAAAATCCTGCAGTAATCTCTGTCTTTAAAAGATCTTTAAATCTATTGTATGTAGTGATTGACTAGAATGTCCTGAATACATTTGCATACAGAGGGTTTGGAAGGGAGGGATTAAATGATTTAATTAATTGCCCACTCTGCTTGGCTCAGATGGGTCTGTATATACCAGTTATATTTGTCTGGCAGGTGTTCCTCTCCTCTCTGTCCTTTGGACTTGTTGTTCCCTGTGCTGTTACTCAATCAAGGCTTATGGAATAAAAAGGGATAAATAAAAGAAATGAGTGAGATGCTTTAACAGCCTGTACCAGCGCAGCGATGTGGAAGGTGCCCAAGGAGCCCTGAACATCTGACCTCTCTTTCAGACACTGCCTCATGCCTTGTTAGATAAGAAAGCTGAGAGGGAGGAATTAAGAGCATGGCAAGTAAAGGATTGCCTTGCACTTCAGTTTTTATTTATCTAAATATAAGATTTAGGTAACACTTTTGCTCATCAGTACCTGTGCAAAATGTTATTAATTCAATGTATGTCCTGCTTCAGAGCATGTCTACAAGACAGGGAAGTTCTCTTGCCACATTTTTAAAGTTTGGGTGCCATAGTACGTGATGGAGAAGTAACTTGGCTCATATGACTGGAGAAGTTTGGCCTGGGCTGGGACTCAGAGCTAAGACTCTTGAGCGGTGAGCAGGAAACTCTTTGCCATCTACCAAATTGCCAGCTCTGACTTCATGTCACTGGAATATGGCAAACAAAGCTTAAAGACATCAGCCAAAGGCTTTTAGAAACCCACTGTGAGCAGACACAAGTTCCATGGCTCTCTTAAGCCACCTCTTTGACTCAGTGGGTAACTAGAAATCTTCTGGAACAGAAGAAAAAGTATAGATTCAGGTAGGATTTTAAGAGTTAGCTTTAGACACAAAGATTATGATGAATGGGACTTGCAGATAAATCCCCAGATGAGTTTTGATTTCATTAGCCAGTGGGCTGAGACCTCAGTATAGAGCATAGTATGTACAATCATCTGAGTGTCAGCTTCCTTCCTTTTATTTTCTCCTTTCTGCTGTCTGAGGAAGCACGTATCCCTGTAATTTAGTGAGACAGGTGCTGAGGCCACAGATTATGGCAGCCCAGGGGAGGTCTGAGAATTGCATGTCATATGCCAGCTCACAGCTCCACAGCCTGCTCTGCCAGCTCCTGTGGGCAAGGGTTTGACCTTGCTGTGCTGTTTCGGGATGCCATCCCGGATGCCAGAACAGAACACACTGGGCTTGGGCACTGCAGTTGTCCGTATCCTCTTCAGAGATGGAGAATAAACTTATACCCTTCTGTCCATCTGTGAATGAAGCCAAGGGCTACACACTCTGACTTCTGTCACTTGAAATCCTGGGAAGATTGCCATAACACACTCTGTTTCACCTTCCTTTCTAGCTGTCAGCTTTACTGCCGCCTGACATAGCACTGTCCACCCAAGGCCCTTCAAAGTCAGAGTCCTCAGGTAGCCAGGCTGGAGAAGTGACAATGAAATTTCCATGTTGTTGTCCCACTTCTGCCCCTAAACTAATGCTCAGTTTTTGCGTGTCTCTGTGCATGAATCATTGTAAATACCTGATGCTCTTATGAAACACCTACCTGCCGATCTCGGTGGGGCATCAAAAGGCTTAATTAAATGTTTGTGAAGTATTCTGCCATGCTGAGGTGTTAGGTGCTACAGAAGACAAAATATTATTACAAATAATAAGTCTGCCACAATCTGGAAAAGTAGGTGTCTACATTTAAAAAAAAAATAATTGTCTAGTATAGTCACTTTTTATTGCACTCTGTGAGTACGGTGTAAGTCATGAATTCTAAGAGATTGTCCCCAAAGGCAGGTCCTTGGTTTACACAAGAAGTTGTCTCACGCAAAGGAAGTAAATTGTGAGTGTAAAACAGATACAGAGCCAAAGGTGGGATTAATTCTGCTTGATTTCTTTTTTCTTTTTTTTTGTTTGTTTTGAATCCTTACCCTGTTGTGGTCAAGATCTGAGCTATCCATTTAACCTCTTTCTGTAGCCAGGGGAGATAAATGAGCTCTTTTACTAGAGTCCCCTAGTCTGGTTTTGGCTCTTTCTTTGGAGCAATATTGTAGAATCATAGAATAGTTTGGGTTGGATGGGACCTTTAAAGGTCAACTAGTCCAACCACTGAGTTGTGCTCTAGATCATTGCTAGAAAGGTTTAGGATTTTTGTTGTATTTGTATATCTGCACTGTATACATCTAAATAATCTGTGTCTTGAAACGTGGGTGCTGTCACCCAACATGCTGTAGAAGGATTTTGGGAATGAGCATAGAGCTCCCTTGTCATAAAGAAACCCTGCACACAGTCATGATGGGTCTACCATTCTGTAATGTACGTGCATTGCTATACTAAGTCAAATATATCTCTGATGAAGGTGAAATCTGGCTCACACTGTGACTATGAAGCCAACCTTCTCTCAGGCACTGAGTCTGAAAATTACTTTCACACAACTTGTCCCCCAGAAATTGAGGTGGGCGTCAGGATGCTGTTTGGATAGTGGTTTAGGGTTGGTTTTTTTTTCCTGCAGATGGAGATCTACAGTTGTTGTGTATCATATCAGCAAAACTGCTCAGCTTGCTAAGGATGAGACCCATGGATTCTGCTTGCTCATTCACTTTCCATGCTGTTAGACTTGTTTTGCATTTGATATCCTTCCCTCCATCAAGCAACTAGCACTTATGTGTCACTAAGTGGTAGCCATAAAGGAAATCAGCTATGCTTGTCTCTGCTATCACTAGAGGGGAGCAATCCTAAAGGCAAAAGAATATGGTGTGAATCATCTGTAAGAAGAAAATAAAATTCCTGTCTCCTTCTGCACAGTCTCCAGGCATCATTTGTACTCCAGCACAATCACAGCCAGTGGGAAAACGCTAGATATTATTACCACTCTTGTTTTTATTAGCACCAATCTGGAATTAGTACCTTATGTAGTGCTATTTGTCACACTGCTATCCAAGAATAGATTACCAACATTACGATAGAACACCAGGGCAGATAAACTGAGGATCCTTTGAGGCATAGCTCATGTTCTCTTGCTGGGACAGTAAAGCTTGTTTTGATCTTCAACAACTTTAATGTTTAGAAGCTAACAGATTCATGTTGCTTAGAAGGGATTAATGGAAGCATCCACGCATAAAATATTTTCCTGGGAAATGCTTCCCTTTTCCTCTCCAGGAGAAACCATATGGTATACCCTTTTGGGAAGGTATTGCAGACCTAAAAGGTGGCAGTGGAGAAGGTAAAACTGGGGTTGGAAGACTGGAGTGGTTGGAATAGTGGTGGGGAGAGATAATAGCTAAATGTTGGGGTCTTGTAGGGGAAAGTGGAATTGGACCAGTTGGTAGAGGCAGAAAAGCATTAAGATCTGATAGGTAAGCAGTGATCAGTGATGTTGCAGCTCCTGTTTGTCCAGTATAAGCTACTTGACATATTTACTGAAAACT
>JAOXJM010000012.1:152116135-152128253 GCA_026413425.1 Tringa solitaria | reverse complement strand
AAACGAAATAAAAATGAAATAGCAATATATATTGTTAAATTGACACCAGAATTGACTGAGGGTAGAATTCATGGCTGAACACTGTGAGTTAAATACATCTCCATTTTGTGCTCCCACTGCTCAAAAGACTGTTTCTACCCGAACCAGAAAGGAAATATTGAACAGTATTCTTTGTTTCTTTTGTTGGAAGTGCCTTTCCTAATTTATTTTTAACCAGTTGGTGCCAGATATTGTGCCTCGGTAAAGATTGTGAGAGGCAATAAATACCTGCCATGCAGACAGCCAACTCGGCCAAGGCTGTTGATTTATTTTAAACAACTGCTTTGATTTTTTTTCTTCAAGATTTACTCTGTAGTAGGAGATGACACTGTTGTCTTGTGCCATTAATGTTCTTCTCTTCCAGTGACACAGCCTGTTAATTAGAGAAAGAAGATAAATTAGAAGCCAAGTGGCAATCTATATATCTTGATTTAAAAAGATATTTTTATTTTTGTATCGGGCTTTAGCACTTTTATTTCAGTACAAAAATAAAAAGAAATATGAGTGGTGTTTTTTATCATTTTTGCTAGCCGTGTTTCAATACTGTTAATACTACAGCAGGGTTTGAAACATTTAACATCTCAGCGCCTTTTATTTAGTTATGAGCTTTTTAGTTGTTTTTTTTCCTCACTGAGATTTCCAGGTGTTGCTTCATATTTCTTTCAGTTCTCGTCATAGTGTTTGGTTTTCTGAAGCTGCCTGATTTGTGGGTTATTTCTTTTTCCTCAGATTGTTGAGAGATGCAGCAATGAATGATTTAGATTTCACCCCAACAGAAGAAATGAGCTTCTCCTGCAAGGTGTCCGAGAGTGCCTAGCTGTGTCACAACCAGGGAATATTATTTACTGCTCCGTGATCCTTTGAACCAAGGGAACATCTGCGCCTTTTAAACTGTACCTGAGCACTAGTAGGAGAGTTATGGTGGAAAGAGGAAATATAGCAGTGGTGATCCAGAAATCATTGCTGATTTAACCCGTTCCTTCTTGAGGTTTGCTTCAGAGGCAGAATTTCGGTTAGCCTGCTTTATGGTCAGAGTGGAGAAAAGAGTGATTGCAGGTGAGAGAAGGCACAGAAAGGAGAAAGCTTCTTGGCCTACTACAAAAACTTGGTTATGTGAATGGTTTTCTGGGTGAACTGTAACTCTCCTTTTCCCGCATACTTGATTCCGGCAACTTTAGTGTGCACTTGGAGAGTCTCCAAGCAGGATGTAGGCAACTTGTACACGGCAATTCTTTACTGGCTAATACACACAGTAGATAGCTAGGATTAATGAGCTAGCAGGTTCAGCATCAATATGCTCACCACAGTGTTTCTGTTGGCAAGGCACTCATCAATCAGATGGGGAAGGGCTCATCTCCATTGCTCCTTGGAACAGGCTGATCCCTGATGCCGCTGAGCTGCCATCTTCTGATTGCCTGTTTATTTAATTAGGGTCTTATACCTTTTTCATGTCAATATGTTTTCCCTCCTGAATGTTGGAGCTGCTAGGTAATACATCTCTGCTATTACTTTTCTGTCTTTGTTTTCACTTTTCTGGTCTTGCACAGTTTTAACTCTTAGATGTTCTCACCATGAGGAGGAACATGTTCACCACCATCTCCCAACAGCACTTTTATTAGGAAAACAGAATCAGGGTCACACAGCTCTTCTGTACCAAGCTGGCTCTTGGTTCACAAACAGCTGAGTCCTTCAGCCAAGGGCAACCAGAAAACCACCAGTAAATAAGGAAAAAATGGGCACTTATAAGTTATGATAAGTAAGCATCTCTAGGCTGTATCTCTAGGCTCTAGCAGGTTTTACATTGAAGTATTTAAGAATAGGTTAAGGACACATGTATAGCCTGCTACTACTGGAGGTGGAGAAGACAATATCTGGTCAGTGAAGTATAATTTATTTTATCCTTCTATGTATGTAGGCTACTTTATCGTCCATTCTTACCCCGATGAATCTGCTGATTTGCTAGCAGGCTGATTTAGGAATCTGTCTGTAACACTCTGTGATCCATTTTAACTGCTTCTGTTCATTTCATTCCTCTTTGAAACTGGACCTTAAAGGGTTGAGGACTAGTTTCCAGTTGAAAATGTAATGTTCATCTAGCTCCCCTCTGCTATGCTGTCTGTTTTCTTGACTCCAAGCCAAAATGCTCTTTCTGTTACGCTAAGTAAATGTGTTATGGAGTAAATGCTATGGATCTGATAGCTGTGTGCATAAATCGTTGCTGCTTTGCTGACTTGGATTTATGCTCAGAGCTACTGTATTGATCGTCTAAGATGACATCTGATTTGTTCTCTGAGATTATACTGTACAAAACCCAAACAGAACTTGTCTCCATCTGAAGGCTGATCTCTGAAAGTTGCCTCCCTCCTCTTCCACCCCATGTGTTCAGTGTTTAATGTGCAGTAGGTAGGAAGGGGCTCACACTGCAACATGTTAAGCAGCCCTGCAGATGCTCTGCCTGGTAAAACCAACAGTCTAATTGCACCCCAGTCTTTCTTCTTCATTTTGTTCCTTGTTTATCTTCATAATCTCTACCTTCCTTTAATTTCACCTCTGCTCCTTGCACCCTAATGTGAACTGCAACTTATTACCTGATGGTTCTTGATGGTTCCTATGACTGTTTTAGTCTAGAAAGCTATGCCCAGTGTAGTGTGAGTTAGAGGAGGAACAGGATTGCTGCAGTGCTGTCACAGTGGGACCCTTGGTTTCCAGAGCGCATCGTGTGTCAAATCCAAAGCAGCCAATGGTATGCCATTTGCAGAGTGGGAAACAGATGTTTTATTACCTGTAATTCTATTTCTGCATGTCAGAGCTGAACACCAAGTTTTGTGGCTTTGTCCCAGCCTGGTTAGTTGGAAAGAGGCTTAATGTTACCAGGTTGGGCTAATATTTAACTCTTTTTCCTCACTGCCATGAGTCAGCAAGGGCTCAGCAGGAGTGGAGGATCCAGAACCATGGGATGGGAAGTAGAGTTTCTCCATAGCAGAGCAGAGAGCTGATGGATTAATGTATACCCAGGTTGTGTTATTTTTCCAGGGGAGTCAGGAGGAAGCATTTTCTCACTGAAACTTTTGCTGACTTTCCTGCTTCTGCCCCTTTCTGAGCCCACACACATCTGAGGGCATGTCAGGAGCTCCCTGCAGGGAAGTAGGAGTCTTTCCACAGCTAGAAACCTTCAAGGTGAAGAACCTAACTAAGGTGAGATAATTCACCTTTGGGTAATTCAGGGGCTGCCTCACAGATTCTACTAGGGTGCACAGTAGTGGCTGGACTAGTACCTTTGGATGTGTCATGGTAATTTGACCTTCCATTAATGAAATCCCTACATAATTCCGGAGGCAGAATGAAGGTATGAGGCAGGTCTTGGTGGTGCTGCCCTGAGACTGATGAACAGAGTTTATGGTCTCTGTGTTGGATCTTGGGAAAATGAGAATCTTTGGATTCTATTAACAAAATACTTGTGGACTGGCCAAATGCAGATTAAACTAGACTTTTCTAACATGAAAGATACATTTGGAAAGGGGTGAAAGAGGAGATTACTACGTTCTGCACCCTGCAAAACCATCCACAGATGGAATATTTTGATGAAGCAGCTGTCCCATCCAAATGTAACTGAAGCAGTTGGTTGGTTCCCGCTGAGACCAGAGAGACACTTGGCAGGATTCTAGCAAAATGTTAATGTATTGTGAATGTATCTGCCAGCCAGCCATTTGAACTGTCACCATCTTCTGCTACACACTGCAGCACGGCAAGGGCAGGGCCACGGGCACTGAATTTCAAGGCATTTGTCAGAGCTGTCCTCTTGGTAGCGTCTCAAACAGATTGCACGCCAGCAGCCAAGTTTTGTTCAAAGGGAACATCCAAGTGCATTACTGTCAGCCTCTTTGCAGTGTTACGGGCTGGCTGTGCTTGTCCCCACGTGATTCCTGAGCCATCATCCGAGGAGCAGGCGTACTCATTGGAGAGCAGGGACACCTGATGATTTTTATTTATTTACCTATTTATTTATTGTTTTCCAAGCAGCCTTTAAATTAGGATGATGTACTTATTGAGCAGCACTGATTTGGAGGAGAGGAGAAACATGGTGTCAGACATCTTTATTGCGTTGTGCTGTATAGCTATTAAAAGACTGGATCACAGTGGGAACCTGGGCATGTTGAACGGATGCATCTAGGAAGGGTGGAGCGGTGGAGGGGACTGTGCATCCCTAAAATAGGCACAGAATTTGATGCAGCTCTTCATGACACCCGAATTAGAATGGTTGTGGGTGTGTGCCTGACAGGTTGTCCCCGCTGAAGATGTTACTGCACCACTGTCATCCACAAAGGCTGAAAATAGGTAGAAAACCTGGAGAATAACTGTATTTTTAAGATATGACAGGAATGTCTTAAAGGCTAGGAGAAGACCACTCTGGTGAAATGGTGCCATGTGCAGCAGGCATGCAGATTTGCTGGCACTTTCAAAGGATGATTTCCTCTGTTGCATTTTTGCTGAGGGTCATGTAGATGTGTCTCCAGTTGCAGTCCGTTGTATGCTCTAATCCATGATGTATCTTCTGATGTCCTGCAAGGTGTTTTAACTTTTAGTTTTGGCACAAACAGTTTCTACAGTTCCCAGAAATGAAACAAACCTCGATGCATTGACCCGCATTCTTTTTAGGTGAGCTGCCTAAAGCAGCATTGCTGCATGGGAACAGAGCTTTTTTTAAAGTACCAAGTATGATTTTAATAATGATGCTGACTACAGCTTAATCAGGGAAAGGGGGCATGCTTTGTTGCTATTATTGTGAATATTGTTTTAAAGGTAGGATGTCTAAGGTAGACTAAATGTGGACAGAAGAGCAGAGGCTTTGTGATGGTTGAACAGTTAAATTTTGATAGAATAATGGCTTATCTTTTCTGAAGATCAGACTTATATATGCATTAGAATTGAAGTATCCCATATGTTATTTTATGTCCCTTTTTGTTGGTGATACTCAGAAAACTGAAATGACTGCAATACCAAGACTAACATACTCTCAGTAGTTCCTAGTGCCAATATAACTAACCTCTTCTTGAATTAATGTTTGAATATAATTAAGCAACAGCAGAATGTAAACTTAATGGTGAATTTATCATAGAAGAACCTTTCTCTTCCATGAAGAACAACAGCAGTGCAAGGAAAAATGAACATTATATGAGTCCTCTGAGATGATGTGTGTATTTGTCTGCATATTGCCTATTATACCTCTGTTTCTGAAACAGAGCCAGAAGGTGATTTACCTTTCTGTTACTTAGTACACTAAGCATCATTAAATACTTTGATTAAATTAATAAAGAAAGTAGCTTTATCTTAATCATTCCACATCTTCACAAACAATCCTTGCAGTGTCGTATAAATTGCCAGTATAATGAAATGAAAACAGGCACATAACAGAACATGAAAAGTTAGGGTGTGCAGCTTATTAGATATAAGTAGCAATATAGGAAAAATACAAGCTTGTGTTTTCATTTTTAAAAGAACTTATAAAATCCTTCTATGTGTGTTTGTTGCTAATGCAACCTCTGAAGGTCAAAATACTGGGAGTTTCAGGGTGTTTATTTAGAAACACAATCATGTATTTATAAAACATGGGCCTCCTTTGACACAAAGTCATCAAGTCTGCTGTGTGGATTTGATTTTCAATCAAATCAGGTTCAGATTATAATACAAAAATGTTTATCAAATGTGTGTTTCTGTGAAATTTCTTATGTGTTTAATGAAGAAGATAGAGAGACAGACAGATAGGTAGATGCTGCCCGAAGGTTCCTATAGGAAGGCAAAGAGTAGCAGGTGATGGGAATGATTCAGGAAAGAGCAGTGAAGAAAGAAAGTGAGGTTCAGGTCTGTGGAAGCAGAAGGTAATGGAAGGAGAAGATAAAAAGGTGATGCGGGCAAAAGGAAGACAATAAATTCGTTAAAGCATTTAGATGAGAAATATTAAGCTTTGGGCAGGAGCGATGTTTCCTTCCTAAGAGATTATTCCAAATTTAATGAGAAGGCAATCAAGACTTCAGAAAAAAGCAAAGCTGCAGTGATGGAGAAAAGTTGGCCAGATGCTTGAGTTGGATGGTCCATGTTACTAGATGAAAATTTTGTTGTAGAAGAAATCAAAGAATTTAGATATGCCTCAGGTACTTAGAAAGCAACAGAGAGGTTATTCCACTGTGGCTGTGTAAGAAAAAGGATAGTCAATTAACAGGTATTTTTAGAGGAGGAAAAGGCCATTACGGTACGAATGTTAATTTCATACATAGAGCTGCCCTCTACCCTAACCAACAACTGCTGTTTCTAGATCCTGTCTGAGCTGCAGTACACCTCTTAGATGGACATGTCAACTGATGATGAAAAAAAGATGGAGGAAAAAGTTGAGAGGCCTGATTTATTTTTTTATTAATTTTTATTTTTTATACAATCTTTTAGGAATATCCTGCTGAAAATTGTATTGGAATCCTTTGATCTTGCTGCACAAGGTTGGAAATGAATCTGCCAGACATGAAGGATAAGTGAATCTCATTAGAATTGGCTGCTGGGTGGCTTGCATGTAGACGTGGATGTGAAATTGGGCAGAGGCCAATTGACCTTTTGGGAATTGCCAGGTGTGGGAGACAGAAACAAATTCTGAGTGTTTGTCATCAAAGGAAAGCCCACACATGTCAAAGGGGTGAACTGAGAACAGGTTCTGGAGGGACATGACTAAGGGTGATGTGTTCAAGGAGATACAGGAGTTACAACACAAAACAACTGAACGAGGGCTCAGTGAAATAGCAGAAGGAAAAGAGGATATTTTGTCACAACAGACACCACATCCAACAGCAAATGGGTCCACTGTAAAGATATCAAGATGGTTTTCAATGGGAACAGAAGAAACTAGACTGCAAGGGTGCTGCTGCATCGCTAAGTAAAACAGGCTAGGCATTGTCTCCAGCCCAGAGGTCAAACAGTGGGGGGTTGCTTGTATCCACTCAAGTAAACTTCCTTTCTTCCCTTTCCCTCAGCCCACCTTGCCTTCAGGGAATGGTCCCTGGAAATTGCTCTTCCTAAACCTGCCTGAAAGTTTGCTAATTGGCATTCTAATTACACCAGAGCAAGTGTATGCTGACAGCAAAAAGCCATGAATTTGCAGTTAACGTTTGAGTCCATGTCTGTCATGGCCCTGTTTTTACATACTAACACGTCTCACCCAATGAAACAGGGTGGTGAGGCCACTAAAACTGTGAAACAGACTGTGCCATCAAATTTAGAATGCATGGAGAAGCAGTCATGGGTTCAAGGATGGGGATTGAAAAGTATGCTCTTGCTGTACTTGGGAGACAGGCATGAATATGATGGGCATTGAATAAGAAGGACAGAATTAGGCTGAAATAAGCCAGTCAGAAACCCTGGAGTGATGGGGTCAAGAGTGCAAGTCAAAGAGATAGAGATCAAGAGCAGGGGAGACAGCTCTGAGTCAGCAGCACTGGAAGGAAATCAAGTGAATTTCTCTCTAATGGCTTGGGGTCCTTTTAGATCATTTCTCTGCAGTGCTAGCAGCAGCAATATTTGCTGCAGCAGATGTGGATTTAATTAATGTGCAGCTTATTTCTTTCTTTAGGTCACTCTGAAACCTCAAATCGAGGGCGAGAGTGTGTATGGTGAATTGTTTACAAGTTCAAGTGGGGTAAGAGGCAACAGCAGGGTCACTCCTGGAGGTCATGGCATGAAGGAAGCAGAGATTGCTGTCTCTCACCCTCATCTCTCGCTGAAGTTGAGGTCAAGGATATGAGTGAGATATGGTTGTTTTTTTCTGAAAATGGAGCTCTGGACACTGTGGCCAGGAAAGTCTTTAGGGGACTTTTACAGCAGCTCATTAAGCTCCAGACTGGCGTGTTTGGCATGGTTGTGTAGGTCACTTCAAAGTTTGTTTTCCACTCAGCTGTGCTTTCCTGAACCCACTTAAGTCCACTTTCTCTCAGGAAGTGTTTCCCTGGAGACTTCTCTGTGATAGCAAAGAGATCTTATGGGAAGTGATGGTGTTGGCAGCAAAGGTCTACTTTTTTCTGCACATCTCCCCCTTCCCTCTTGCAGACATTTTGACAAAGCTGCCACAATTGCCTTCTATAAATTTGATTTTAAGAAAAAAATTACAGCAAAGTAAATACTCTGGGGGAATATAATGATATTTGGCTTTGGCAATAATTTATTTGTGGGAGTGAGAGGTAGATTTTTAGAAAGATGTGAAGATTCTTATTTTGATGGATAGACATATATCTGTTGAATGGGATTGCAAAGGATTTCAATGGAAAATTTCACTCCATAGAAAGAGTTGCAGTGTACAGTGAGAGTGGAAAAAGCATTTCTATTTGAGTGCCTTTCACACGGGGTCAAAGTCTGATATCCGTTTCAAGGGAGCTCTGTGGGTAATTCCAAATCAGAAAGGCTGAAGCAGAGCTAGCTGGGCTCTCTCAGAAGGGGGTGAACGTTTCAAATGTGTTTTTGGCTGATGCAAGGCTGGTGGAGGGTAGTTTCAGTTGGCACATGTCACTGGATGGACAATGGCAGCAGTGCTGCAGAATGGCTAAATAGATGGTTGAGAATAAAGTGGTTAGGTAGTACCAATAGTTGGAAATGTAGCTAAAGAGTGGACATTTCAGGAGAAAGGTTTAAATGACTCTGTAGACGCAATCTCAGCAAAGATTCCTCTGCTTGTTACTGTCTGCACTCCTAACATAATTTTGCAGCGTACAGCCCCTGTTGAACCTACTTCTGCTTTCTAACCCTTCTGTGACCACACTAGACTTTGACCAGGACCTGCCTGCTAGACTAGATCTAAAGGTTCCTAATCTGGCCTGGTTGAAAGGAAGCTTTGTAAAGTCCACCTCCAATGTGAGGCTCCAAAGAGTGACTGATTACTTTCTATGGCCAGTAATTTCATAAGGCACTCTCTGCTGTAGGTTGTAGGCATAATAATTAGTTGGACTGAATTCGGCTTGGCTGATTTATAGTAGGAGAGGACAATAAAGTCTTTTGGCTCCAGCTATGGGGTCATTAGTTTTTTAATCACCGAGGCAATGCAGGGCTGTCTCCGATAACAGATTTTTTGTTCCCTCTCTCTATTTAGAAATATCTCATTTGCTAAGTGGCTGTCCCATTCTTCTTGAAGCTCAGCCAGGTAACACAACAGAAAGAGATTATATTAAAGTGTTCATGTTAAATGGAAGTACTTATAGCTAAAATCACTCCAAGGGCTTGTTAAAACTCAGCTTTAGGGTAGATGTGGTTTTTTTCCCCATCCAGAAACCAAACATGAAGCAACATAAATGATATCCAAAATTTCTAGTGTCAGACCAGAGCATAACAGTCCTCATACTTCATAGCTAGAAATGACCTGTGTTCATTTGCAAAGAGTGATTTGTGAATAATGTCTTTACAATGACATTATTCATTTGTATTATGGTTCTGCTAAGGAAATTCCTCTAAATGTTTGAAAAATATTTTATATAAAAAAGGGAGAAATATGTATTAGTATTACTATAATAGTCTGAGGGCCTAGGGATTTCTGTAAAGCAAGGTCCGTAAGGAGAGGCAGTGTCTCTTAATGGACTCACAAAGATAGACAACCTTCCAGGCATAGAAATACTTTTAAAAAGTGACTAAACATACAGTTGTGCCAAAGAGCTTCCTGCCTAGCTGTGAGGATACAAGTGGGCAGATGGAACTGAATGGGACAATGGACTTAACAAAAAATATAGGCTGTTTATGGCTAAACTAGGACTGTTAGGGATGTCTCTAGGGCATCACCCGCCCCCTGGGATAGGGGTCCAAGCTTTCTTATCAATTATAATAACACCTACATCACTTTTCTCATTTTGTATTTAACTTTCATCTCCTCATGTGGTGAGGATGGTGGATAACTGTGGTGTCCTTCTGTCTTCCTGCATTTGTTCTTCACGCCCTCAGTACTTTCACTTTATCTCATGGCTGCCTAGTTTTTAGCCTCCTGTGAAGGGTCTGGAAGTGAAAGCTCCACCAGTGAAGTGTTTGAGAGGAAAATGACTCAGGAAATAAAGATCTGTGCTACTTTTGGGCAATTCAGCTGCCTCTTCCATACAAACACTGTGTTAAGACTCTGCTACTGAAGGAGCTCAAAGGCTCCCTTCATTTCTACTTGCCTTCAGACTGAACTTGTCTGTTTAGGACCAGGCTGTCTGGACAGGGTCCTGTAGCATTCTACTCTTCCCACGGTCACTCTATATTCCATGAAACCTTCCTTCCCATCATCTTATGTTTCTTCTGTATTAGACTCTCTCCTGTCTGCTGAAAGTCATTTACCTTTTACTGAGTCCTGTTTTTTATTCAGAGCAGTGAGTTCTTTCTGCAAGGTCTGTGATTCTGTGAAATATAAGCCATTAGTTTGATGTTACTTTAAATTTACGTTGTTTTTCCTGCTGAGCAGGAGGTAGCCAAAATCAAACCCAAGTCAAATGACTTTCATTGCTCTTCCTCTCTGAACTGGCTTTTCATCAACTGCTCATGGCCCTGGTGAAGTGCTCCATGCCCCTCTCCCCCTACACGTTTGCACGAGGGGCTTGGTTGAATTTTCCAATTACCTTTCTAGGACAAGCCACCCTGGTAGAAAGTGTTACAGTCCTACTTAAACTGAGTTAAGGCAAAATCTCCCTTTCTCTGGCTGTCATCCTGTCTCTCATGGATTACATGACTGTTACACAAGTTCCCGAGCTGTGATCTTTGGTCCTCATTGTCTTCAGTGATAGAATAGAAGAGTCCCAGTTGGAAGGGACCTACAATGATCAGCTAGCACTTCAGGGCATGGATTAGCTTAACTGTATTCAGCAGGTAAAAGATGATTAACATCAGCTTTGTATCAACCCCATCACACTCTTTGCTGCTTTGAGCCCCTTTCTCAGGGGGTGACCCTTCCTGTGCAAATGGATCCACCTATGTCAAATACCCTTACATACAATAGTCTTGGCTGTAGATCTCTGTTGATATATGTTAGGATTTCTGAGACCTCATAAATAATTAATAAAAAAACCAACAAAGGATAAGTTTCTGACCTTTCCACAGGCTTGTAGTGGAATATCAAGGATTACTGCTTATTTTGTGCAAGTTATAAATCCAAGACTTTCCTGCACTGTTTTCTACAATGAACCCTTCTTGATGTGAATCTCATACTGATCCCATTTGTTGTGGACTAACCCTGGTAGGCAGCTAAGCACCAAACAGCTGCTTGCTCGCTTCCACCATTCCCTGGTGGGATGAAGCAAGAGGAAAGGTAGAGTAAAAACAAGAAAACTTGGCACTTGAGATGAAAAAAAAAAAAAAAAAGTTTAGTTAGTGAAGGATAAGTGGAGAGGACAGAAAGAAAACAACAAAATTACTGATTCAAAAGCAATCACCGTCTCCCATGGGTTGACCCACTTCCTAAGCAAAAAATGGCTAGCTAACATAAAAACCTCTTTTTCTTCTCTCTCTTTTATTTTTTTTTTACGAGCCTGTCATTTTATTGCATGGAATATCTCCTTGGTTAGTTAAGGTCATCTGCCTGCTTGTGTCCCCTCCCAACCTACTGAACACCTCCCAGTCTATTTGTGGGGAGGGGGGTGGCAGAGTGAGAAGGCCTTGACACTGCAAATACTGTTCAGCAACAGCTAAAACATTAGCGTTTTATCAGTGCTGTTTTGGTTACAAATCTAAAACACAGCTGCTAAGAATAAAGTAAACTCTATGCCACCCAGGCCCAGTACCTTATTAAATAATTTATCATCTCTTCATAACGAAGGTACTGATAACAGAAGCAAATATATTCCTCAGTGACATAGAATTTGAAATCGGATGGAACTGATATCTTCTCGTCTGACCATTAATGTGAAGGAAGCCGAAGGACTTCCAAGATATGGCAAATAATTTTGGCTGCTTTATGGAAAGACATCTGATAATTGATATAATTTCTGCATTTAATGATGAATATCCCCAAGTTAATTGTTTCAATATTTAACTACCTTTTTCTAATACAGAAAACATAGTGTATGTCTAGCCTGACTTTCTTTAATTTATAATCCTA
>JAOXJM010000012.1:152105726-152116122 GCA_026413425.1 Tringa solitaria | reverse complement strand
CTGTCCAGGTCCTGGCTTTAATTCTGCTCCAGTAAGAGAATTATCTATTGTGAAACGAAGTGTTAACAGCAGCTGGTGGAAGATGCTAGGATGTGTGTTTTCCTGGGCACAGGAAGTTTTATTTTGGAGCTATTACAAAGATTGTTTCACAGGGGGCAACTTTGGCTTGCCAGAGTGTGTATTCTGGCACTAACCCAGCAATGCACTGTACAATCTGCTTACCTTTGACAAAGCAAAGATGGCAAAAAGACTCTAAGTCCTAGAGGATCAGATCAGTGAAGACTGCCACTGAGCAAAAAAAAGGCAGAGTCCCTTTATGCCAATGGGGTTTTCACACGATCAGTTGGCTCAAGAGAAAGCTCAGAGAAGATTATAGATACACCTTCAATGTTCAACACTCTTTTCTTAATGGTTCATCCAGAACCATTTTTTTTCAGTAGATGCTAGATAGCATTCAGCAGACTTGTTTTTCATGCCATGTGCTGAATTATCAACTATTGACTAGACCCTCCAAAGCATGCCAGACCATACTTACTGGCCCTGGGGTTTGAAGGGGATACTCAAGGTGGAGTGAAAAAGACGTGAGCATCCTTGTGATGTCTCCTTCTGAGGTGTCTCTCCCGGCTTTTTAGTATTTTCCCCTTCAGAGACTTTCTGAGCCACAACTGGTTGCTATGCCTGTGGAAACTCTCTGTGGTTTTCTCTTCACTGGGCTTGTCTTATCCCACTTTGGCACCATGCAGAGATGCCTGCTCAAAATTATCCATCCTACCTCTGAGGTGCCTAATGCCCCTCTCCAGTCCTGATTCAACACCCTCCTCTCTCCAGTCCACAAAGCAAAACAAAAAACCCCGAAACAGCAACCCCACTAAAAACCCCAACCCAACAAACCAAATACCCAACCCCGAAACCCACAATTCTTTGTGCAGGCAAAGTAAGGCATCATGGTTCTAACTAAAGTCTAGAATAGCCTGGATCATTGCAACCCAGGATGGTTGTTTCATGGGAAGGGAAATATTTAGAGCTGTAGGTGTTTCAAATCAACACCTTAGCACCTTTCAGGAGCTGCATACTCAAGGGGTAGGAAGTGATATATTACAAAATATAAAATGTCTATTGATGCGGTGCTTTTTTTTTTTCCCCCCACTTGTTTCTTGGAACGAAAGGCCAGATGGTGGCCAGGCTGAAGAGAAAAAATAGGAGTTCATTTAGCTCTCCCCATTGGCTTGCTTTTGAAAATAGCAAGGAGTAAGAAGAAACAAATTTTTTGCATTTTAGAGAGAGCACCGAAGAGGCTCCAGTATTACTCAGGCGTGTGTCAAGAGAGCAAGGGTTGGAGAGCTCTGATTTTTCCCTTCCCTTTTAGTGTCCTACATGGCCTAAGAAACCAAGGAAGATGAGACAAAAATTCTTCATTGATAAGAAATTGTGTCAGTAGCAGATTATTTTTTGGGGGGATCAGAGAATGAATTGTACCTTTCTATCAAGTTTTACTAATTTGACAGCTCCTGAGCAAAGTTGTAGCTCTGTGCTAACCTCCCACATGCATTTAGCTAGGAATGTACTGACTATTCTCATACATATAGAACATTAAAAAAACAACCCAAAAACTAACAAATATTATGAGTGAGAAGGGGGTATTGCTTAGATCTGATCAGCTCCCTGGCTTTTTTTGGTGGAGGAACTTGATTCCATGGGAAGAGATTATTTTCTTGGTGAGCCTTCAAAGAAAACATCAAGTAATCAAATGGGCTGAAACAAAATAAGCATCTCCAAATTCCTTGTCCATTTTATTTCAAAGGCTTTGGAATATTATGGCAATTTTCAGGAGATTTTAAATAGTTTCACTCAGATTTAAATAGCTGGTTCACTGGTGATGTGTTAAGAGCTCTACTATGGGCTCTTGCTAGGTTTCTAAGGTCAAGTCTCTGGCACTTGGGATCCTGTGGTACTGTTCCAAAACAAAAGCAGCTGTATAAGCTGGTTTCACTCCATCTTGCACATGGATGTTGTCCACCTGCCTTGCACCTTTTCCAGCCTTACCATCTCTTTTGTATTGTGTTGTTAGCTTTTGCTTTCTGGGGTTGGGGTTTTTTTTTGCACTTTGAGGATTGATGAAACTTCCTGAGTGAGTTTTTGTTGTTTAAGATGACTGTGAAAGGTAATATGCTCAAGAGACCAACAAAGGCAAAACGGAACCTTAGCACACGGGTTTGCTGCTGTTACTTATTTATCCGATGCATTCATGATTCACTGGAGACCTGCAAAGAAATGCAGTGATAGACACATTTGTAAAGAGCAGTAGAGCTTGTACAATCCTACAGGGAAATAGCCATTTCCTTTCCTGCTCCTGAACTTCCTTCTCTCTCTTCTCCTCTCTAGAGCAAGAAAGTATATTGATAGTTAAGTTGTTAAGATTGGTGGTCTTACCTACAGAAAGCTAGTGAACCATATGTTGTTCTCTTCTGACCTCGGAGGTGTCAACTCTATTGAATGAACCAATACATCAACTGTGCCTATCCACCTAGGTGTCCAGTCACCTAATAAATTTGAATTACTTTCTTTCCTACCTACTTTACTTCATTGAGGACAGAATTGATAGCGATGGCATACCTGTTTGTAAGAAGGAGCATTTGGTGGAGGTGCTGCTTGATTCTTTATAGTTTTCAAACTGGTGGTGTATGAACTATAGCTCTATATTCAGCACACTTTCAGGAGCAGGCTCTGAAATAATTTGTCCGCTTTGACAGTGAGCCAAAGGTACTGGGGATGAATTCAATGAGAGCTGACGAGGCCAGCACATATCTAAAAGTTAGGTTACAGCTATGGGTCTGGGCTTCTTGGAGATCTCGTTCTTGAACATTTTTAAGAGCATTGCACTTTCAGTAAGCCCAATTAGTTGGAATTTGCCTTAGCTCTATGAAAGCACAATGAAGACTCTCTGTGCGAAAAAAGCTGCAGTCTTTCAAAGTAACGAACATGGCTTCTCGCCTTCTCTGGCAAAGACAGCAAAAGCAGGCTTCTATTTCTAGCATCTGTATTTTCTAAACAGTGATATGAAGCTGTAATTCCTGAACTGAGAGCTTGCTGCATTTTTCTTTGCTTTGGTTTTCTAGAAGATAGGAAATACTCTCTTACTTTGCCAAGCCTATCCTGCAGGGCTTAGATCAGGAACTAATTTGCCTATCAGTCACTCAGCCAGCTCTATATTTGTATTTTCAATGGAGACTTGATTATATAGACTCAGTGTGGGGTGGATGGCGTCTGGCTCTCAGTGATATACTTGGAAGGATTCTGTATATGAAAGTATATTTAGTGGGTGAAGAAGTGAAAATGCATGATTTAATTCCATCCTTGTTTGATTCAATGTTTGAGTAAAACGGTAGGAAGTGTTGACTGCAGATCAACACAAGCTTTGCTATCTTAGAAAATGCCATGGGGAGAACATCCATTTCATTTGTCCTACTCTGTTCCTTTGGACATAAAAAGGACTATATTACAACCGTAACTGTGTTTTTATATAAAAATAACCCACTTTTTATTTTCGTTCTCCAGTGATCAATGCTCAAAATGAGTTTAGAGGACAAAGTGGGGCATTAGGATTCTGCCTTGAGGGTTTATTACCTCACCAGAAACAATAGACCTGGTTAGTTTTTCCCAGTGAGATGGAAACCTGACCTCCTGACAAATGCCTACAAATGCTTAGACTGAACCCGTGTGCTTGAAAATGGCATGTTTGATCATACTTAGTACTAAACCAAGATGGTGTGTTATACTTCCCACACATCCCTTTGCTTTGAACAACATTCATGATGTTTGTGGATTCATTTGGTCTCTTCAGTTCTCCTCTTTTGTATTCCAAATGGCTAAAAGGGAATTCTCCAGAGAGCCAACCTCACTTACTCCATGTGACTCCTATTTACCAAGAAATTCAGATGTTTTGATATGTCCTGCAAAACAGAAATTTTCCTTGGAGGGAGAGGCTTCAAGGGTAATTGGCAAAATAAGAAGTTTGTCTATAGCCCATGTAAGACAGACCTGTAAGGGTGAAGACTGCCATGAGGAAAAAGTGGATTTCTCTTGTTTTCTGTGGCTTAGGAAGGAAGAGGTTCGGGGAGATGTGCAGACTCTGATTTATGAACACTAAGGCTGAAAAAGAGTCATCATAGTTATTTAACCCAAGCCCTCTCAAAGGGCAGATAGAAGAATTTTACACCATATTTGTATTAGAGGATCTCTTTCTTTAACATAACAGGTGTTACTTTTAGGACCTGAGTGTCAGTAAGTCCTATGCTTTTTCTTCTAAAGGAAGTATTTGAAGGAGAATAATAAGGTAGAGCACTGCATGTTTCTGGAAGATTGCTGGAAGGCAGGAACACCAGGGTAAGATGAGAAAACAGCATTTGAAAACTTCAGTGGCCTGTGATTCTCACTAGTGCTGAATGAGGGATGGAGTGGGAAAAGTACAAAAAGTGAGGTGAAAGGTTAGTATTCAAACTTCTTTTGGCAATGGAGGACAGGTAAAGTGTTACTGAAGCAGAAAATAACCCCACGGCAGGCTAGGAAAATGGCCTTTGAAACATCATGCCAAGTAGACAATGAGCACAGCAACACTGCATTCATCAAGGCCAGGGAAAAGGCTGTTGCTAGTCAGAGAGTGAGATAAGGAGAGTCAGGGGATGAGTTTTAGGTGTGTGCAGAGATAGCAAAGTTTCTGTGGAATGAAACTGCCAACATACAGCCTAAATGTAAGGACCTAGATGTTTTAATTTAAGTTTAAGATCTTGCTAGATTAAACCTTGTGTTGCAGGCAGAGTAATGATTAAATCCATAGTGGTCAAGAAAGTGAGTGACTGGGGGTCAGCATTTTAGGAGGAGCTTAGCATAATTCAGCAGAAGCTCTAGAGCTGTTCATATAGCTTCTAATGCCATGTGTTGTCACTGCTATTAATTTAATACAGAGTAATGCATACAGAAAACTTCTTTCTTGATGTATTACATTATTTTCATTTTTTTTCTCCAGAAAATACCTGTGTAACAGAGGCTGAAAACAAAAGTTACCATTAAATGCTGTCAAATAAGATGTTTGTGATTAAAAACAGTAAAAAACCAAACAAATCTCCAAATCCCTATATACTCAAACACAGCCTTTTACAATAGCTGTTTTTCCTACTAGTTCAAATTAAGAGTGAGCAGATTTGCGGGGAGCATGCAATAGGAAAATAAAAATGTTAGCTTTCACAAAACATTGCCTAGAAGTTATGGAGAACACTAGGTGCAGAGTGAGATTCTACTAGTCAGCAGAAGTGTTCCATATCTCAGGAAAATAAAGATGACTTGATACCTCTGTTTCTTTCAGAGCAATTGGAACCAGACTTCATGATATAGAAGAAAAACTAAAATTAAAAGCGATGGTGGTGGGGCTGTGAAGAATTCCATGTAATGATCTCATCTACAGACAGAAAGCCAAGATCATCTTCCCAAATAACATTCCTCTGCTAGCTGAAATACCCATGTGAAATACCCATAATGATTCTTTGAATGTATTTTCAGGCAAGACATTATTGCTGTATTAAGTCCCTTAAGACGGAGCCAAGGGTTGAGACTGCATCTCAAGAAGTGTTTAATAGCTTTTTTATTATAGCCCTTGTGCATTGGCTGGCACAAACTCTCTCAGATGGATTGTATTCAAAGCTGCCACAGGCATAGCCATGCTAGAACAAGGCACATTTTGCAGTTTAGCTAAGTCCTGATCTGTACTGAACACTTTCCTCTGCAGTTGGCAGTGTTAAATGCTCTGTCATTACTCTGAAAGAGCAGCTTTTGTCTCTCAGATGATCAGGACAACCACGTTTTTGTAATGGGAGTATGTTTACAAATCACTTGGTTTTTCTTATCTTTGTCTGGTGTTGTGTTGTATTGATAGTGGTGTTTGGAAAACCTCTGCTGACTAGTGAAGAATGCAGAAATATAGGAATGCAGAATTTCATGGGACAAAGGCAGTCAGTTGTCTATGTAGAGTAAGTTAGCCCAGCAAAGGTAAGTCCAGGCAAAGATGTTTAGTTCTGGCTCTGCGGTAAGCACACATCATACTTGGTGTTTGAAAAATCAGTCCTCTGGGTTGCAAACATTGTCAAGAAAACATTTACAAGCTTCCATTTGTATGTGGCTGAATGCTTATGAACCTGGGGAACTTTCTCTTTACAACTGAAGCAGGTGGAGCTTAACAATTACATCCCCTTCCCTTCTCTTCTCCATCTTCTCCTTGTTGCTTTGCTTGTACCTGCTTGTATATAGAAGATTATTTATCGCTTTAATTTCTGTGGCATGTGGTTGCTGTGGTTTGCTTCAGACAAAATCCTGTGGCTTTTGCCAGCTTCCACTTTAGATACCTCCTTGTGTTCATTGTGGCATTTTATTTTCATATCTGCTGATGAAATATGTTTTCTTGAAGGTTCCTCAGGGAGTTTTCCATGCCCTCCCCCTCATCTCACTTTTTATTGGTGTTTTATATTCCCAATGGGATTTGATACCCAAGGACTTCTAGTTGTCTGTGTTAATTTATTGTCCCTCAGCCCTGCACATTCTAATAGCACCACATGCCACGTTGGCGACTTTCAGAGACCTCGGCTTTAAACTTGAACTCTGTGGATTTGCATGAGTGATTATGTTCTTCTCTAACAAGGGGGTGAGAAAATATTTTACTTTTTAGCAAGACCATACTGATCATCAATTTTGTTCTTCGGCAGTGCCTGAAGGTGTAGGATAGCAATGGTACTACCTAGCTCTGCAAGGACAGTCTGGCTTGCTGGCCATATTTGCAGTAGGGAAGTATTTGCCATTTGATTGGGCTGATTTAAAAAAAAAAAAAGAGCCAGGAGAAGAGATTAAATTTTAATTTTATTTCATATGAACATGACTTTCTCTTAGTTCTTTTTGGTGATGAGAAGTGTATGTTTCTGTGCAGTTATATAGCAGGACTTCCATAATTACAAGAGAGCTCTGCTGGTTTACATCCAAAACTATCCATCCCTCTCCTGTCTCTTAATACTGCCTTCTAATGGGCTTACATACCTGTTGGAGGTTTTATCTTCTCCCATGTGGATAAATTCTGCTGAGCATGAGGGGACACTTATTGCTAGTGCTCCACTGGCATGTCCCAAAGGTCCAGTTCATCTAAGAGTCTTCCATCAGATTGCAGTTGAAATGAGCAAAGGATCAAAGAATTTGAAAAGAAAAAAAGAAATTATGGTTTCTTTATGTTGCTGTTGTTGGAGATCTTTTGCCTTAATCTGGAGCAGACCATGCCTGGGCTCACAATGTCTGTCACTAAACTAATTGCCGTAGAGCATTTGGTATGTCTGAAAATCTTAGGGGGCAGACTTAAGCAGTCTTGAGGCAGACTTGAAGTGTCTTTCCCAAATTATTTAAAGATTAGTTTTAAGATACAGAGGAAACTCCATATTCCAATATGAGTACCACCTAGCAGGAGACACTACAAAATGTTACTACAGTATTGCAATATAGATGCTCTGACTACTCTAAATGTATTACATTTGGGGGTTTAGCTTTAAGTAGTTCCTCACTGTTTCCTTTCACTTACACAAGTGAACTCCCTCTCATCTCTAAAAGGATCTCTAGTGCATTCACACTAGCTAGTGTTATTTCAGGAACTTCATATTTGGAAAAAAAAGTAAAATAGAACTATGCAGAAAGTTTTAATTTTATGTTCTGCCCCTGGCAGTCAGCCTTTGTTTCCCACCTTTCTCCCTTTTCACTAGTGCCTCTAATGGTTGTTCCTCTTGAAAGCTCCACCAAGCTTGCTAAGCCTGGTTAACTCTCCAAATTTGAAATGGCTTGTTCTTCCCCCAGAAGCAATGCCACCAAGCAGCTGGCAAAAATGAAGTTCTTCACTTTTTACACTGTTTGAGAGACACTCATTAATGGCCAGATTTTAGAGGGCCCCACACCAACATAATCTGTCTGAAACCGCTGGGAGGGGTGTAGTTGTCCCGCACACCTGAGAAATACAGTCCTTTCTGTTCCAAAAACTGCTGTCAAATTAAACTGCAGAGTGTTCTCTAAAGGCACTGTCTGAAAGACACTGATCCTAAGAAAAAGATTAGAAAAGGGGGCAGAGGAAAACACTCCTTTACTTCCATTGTCTTCCCTTTACGTTCAGCAGCGCCCTGAGGAGTGGCAGATTGATTGATTGATTGATTGATTCTTTTGCATAACTCAGGCTTTCATACAGAAGGAGGGAGATATTTCAAAAGCCAGATAATGTGATTATGAGAGCGTAAAGAGTGTCAGAGAATGTGTGTAAAGACAGGAGTAGAATTCAGGGTGACAGCTTTTTTTTTTAAGAAGGCTGACTTTTAAACAGTTTCTTTTTATGTCCGCTGCAACTAGAATCACAACTGCTGTTGAGAAGATTAGAAAGAAATTTTTATATGTCCATAAATGTATAAACAACCTATTTTACTTTCTTGAAAGACATCTCAAACAATCATTTGGTCCTAAGTGGGATGGTCATCATTATTTGGAGAGAAAAATGTGACTACTTTTACAGTTTTAACTGCTTCAGAATAGATTTCATTGAACTAAAAAATCCAACTAGTTTTGGTTTTGCCATCTACAATTTTAAACAGCAAAGCAGAAAAACACATTGTGATATATAAGGACTGTGCTGGAGGCTACTGAGAAAAAAGGGCGTCTTTTCTTGAGATACTATGTGCAGAACTGATGCCCTATCTCAAGAAGGATATTTCAGACCTCAAATGAATACAAAGAAGAGTAATGACTCTAATAGAGCACTGGGAGAGGTTGCCTCTGAAGCAAAGCTATGATGTTTAGTACTACAAAAAAACAATATGTAATACTCTAGAGGAAATAAATCAAGAGCTTTTGGGTTTTCCCTATACCTGAACATTTGGACCAGAGCAGGCAATGAAACTAAATAGTGAGAAGTTCAACTTCAACCAACAAAAATGTTCTTTTCCACACAATTTCTGATTAAGTTGTGCAAACTCCTGAGAACAGCAGCGGAAGTGAATTAGAAAGGGATTAGGTGTTTGTACACGGATAACAAGAGATTCAGTGATGTTGGTGGTAAATGTTTTGGAGTGGATGGTAAATCTTGTACTTTGGCATCCAGAAGACTGATAAAGATCAGGCAAGATGAATCAAATTTCCCCCTTGTGGGTTTTAAGTGTGTCATCCCTTCAAGCCTCTAATACCAGGGAGATACAATATACTGTAATAGATGGATGACTTCTCTGATCTAGGATGGTAATCTGGGATACCAGGCAAAAGTGCCTTAGGCTTTCAGCTAAGGGTTTGAATGTGATTCAGCAAACCACGGGAATTAAGTACGTACTTGAAATTAAATACTTCTTTAAAAGTGTTGTTGTATAAGAGTATGTTTACTGTCAAGAAAAATCTCCTTTTTGTAAAATGTTACAGGAAGAATCTGTAAAAAATTAATGAAGTTGGCATCAATTTGAAATTTTCCACTGGATTTTTTAAAGTTTTAAAGTGCATATTCAGCCCTAACACTTTTAGAGAATATTGCAGGCAGGCCTCAAGTTTCTTCTGCTTAGTAAAATGGTTTCACTACTGCAATGGCCTCTCCATCCCAACTGGCTGGCCATATGCTTAATTTTTTTGTTGTTATAGTAGTGCACAAATTCAGGGGCTGCATTCTAAATGGGTCTGCACAACATCAGCATATGTCTGTACCAAAACAAAAATTTCAAGTGACCTGGGAATACCCGTTGCTTTTTCAGTTGGAATTAAAAACTTCATATCCTGGCAACCTAATCTAAGGGGGATTTTTTCGTGTCTAATTTACTGTCATTAATCCTACTGATGGGATCTCTATTTCTGTGTACATTGTCTTTATGAAAATGTCAATGATCACTGAGGAGGCTCAGGTTTCCAATTAACCTAGTGGGCACCTTGTGTTTGGTATTGTGTGGATTCTGGGGAGCAGGAAAGAATAGCTTAAATTCTGCACTTGGTTGATATGTATATTTCAAGAGACATAGGGTTTCACAGCATTTAATACAACACAGTTACAGACTGAACAATGTACAAGCACACCTATATCCTTTCTCTAGAAAAGTATAAAGAAGAGGCGAAACATAAGAAGTGTTGAGTTCTTGAAAGTATATTTCTGGATGGACGATGCATTTCTCTGGCACTTTATAGTTTAATTTCAACTTCAAGTAAATATTGGAGACAAGGATAATTCCTTGATGTCTTCTGCCCAAGAGTATACTCCCTCTAATTGGTTCATAAAGGGAATGGTAGCAGTGTTGTTTCAGCCGTTTCCAGCATCTAAATCTTGCTAAATAGTTCAACAAAAATCAGAACTGCAATGAATAGTAATTAG
>JAOXJM010000012.1:152084078-152099430 GCA_026413425.1 Tringa solitaria | reverse complement strand
CTGAGGGGAGACCTTATTGCTCTCTACAACTCCCTGAAAGGAGGTTGTAGAGAGGAGGGGGGTCAATCTCATCTCCCAAGTAACAAGTGATAGGACAAGAGGAAATGGCCTCAAGTCGTACCAGGGGAGGTTTAGATTGGATATTAGGAAACATTTCTTCACTGAAAAGTTTATCAGTCATTGGAACAGTGGCTCAGGAAAGTGCTTGAGTCATCATCTCTGGAGGTATTTAAAAGATGTGTAGACATGGTGCTAAAGGACATGGTTTAGTGGAAACTTGGCAGTGCTGGGTTAAAGGTTGGACTTGATGATCTTAAAGGTCTCTTCTAACCAAAACGATTTTATGATTCTATAAGTATGAATGTGTGTGCATATATATTTATGGATATATATCCATGTGTGATTCTGGATCATTAAAATATAAGAAACTGTGGTTTCTGCATTGTTTTTGTTGATTCTGGAGGATTTGAAACAAGGTGCTCAGCCACATACTTTAGAACACCTGGCTGAGTTTCCCACTGCAGTACTTTAATAGTATTTAAGACGTTTGACTCTTAGCTCCCCCTGGAAGCAGATATGCCCAATAATCCTTGTGCTGTCCCAGGGGAGACCCTTAGGAGGCTACAGTGCCCAATCCCTCTGGCCTGCAGGCTGACCCACCTTCACTGAACAGGCAGAGAAATCTCTAGGTTTGGCAGACACTGGTCCTGGTTCCCAGGCATATTTCCTGAAAACTGGGAGCCCTCTCAGGCCTCCCAGGGGGATTCAGTCTACTGGATCCCTAAGATGAAGTAGCCCAAAATGATTGATAGTTTGATTCTGATATTTTTCCTAGTGACTCCTACTCCTAGTGAGGGTAGGCTAGAGATAAGCTCAAATGGGTGTCCTTTGAGTGGCTTTCTGGAGACCCAGGTCTCTGCAGAAGAGGGAGCTCTCCTACCTAATCAGGAATTACTCTGATGGGATTTTCCTTCCCCAGGGCTGCAGTGAAGTTCTCACAGCAGGGCTAGCCAAAGCACGGAGTCCTGTTGCTCAGGGCTGGGTTTGACAAGTCTCTCATTTCAATCTCTCATTTACACCATGTGCAGAATCACTTCCAAGTGCTTGTTGGGTGGCACATCATTATTTTGCACCCACCCTGACCCTGTTTGTTTCTTGTGTCACGGCTGTAGCTCAGCAGAGGATTTATTAAACTTCACCTTGAAGTGAGTAATGACTCTGTTTGGTGACAGAACACAGCAGAAGAAAAAGGGTCCTACTTTTTTCTCTGTTTTGAACAAAAATATAGGTGTGGGGTATCTGGCCACGTTAACGAGCCTGTCAGCTTCTGAGGGTTGGGATCCTGGAGGAGCCCGTGGAGTTCACAGCAATATAGCCAGGATCAGAATAAACTCTCTGAAGGTTTTGGCAGCTTATGTCCAGTGGCATGCAATATCCAACCTGTTGTAATTTCTATTAAGTTTGTTCTGTGGCCACTCAAGAATAAGGACTTTATTTTGCCCTGTGAAAACCCAAACACTGTGTGCTGATTTGGGCTGTTTATGTTGATTGCAGAGGATGATGCTAACACCTAATTTAAGCATAGAGGGGACATTGCCCTGTCCCATGGGGCAGGGCAGGAAAGGTCATGGTCTGTGATGGGAAAGGGACAAAACAATAGATAAGGGTTCATCACTTCTCAACAGGCAGGCTATGAGAAGAACCTTTACTGCTTTTCACCTTGATCTATCCCTCCTTTCTCTTTCATATCTCCTTCATATCTAGGTGTTGGTAGGGAACTGGGTAATGCAGGCTTTCAAGGCGGAGGGAAATGTTTACTTTTCCCTTTGTGTTGAAGAGATTGAGTCTCTTGCCCCATTTAATTTCAGAGCTGGGTAATGAAGCCAAGCTATTACTGTGTTTGTGACTAGAGAAGAAAGGAAAATAAAAATAATGTGATGTAATGCTCTGATAAACTCAGTGATTATTTTTAACATTCTTTAGTTTTCCTTTTTATTGGTTGACATATACCTGCTGTGCCAATCTGTTAGCCAGGATGTCGTCACTGAGAAGTACGAGTGCATGTAATCTCTGTTTTTACCTTTCACAGACTGAGTGCAAGGCAGGTTACTAAGGGAAGATTTGGAAAACTGGGAAAGTGACTTTCATAGTGAGCCAAGTCACAGGTATCGTAGCATAATTCAGGACGTCATTAGCTCAACTCCTTGCTCAAAGCGGAGTCAGCTCTGGGGTCAGTTAAGATTGCTCAGGGCTTTATCTGGTTCAGTCTTGAAAAATTCCAAGGATGGAGACTACCCATCCTCTCTGGACAACGTGTTCCACTGCTTGGCTGTCCTCATGGGGAAAAGGCTTGAATATCTCTTATTTAAGCTTGTGCCTATTGTCTCTTGTCCCCCTGCCATGCACTGTTGTGAAGAACCTTTTACCATCTTCTTGATAACCTCTCCCCATAGGTAGTGGGGGTGGGGGCTGCTGACCTCTCAACAGTGTCTCCAAAGCAGTCTCTTATCCAGGCTGAACAAGCCCTGATCCCTCATCCTCTCCTTACTGAATAAGTGCTTCAGTGCCCTTTTGCTGAACTTGCTGCAGTTTATCCATGTTCTTCGGGTACTGGAGGGACTGCAGTTGGAAGTGGTATTTCTGTGGTCTGAAGAGTGCCGAGGAAGGGAGAGAGAATCCCTTCCCATGTTCTACAGGCTGTGGCCCTTTTATTACATCCCAGGAGGCTGTTGGTCTTTGCTGTCAAGGCTCACATTCAGCTCACTGTCCACCAGGACCCCTCTAGCCTTTTCTGCAGTCCCTCAGCCACAGCCTCTTCCTTCCTGATCCCCTGCGCTGAATCAGTGATTCCAAGGATACAGCAGAATTTTTATGAGCCATGTTTTGCAGTTCTCCTCATTGGCTGCTGGATCTATATATAACAATATTCTGGATGTTATGCCATGATGTTGCTGTGGGCAGAGTAGTGCCAGGTGCCTCATGCTCCCACCTACGCCATCTGCTGTGGTGTGTGCACACAGAGTTTCCTACTTCTACTTATGTGGCAGGGAAGACCATGAAATATATTCTAACGGTGGAGCTGTGCCCAGGGCTTTGGCTCTGATTAAGGCTCTGTTGCTGTTAGTGCAGGTGGGGACTTTTCCTGCTGGGGTGGGATGGGACAGGGGGAACAAAAACATATTTTTTCCTCTCTCTCACATCTGGGAAGCAGAGAAGGAAAAAGAAAGTGCCTTTCCTTCTGTCACATGTATGTCCAGCCTGTGCAGTTGTCCACTCTGTCCACAGTAAACCATACAAGGTGTACTGCAGCTGTTCCTCAAGAATAACAGGAGCAATCTGTGGGGAAAATCCTCAACAATTCTCTTTTTTCTTCCTTTTGGAGCTAGATAAAGCCTTTTCTTAATCAGCATTTTCTATAATGGCATGAAGAAAGATACTTTGAGTGAATGCTGAACGTGAGTTCTGCTGGGGGGTTCATTCTACTGTGAAAACAAAACCCTCCCTGTTCATGTCAAGCTTCCAGCAGAGAAGTTGGTGAACACAAATGCCGAAGTCCTTCCATCTCTAGTCATTCAAATATCTTTAGGTGTCAATATCCAGGCTGTATGGTCTCAGTGTTAAAGATATGCCTACGTGACTGGGACATGCATTGAGAGCGTGCTATGTTGTCAGCATCCCAGATCAGCTCTGTCTCCACATCTACACAGTCGTTGTCCTCCCCATTGAGATAAACCATTTGGTGCCAAGTGTTATCACTAACTCTTGTCATGTGCTCAACAGAAGCATACTGACAAATGAAGAGGAGGAAATGTGTTTGAATCGTGTACCTGTGGACTTCAAGATAAATCCTATGCTACAGTAAATCCCTGAAGCCCTCCAGTTGCTCTCTGCACCTGTGGTTTACCTCTTGATTTAGAGTTGTGGTAGTTTTCATTCTCTCTTCAATAAATAATAAGCTATAAGAAGAACAGCAGATGTCTACACAGATATTAAGACACGGTTCTGTGATTTCTTATGCAAGATAATATCTTTCACCTTTCTTTGAACTAGCTCAGACCGAAGAGCATCATATAGCCTGCATAGCCCCCTTTATGATAACCTTTAATGTTTAGCTTATCTTAAAGTTACAACACATGTGTGTTTCATAACCACTGTTTGGCCTTGCATGTGAAGAGAGGAGATTGTTTTTTGGCATTAGCTCTACAGAGCAGGTAGGTTTAGTTTCTTTCTACTAATTTTTCCAGCCACCCAGGAGACATATGAGAACTGGTCCTTAGGCACTATATAGCCATGGTCTGTGGGAATTCAGAGGTTAGTAAGACTGAGACTCAGACACTGTGCCAAGCAATGGCAAGCAATTTGCTGCCTCCAATCCTCAAATTACATAGGCAAGCTCAAAAATCCTAAGGTACTTCAAGAAGTCTGGGTGCACTAAACTCCCACCTTTCCACACGAGCGGTATTTTTTCTCTCCACCCAAAACATCCCAGGATTTTCTTTGATTTTCCAGTTCATTCCTTCCCTGAAAATAACAAAGAAAATGAAAGCAGGCATCAAAGGAAAAGCTCCCCTGAAATGAACCAGCAGCTGCACTACAAAATGATCAGAGGAGGTTCTTCGAATCTTGTCCCCAGCAGCTGATTATCCCTTAGGCTGTGTGGTGCGTGCTCCTGCTATAATGCACAGCAATTACACAGTAGCTGTATTCCTATAGCTGTGGCAGGGTAACCACAGGATGGACACTTGTCTGAGTTCATTCAGGGACAGGAAGAGCAGAAATAAAATTTATTTTAACGCCAGAAATCCTCCGTTATTTATATTTCTTAAAGTGAGGCCTCATGAAATTTTAGCCATTTACAGAACTTTCATGGCCTCTCAGCCATTAACGCTCGTGAATGGGTTACTCTGATCTGTGCTTCTGCTCTGACTTGCCAAAACACAAGAACTCAGTTTTATGGCATACATCATCCTTATGGCCTTTTGGTTATAGGTTCATTGCTCCCATCTACCATCCCCTAGATGATTTTGTTGAAGCTGTTACCAACTTGCTAACTTGGCTGGCTTTGCTGAGGGAGGAGCTGAAGCTTCATGCCTACTAGTAACTCAAGAGAAGAGAAGGAACAAAAGGTAGTGAGAGAAAGAATGAATGGGTATATATATCTATTTGCAATAGATTCACTTAAGCAATGTACTGCTGCATTTACACTCCATCTAACAGCTGTGCAAATCCTTCCAAAGCAGTCTGCAATGTAGACATGCCTCAAAAGTTGCTACACTGAGCTCCTTCCACCTCACAGTGCTATGAATGACCCATTTGCTGAAAGCTATTCTGAATATGAGGTGAGAAAGTGTCCATTAGCCATTTCCATCCTTAACAGGGGTGGCTGGAACACTGAAAAATACCCTATTCTGGTTTTGCTGCAATGGAGTCTATAGAGCTGTGGTAGAAAGGTGGGACTCATCGGTCTGGATAATGATATTTTAAATTGCTTTGCCCATATTTGTCAGAACTGTTTAGAGTTTGACTTTTCCCTGATCCTACTCCTTCATACTATTGCATTTCCACCTTGAGCCAAGGAAGACAATAATGTCTTCTGTGGTTTCCATCTTACCACTCTGTAAATGTGCTTTGGAGTGTCGTTGACCTAGAAAGCAATATGGCTGGTGGAAGTTATAGGTCAGCACTTAAAGCAACTTAAACCAGGTGTTCAGATCTCAAATACTAACCTCTACCACTGTTGAAAGCGCTGGTTTGCCAGTCGCTTGGGTTCTGTACCTCTGATTGCTATCCAGTGGCTGCATAACATGCTGAATGCAAGCTGTTTGCTACCCTGTGCATTTTCTCTGTGACAGAAATTTCCTCAAGCACAATTGGCTTATCTGTACCATGGTTTACCTAGAGAAAAATGAGGATGATGTTTCTCCTTTACATGCAAAGCTGCAATGTGAAGCTTTTTGGAAGTAATGTTAGACAAGTGTTTGGTTCTGATTTTTTTTTTCTTTTTTTAAATCTTCATATGCAAGCTCCACTTGATAGCAAGGGGCTGTCTGTCAATTGGTATTTTGCATTATAAAAGACATATATTAAAAAGAAGCTGAAAGCCACTAGGGAAGAGTCTTAAACAAACAAGCCCATCTGCCTGTTTAGTGAATTAATATTTTAGGCGGGAGTGAGACTGATGAGTGATGTTAAGGTTGTCCAGCATTTCTTATAGTAATACTCTAGCTTTTATTGCTTATAATTTTGCTGTATCTTAATTACTTGGGCTGAAACTCTTTATGCCGGGGCATCTGCCTTGCACTCAATTAATTTTGGAAAACTGCAGCCAAAATAGTTTAGCTGCTTCCATAAAAATACCTAGGAGAAATAATCAGTTTTGCCCACATTAGAAATGGATCATATGCTTTTCTTTGGAAGTCTTGCACTCGTGCTTGGGAGCAGATACTCCAAAGAGAAAAGAGAAGAAGCAGCAGTTTTTCTGTTGCACCAGAAAGACTCACTCTGATGAGTGACATCAGTCAGATCTTCTATCTTTAGATGGCCCATAAACTTTTGAATAAACACATTTTTCTGGTGTTCAGCAACAACTAGACATAAACAGCGAAGTTTCCCCGATATGCTGACTGCACTGGATGTTTTCCAGCCTGCGTCAAACAAGAATTTCTCTGCAACTTGCCTTCCTTTTTCTAGAATGCTATAGATGGGACACCAGGTGGGAGGTGGCACGTCCAAGGTGGGAAGAAGGCTCCCTGCACTGTGCCCGAAGTAAATAAGAGAAGATTTGTGATTTACAGAACAAAATTGGCAGAGGGACACCTAGGAGGTAACAAGAGACCTAGGAAGAGACCAAGTGATTTAGGTTTAGGGTATTGTAGGTTGACTGGAACTATTGTAGGTTGTAGGATATGTGTGAGGTGTGACTATACACGCATGGCAATATGTGCTTGTGTGGAGGAAAAGTGAGACTGTGTGAAATGAAGGGAGAGGCTAGCAGTGGGTGAACTAAGGGGGCAGAGATCAGGAATCTGTGGACTGCATGCTGGGAACAGGGGGGTATGTGACTCGCTCAGGGTTTCATGGAATGGTTGATGTGGAAATGTGGAAAAGCACCTCTTGAGATCGCAATGTCCATAGCCCTGCTCAAAGCAGGATCAGCTAGAGCAATTTGCCCAGGACAATATTCAATCAAGTTTCAAATATTTCCAATGATGGTGACTCCACAATCTGCCTGGGCAATCTCTTCCAGTATTCAGAGAGTTCATCATTGACTTTCAGAAAGTCTCAACTGCTCATGTGAGTGCCTCTGAGAAAGACCATGCCTTGTTTTTCATGAGAAAATTAAATGGCAATCACATACTGGTGTTTAGAAAAACGATTATTTGTGATTCTGTGAGGTATTACAGTGGTGAGAAAAGTGCTGTGCAGCTCCTGAGGCTGTCTGTAATGTCATCTTTCAGGCCTGGGCTGGATAATTCACAAAATCCTCCTCCCCTGCAGTAGGCATAAAGCTGAGGATGGAGGAAGATAATCTCCTGTGCTTGTATTCACTTTTGCTTCAGCCATTGGTAGGATAAGAAACATACCTCCAAATCAAACTACTGCCTTTTGCAGAGGACCCTAGAAAGACGGGCTTAAGTAGATATCCAATATTGGTCAGTTTAAAGATGTCCCAAATGTGTTTATCTCTCATTCCTGTGGTTCACTGTCAGTAGATGTGTTATTTTTCCACAATTTTGTTCTATAGTACACAGAGAGATCTCAGAAATTGTTTTAGAACTCCTAATACTGCCGTAGTTCCTTCAAGTCCTATCAGATGTTCATATCATACTAAGTGTTTGAAATGTGCTTAGTTTATTTACTCTAGTATGCAACCTTCCAAAGTCCTGAATGAGAAGACTGTATCTTGAGATTACCAACCGCTTTCCAGGTAAGGGAAGAACTGGTGGGTAAATGTAGCTTTTTCTTGTTTAAAACAATGCTGTTTACTTGTCAGGCTGGCAAACAAGGTGATGGGCTACAAATTGAATGGCAAAATGAAACAAGATATTAAATGGAATGAGGATTCTGTGGCTTGAGGACAGGATAAGTGTAAGGTCTTGTAAGGAGAAGTATAAGCTTATGCCCTTGAAGCTTTTCTTAGATACAACTATTAAAGCAAGCCAAGTCTTTTTGATCCTTATATATATTATACTACGTGGTTTTTGTGTGAAATACGTACTCAGTAGAATGATAAATTATGCTTTATACTGCAAGGGATTATTCTTTTTCTAGTGCTGTAGTCTTTACCTTTAATTCTTCTGTATGATACATGAAAATGTGGCATGCTTTTAAATGCTTCATGACTTTAAAAATGCTGATTGATTTAGAAACCACCTTTATATTATGGTACTCCTCAATAATCTGTTGCATTTATTAGAATCATAGAATGGTTTGAGTTAGAAGGAACCTTTATAGATGAGTGCTCCTGCCATGTGCAGTGACATCCTTCTCCAGATCAATTTGCTCAAAGCCCCATCCAACCTGACTTTGAACACTTCCAGTGATGGGACAGGAATGATGAAGCTCTGGCTGTCAGCTACATCAAAATAGATATATTTTAGTTAACCAGTCTTTACCAAATAGCTGCATGGAAGGCATCTGTGCATATGATCCCCTCTCCTGCTTTTCTCCTTTTTCCTTTGCCTAACTGGTCTTTTGTTGCGTAGTGTGAAACTGGATCATGTGAGACTGTGTTGCCTGTCTCAGCAGAGGGTTTTTCAAACCATGCTGTAGTGATATGCTGCAATGCTTCCTAAAAGGGTCTTGGCCATCTGAATGCTCCTAGAGGGTATAGAGGATCCAGAAGAAATCAAAGCCCCAAGACTGAAAGTGCTGCCTGTTGTTGTGGGCCAGACACTTTCCCTTTAGACCTTACCTTTTCCTGAAATTATAAAGACTGAGTATAGAAAGAAAAAGTCCCTGTAAACTCTGCAGCACAACCAAGAGGTAAATTCAGCTTCTCAGTTAATTGAAGGAGAAGCATAACTTTCTCTGTCCATTAACTAAAGAGCTGCTGAGTCTCCTGCTGCTAGCCTGAAGCATGCATTTGGCCCTACCTTCTGCTCCCTGGCCACGTTGTTGACATCTTATACATCCACAGTGCACCATCACAGGTTTTTTATGCTGCAGGCTGTGTCCTGGAGCTTGAAGAAAGCTGTTGCAGCCAGGATGTGGTCTCTGACTGCAACCACTCATTGGGTGCTCCGGTTTGAACCTTGGTGTTGCGGTCTCTCCCTGCCGTATGATTCACAGCCCAGCGTGGGCCCTGCAGGATGGACTGCGCCACTGAACACCTATTAAGTATCTTGCTACCTAATGGGAATATCTGCTCCAGGTTATTATTAAATAACCCAAAGGCTCTGCACAAAGAATCTAGAATACGACACTTGTTGCCTGTGCTGGGCTCTGGGAGACCAAGGATGTCCAAGGATGTCTGTGCTGCTGAGATTTCAGTCAGTCTGGGAACATTCAGCAGCTAAACAGGCACACAAGCATCTTCATTGCTCAAACTCAGGCTCACGCAGGGCTAAGGTGGCTGCTAAGAAGGTGTTTCCAGAAGGTACATTTTGGTTTTAATATTTGCTGACAGGCATCAGAGCTCAGATGTCTGTTTTGGTGTGATAGCTCTTCGAAACAAGAGTTAGGGATGGGATTTGGTTTGTTGTAGATAAATACAGTTAAGTTACTCAGCCTTGGTGTCTTCCTAACAACAGGGGAGAGAAAAGGAGACACAAGGGAAAATTTAATTGATTTGTTTCAGAAGTCTGTGTTAGGCTAAGTTGATTTACCTCTCTTCAGTATGTAAAGCAAGAAAATAATCTAGACATGACTAAGGTGCATAAACACAGGAGTACAGTACCATCTGAGATGTCCTGAGGGGTCTGTAATTCCTAGGCAGGGCTGGAAGATATGATGTAGGTTCTACCCTTAAAAATGAAAGCTCTGACAGAAAATGCAGCCTTTCCTCTAGGCTCTGTCAAATATGGCTGTGATGGGTCCTTTCTTTATAGAATCATACATTGATCCCACCATGCAGGACCTCCTTGCATGACTGAAGTAAAATGAAATTTTTTTACCTTTTTTTTTTTGGTTGGTTGGTTGGTTTTTGTGTTTTGTTAGAACTTTATATCCACTTTGTAACCCCTTGGCACAGCTGCAGATGTGGACTCAGCACAGCGAGGTAGAGGAGCTATTGGTTTCGCTGGGCTCTGCATATCCTTAGGGGTGGATTTTTCCTCAGTCTTGCAGACTTGTGCCAACAGGAGAATCAAGGTGGGCAGATCCTCAGTGGTGCAGCACAGCCATGCTGAGCCGAAGCAACTGAAGCCAAAGAGGCCAACTATCTTTTGCTATTCTTAGTTCTTCAAATCAGAGGTGCAGCTCTCAAAAAACAGTCCTAATAAGCAAAGCTGGAAAATATAAGCTTGCAAGCTGATTACACGTACCTCAGCAGACACATTTTGCAGTAGACTCCCTGATTTAGCAGAAATAAGATCTGTCTGGGGTTTCACTGATCTATTCAGAATAAGCACGGGTTTTGCTGTCAGCTACTTCGTTATGGAGTGGGTGATTTGGATTCATTCATAATCATTAATGCAATGAGATCTTCTCCCCCTGCACCCAGAATTACATCAGGGAAGCCCCTGGGCCATACGTGCACTGAATATTAATTTTTAGCTCTCAAGAAAAGGTTCACAGTATGGTCTAGTTTTACACGCATGTAATTTTTAAAGATTAAAATAGGTAATGTGCTTCTTATTTCTTTTTTGAGAGGTAGAAACGCCCTTGGAGTCAACTATTCCACATAGTCTCTGAGTAAACATCAAAATTGTTGCCTAAAAAAGATATTACTTTAAAAACTTATAGGCAGAGTGATTTATGTGATGACTAGTTTTAGAAGATACATGGAGACTGGGAAATGGCAAGCTACTCTAAGGAAGTCTGACAATGTGGTGCACTTTGCTCCTCAGTTCAGAGGTTCCAGGTTCTCCCATAGTAATGAGATGTACATATAAAGGCATTTTCTGTATCATGATATGACTCTTCAAATGAACATGGTGTGGAAATGCTGTCTTCTAGAATACTTTGAGGTCCTGCCAGCACACCTCCTACAACTGTTTTTCCAGGTCTGGTACTTTAACAGGAAACACTACCCAGTGCTTCTTCTTGGTGCCTCAAGCTCATAGATTCATATCACCTACAGCATCCAGGCTGCAGGCAGAGCTCTGGCAGTAGGAAGAAAATCCCTTTAGAAAGTTTCCACCAGTGATTTTTCTCTTTCAGGTGGTTTTAGACAGGGCTTCGCAGTGTCCTGCAAACAGGACCAGCTTTTGAAAGAGCTGTCATGGCTCATGAGCGTTATGCAGCTTTGCGCTGACATTTTTGGATGGAAGTGACATTTGATTGCTGTGACCTTGCTGTGTCTTGTGATCTTCCCGTGCAAAATGAGTGCCTCATGACATGCGTATTTGATAGATAAATGGCAACTGAATGCCTTGATTTCACATGTCTCGCTCAGTTAGGACTCTGCATTTTGATCATGTGGCAGCCCATCCACCTGAGGTCCTTTGCCTTTCTTATTTTTCAGATCCCTAGAGAAAGGCAAAGTTCAGCTTGTTTGCTTCATGCAATTAGGCATGAAAATATTGGTGTCCTGGGCTGTGTAAAAGGGTTCCTTTCAGAAAGGTTTTTCTCACTGTTTTGTGGTAAGAGGCAGCTCTCTCTCTCACAAGGAGCTGGCTTATAAGAGGATTTCTCTATGCAGAAAACACCTTAACACAGGAAGGCAATAAAATCCCACTTTTAAGCCCTTTTTTTTAAAGAAAGAGGGTCGACCTTCAGTTTGAAAAAGTTTAAAATTGCATAAAAGCAGGAACTTTGAAAATTATTCCCCTCCTCTGCTTTGCTGTTTTGTTCACTGCCTTATAAAAACGCAAAGCACCCCCAAAAAAATGAAACCCAGGCCTCCTAGAAGCTGGTGTTTGACCTTTGCAGGGCAGCGAGCTCTTTGCCCACAAGTGCAGGATGCAAACATTTCGGTTGCATCTCTCCATCTGTTTTCCCTGAGCCCTGACGCCGCCCCGAGGGGTGACCTCCATCCTCCCCACCTTCGGTGTCCCTCTGGAAGGGCTCTGGGGTGAAATACCCGTGCCTGTACGCTGAGGGCTGTATGGTCGTGGTGGGTACCCAGGAGATCTGGGTGCTGGGGCAGCTGTTGCGCTGAGCGGGTGCCGCCGCCGAGTTGGGTAACCATGGCAACAGCATCACCGCCAGCATCCTCCTCCTCCTCACTCGGCTCTCCTCCTCCTCGGCATCATCAGGAGCAGCAGCAGCAGCAGCAGCAGCCCTGGCAGGAGCCAGAGCCCAGCAGCCCAGGCTGCAGCCAGCTGCCTGCCGTCCCCTACCTGCACCGGCACCTCACCGGCACCGACCCCGCTGCTCCCCACGGTCAGGGGGTGGAAAAAACCAAGGGAGAGGGATCTGAGGGAGGTGCGCTGCAGAGGGATCCCAGACAACCCAGGTAAGGGCTGTGGGGCTGCTGGCAAACTCCCCGTGATGGATGCGGTGTGTGCCTGGCGTGTGTTTGCGTGCGAGTGTTTGTTGCTAGTTCTCCGGCTGGCTCCTTCCAACGGCGGGGCGATGGCAATTCAAGGCAAGCATGTTTTCCGGCTCCTGTTTCCCATCTCTGCCATACTGTCCCTCTCCTCCACACAGATAACATAAGGAATAATAAATGATACTCAAAAATGTTGGTAGAAAGGGGGGTGGTGATCGGGGAACCCGATGTGATCAGTGTGTTGAATGGCTGTGCTTCCAAAATAAAAGTGGGCAGCGGCAGCAGAGCAAAGGTTGACATGGTAATTAATAACCCTTAAAAAAAAAAAATAATATCATGCGACAATGCACTTCTGTCTCTGCCCACTCCACAAATAAATCTCTCTCATCTTGTTCAGCAGAGAGCTGTAAACCAGAGAGGTGCATGAAGAGCCGAGACTAGGAACCTCACTGTAGTCCACAACTGGCACGTTTACCTTAAGTGCTTTAAAGCCAGACTAAGTCATTGCAATAACAACACAATCATACCTGTGAATATATGCATTTATAAATCTGTAAAAACACAGCTTTAAACCTTTACGCCTTCTAAGAAGAAAAAAAAAATATATAAAATCTTCTTAAATATGTGAGTGTGATGGCCAGGCAAGAAGAGATGCTCACTTCATCTGTGTGTGAGAAAGCATGTACTGGGTACATTTAAAAAAGGTAGGAAGAATAGCTCTAATCCAATGGCACAGGGAGTCAGTCCTTGTCAGTTTAAAAAGAAAAGAGATCCAAAGCTGTGGAGTGTCCTTGTGCAGGCACATATCCGTGGATGAGTGTGTACATGTCTGAGGAGCATGAAGGGGGAGAGAATCAGAAGTAAGTTTAAGCCAAGCGGTAAGTGTTTGCTATGTAATGACTGCAGAGAGCTCTTTCCACTTCCACGTAACTATTTTTGTTTATTTATTTATATATTTTGTCAGCAGTACGGAGAAAGAGAGCTGCTGCTGCTGTCTCTGTTCTCCTGCTCTCCCTGCCTGGTGTCCTGATCTTCCCCTGTCCTCCCCAAACCATCCTTGTCTGTGTGGCTGGAAATGCCGCTGGCTTTAATGATGATAAACATTTTAATAGGAGGGTTTTGAGCCTATCCCGTGATATGATACAGTTGTAATTCTGCTTCCTATTTATACTGTGGGGACAGCCTGGGTATGACCTGATACCAAGTAATATAGTGAAGTCTTAGAGGAACTTGTCTTTCGTGTTAAACCTGGTTTGAAAACCACAGGGCTTTTTGGTCCCAATCCTGTGTTTTGCTGCTTGCCTGCAGATGCTTGTAAAATCTGCAGGAGCTGGAAGATAATTTGAGATTCTAGGTATAAAATAGAAGGCAGAATTGGGCCCACATTTTCCTCTGTGATTATAAGGGTCCTCCTCCTGCAAGCTACAGGAAAACAAGGAATTTGGGTAGGCAGGACCTCATGCCCCATTCTTAGGCAGAAATGCTGAAAAAATTACCTGGGAGCTTGATAGGATGAGGGATAGAAAAAGAAAACACAGGCAAGTATTTGAAATCAGTGCTTTGATTTGCTAAATAATTTCCTTAGGAGCCCGATTTTATCATCACAACAGGTCCTCCCTACAAGGGGCTGTTTGATCCATGTGAATGGCAGTGCTCACTGACACCAAGTTTAACTGAAGAGGATGCTTTTGGATACTTCTGTTAATTAATCCGAGGCACCGCATGGCTACAGTCCTCAGGACACTAGACTAGCCTGGCCACATTGCACAGTGTATTTCTTGCTTCGAAGTTAGAGAATACTTAAATCTCACAACTTCTCCTCTGCAATAACAGAGAGGGAATAAAAGTGGCTGTGAAAATGGCTGTAAAAAGAGAACATATCCGATCATGCTTTTTGACACCGAGATGTCAGTGGCAGAATCAAAATCCCATTTATAGGTGCTGCAGTGATGTAAAGGGCATAATCAAGAGGCATCTCAGTGAGGCGTGGAGCGGTGATCGTCTCATCACCATGAGCAAATGACTGAAGGTCAAAGGGCTAGTGGGATTATACATTAACACCCTGCAAGTATTCTTCTGTGGTCTTACTTCGCTGCTAGCTGTGGGCAGATGATTACCGGGAAGCCAGAACTCATACACGGACTTTTGATTACTATGGGGCTGCAAAACTTCTCTTAGAAATGGCCCTGGGAAACGCGTGAGAGGTTGATGTTCTCGTGAGCACTGCTTTGCCATAAAAACCCTCTGTGGAGGGCTGTTTGGTTATGGAAAGTCAGGGCACTGTGTCTGGTATCAGTGTAAACAACAAAGATGTTCCCCACCTCAGACAACCAATTTTTAATGCTCAGTGCCCCTCACCCCCTCACCTCTTTCCCTTGCTTAAAATGGAAAGCTTAGGAGAGATTTTTTCATTTTTACCTTATGGCTTGTTCTACTATATTTTATTTCTCTAGTAATGGAAGGGAACACAGTCTTTCTTTTGCTTTGTGCATGGCTGTTAAGAGCTGGTCTCTTGATGCCCACTTAGTGTTGTTCACTAGCACTATTCTAGGGAAAAAAAAGCTATTTTTGTATCTAGTGATATTACTAAGCATCTTTTAAAATCCTGATCCTTATTTTTATTAGTCACCTTCTGTGTCTTTTGGAGCTCAGAACAAAAGAAGACTTATACAACAGTTGCTGTTTTCAAAAGTCAGCGTTTGCCAACAGGTTGAAACAGGGATTTATGAAATGCTGCAGCCAGGGCTTTTTTTTTTT
>JAOXJM010000012.1:152066375-152081025 GCA_026413425.1 Tringa solitaria | reverse complement strand
AACTAGATGATCTTTAAGGTCCCTTCCAACTCTAACCATTCTATGATTCTATGCATTAAATTATTTTGTTTTCAGAAGAGAGTCTCCCATTGTTTCAGAGGTGATGGGGAAGCATGGGGCAACACACAATTATGGAAGTTCATGTCACTTTCTATACCACTTTTCTGGATTTATGTGAACTAACAGAATTTGGGTTCTTAGTAGTATTTTGGCTTCTGCAGAGGATTCAGGCCCTGAGCTACGGGTTTTGAGCCTATGACGCAGGCTTGCTGGCTGCCAGTACCTGTAGCAACTGCTCGCCCTCTGTTTGATTGAGTACCCGCCTTCAGCAGGTACCAGCTTACATCTGCAGAGCTCTTCTGTGCTATTAGGACCCAACTATCCCATGTCTTACGATACGAGAATCTCTGTGGGACGAGGCAGATGGATTTCATTAGAGCTGAGCAGCATCTGCTGCTGCAAGTGACTCTTCTTACAGGTGCTTACAGAGTACACTACGCTGCATAAATCTATTCTATACCACACAGCAGCACAGCCCTATTTATTTTCTTTGCCTGACTGTCTTAGTTTAAAATCCCAGCTGAAAAAATTTCTTTTCTGTCCATGTCTCCTCATTGTGTTCTCTCTGTTTCCTTCTCCCTTCGCAGCTGTGTTTAAGCTGAGCTGCGTGAGGGTACAGTTTGCTGGGGTGGATGTCAGAGAAAATAAAGTGGCATTGTGTTATGTTCTAGAGTGCTTTACGCTACAGCCACCCAGCCCTTGCACCGCTGGAGGCTAGAGGATGCTTGCCACTGACCTCAGAAACAGCAGGATTCATCCCCACGCACAAAAGTCTTTTCAGAAGGAAAGATAATGCACAAGGCTGTGAAGAGACTGTTGTTGGAGAAAGACGTGGAAGCCTGAACCCTGTCGGCCGAAAGGCTTTTTGTTGGCTGCTGCGGATGCATCGAAGTCACGCTGCTGTTTGAGCCTCGGACGTCATGACCACCAGAATGTTCCTTGTCTTTGTGAGGGGAGCCAAGCAGCAAAGTCAGGGGCACTGTGAGGCAGAAGAGAGACATCATATCAGGAAGGCTACTCTTTTTTTGCAAGAAGTCAACATCCTCAGGTTGGCCCACAGAGAGAAACAATAATTCCAGAAGGTTATATGACAAGCCCTTAGATAAGTTCTGTCTTTTATGGTGGGTAAGGGAGGGAACAGATTTTGTATTGAATCGATTCTTTTGTCTGCAGAGGGAAGAATGATTGTTGGGGAGTGGGGGGGGGGAACAGCAAATAAACTAGTGAGGAATGATCAGCAGACTCTCCCTAATTTTTAGTAGCGCTGTAAATTAGGCCTCGTTTTCTTTAGGTGGCTTGCGTTGGTAGTGGGTGACATTACTGCTTTATTAAACTTGCCGTGCTGAGAAGCTCATCGGTTCAGTGTAGCTAATAATAATACCCTAATCGAGAAACAGAAGGTGGGATAACTCGGCATCAGAAATTGGAATGCAGAAATAGTCGCTGCTAGTTGAACTAAAAATACACACCCTCTTGCCGACAGCAGCACACGAGGAACACACATCAGGCTCTGGCTGAGGGGGGAATGGCTTTCCTTCGTTTTGGTGGCTGCTCGCTCCATGGTCACCCACCTGTGTGACCGCCAAACTCCACCTCAGATGTGCAAGGGCTCTCCTAGCAGGTTAATTAACGTCCTCAGCAAGTTAATCATTATTCAGAGCCACAGACAGACTAGGTAGGGTGAAGCAGACTATATAGGTGACTTGAGAAGCCAGTTTGTCCCAGGGTGGGACTATGCGATCACGGTGGCACCTGAAGAAGTGGGAATGACCTGCAGCAGGGACAGGGATGTAACCATGGCTACTCTGCTCCTCTGCTCCACGCTCCTCCTTGGGGACAAACAGCAGATGTCAAGATCCCTGCTGAATTATGAGCTTTGGAGTTATCGCTGTGCAAGGGTTGTTTGTGCTCAAAGAGATTTATCCATTTTTCTCTACAGCCTCCCAGGGCATACCCAACCTCTTAACTTGGGCTTTACAAGGGTGGAATTTGATTTAGCATGTATGTGTTTTTTCTGTTATGAACTTTGAAGTCTCCATGACAATGAGCTGAGTGGCCCAGATGCAGTGGTGATGGGGGACCCTGAAATAGGTTAGTTAGATTAAATCAGGTCACATCTAATGCCAGAATCAGCAGTGCAACATGGAGTACCTGCTGCATTGTCAGATGGCAGATCAAAGATGAGGAACACGCTGCATATGAAGAAAAGTGCTCAGTGAAAAGAGGGAGTTAACTGACTGTGTTGTGTACAAGTGATGAGACATTGCCTCTGGATAAAGGACACAAACACAACATAGTGCTGAAAGAGCGAAGACAAGAAGCAATGAATGAATGCTTTGATTTGAAATTCCTGCATTACTCGTAATAAAACCCGGGCTGCGATGGGAATCCTTCCCTCATTTGGATACAGACACAGCTGTGGCTGGGAAAGCAGTGGGTAAGGATGTGATTGTAGCTACGTTGGTCACCACACCTGCAGGCAGGAGGTGTGCATCAGCACTCCTGCCTTGCTTCCCCTCCCAAAGTCAGGTGGCTTCCTACCACACAAGCACGGGTGCTTCCCTCAGAGCAGAAAATGGCAGTGCATTCTATGAAGAAGTGTAGCTAGAACTCTTTTTGAAAGATTCAATCTACAGGTGAGCCCTTTCCTCAATGCACCCTGGCTTTTCTTCTGCCTATTTTCCTTCTGTGCTCTATTACAATCAGTAAATCTGAGGACATCAATATTGTGTCTCATCTGAGACTCTTTGGAGGCATGGGGATCAACTGTAGACAGGCCAGGCAAAGCATAGAGATTATTTCTCTTGTGATAGGTGCCTCCTGTGTGGCTTCTCTGGGCTGAGGTTACTCTAGAAAAAGGGAGCACCACGAATTACAAGTTTGCTTGCCTGTTCTTATAGCCAGTCCTAGCTCCTTTCTGGGGCTGCTATTCTACTTTTTGATGAAGTGAACAGCAAAAAGTTGTTTTTGTTCATAAGGAAAGTTCATAGGATAATTCAAGTTGGAAGGGACCTATTTTCCAATCACCTGCTCAAATCAGGATCACTTGTGGGGTCAGACCAGCTTTTTCAGGGTTTTATCCAGTGCAGCTTTTTACCTGTCTGTAGCAAAAAGTGGGTGGCCTGTAAAAGCTTTTGGATTGTCACAACTATGGTCGTCGGGAGTTTTTAGACAGAGAGAAGATCTAACAGCACGTGCAAAGAGTATTTCCATGAGGAATTCTGAGTGTGGAGGTACCCAGGAGGAAGCTGGCAGAGACTTGGAGAGGAGAGCAGTATGCAGAGCATGACAGAGGTGAAGATGAACTTATCAAAAGCATCCTCGGGCTGTCAGGGGCAGGTTTATTCCTAAGCATAAATGGCTTCCTCTGGGGACTTGTGGAATACGTGTTGCTGGGGGAAAAGTGCTGACGTTTATAGCAAAATGGGTCTGGCTTGCCCTGCTTCTGCACATGGTAGATGACTGTTCTGGGAGATAATGCCTCAGGTCAGTGATTTAATTATGTCTTGTTTGGAGACCTTTTACCATACCTGAGATAACTCAAGGCTTAAAGGATGGCTTTTGGAAGAATCATCTGTTCAGTGGCAATAATCACTGATTACTAAGAAAAGATCACCTTATTTAGTCATTTCCCTCTTATCCCATCTTCCCACCAAAAGCTCAGTTCATAAAAGCTTTGCTTTCAGGACCAGTGCCACTGATAATCATCAGAAACCTCTCATCGTGAGAACATTTAAAAAAGAGTTTGAGGACCAATTATATAAATGTTTCCTCTTTTGTAAAACAGCTTGGGACTAGTACACATACTGGGTCCACATCTCTCTAAATAATTCATTATGATGAATTATTTAGTTGTGTAAGCTGGGTTTTACATAAGGAAATGCTTTTCTTAATGTGAAGGAAATGCAGATATTTTAGATAATTTTGAAAGATGTAGCTGCCACTTCACTCTTTTTCTTTTGCAATTGATTTTTCTCATGAGTGTGTTCCTCAGGAGCGGCTGACACCAGGTCTGTAGCATGTCAAGGTGACTTCCTCAGCAGCAAAAATCACAAAAACTTTCAGCAGAATAAGGCTTATCAGAAGTTGAGGAGTCCACTTCCTATTGTAGATGTGCAAAGGGCAGATTTTAGAATCATTGTTTATTTTCTAGATGAAAAAGGGGATGATGACTTCAATCCACAGGAGAGGAGTAAAGGTGAATGATGTTACTGATGGACTCTTCCACAATGCTTTCATTTTTGAGCCTCATTTATGAAATTAACTTAAATTTTGTCCTTTTGTTATATATTTGGATAATTCTCTTGCATCTTCTTTTCTCTCCCCTTCCTTTTCCTCCCTCAACAACAGATGATTTTGAAGACAGCATGAATGAAACAAAATGTTGGCATGGTCTAGCTGGATTTCCTGACAAGATAAACATTAAGTTAAATGTGAGACATATGCCTTAGTGTGTGACTGTAATTTTATAGGTTCTTTTATATGTTATGGTTGGCAACAGAATCTCTGTAGCCTATTCTGGCTAGAAAGAACAGCATTTCTTAGTCTTGAGACATGATCTAAAATCGGTATATATCACTAGCTATACAGTGTGAGTGGTGGAGTCAGTCTTGGTTATGAGTAGTTTCCATTGCAAGATGTTTTCTAAATGGAGATACTTATTCAGCTGTCGTGCATTTGTGATAGGGATGATGGTCTCATTCTCAGTAGTCCTCTTTCCTGCCTTCATCCCACCTTCATCTGGAGTCAATGCAGCTCCTTTTAACTCCCACTGTGGAGTGCAGACTTGCATTGGGTGAGAATATTTCCTCTGATGGTTGCGCAAGTGGAAAATGGGAGGGACATTGGCTCCACCTCGTCCTGTGAGACCTTAATCTATGCAGCCGGACCACGGGGGGAGGGGATGAACACCAGTCCCTTCCCTACCTCCCTTGATTTTGGGGGTGTCACATAATCTGGGAGCTCTTTGAACTGCAATGGACTCTGCTCCTCTCCCTCACTAAGAAGCTTACACAGAGCCCCATCCCACCCTCACCTTTTTATGCAAGGATCTCCATGCTAGTTCTTGTATGGAAAGATAAAGCCCCAGGAGTGTTTGCATCTTGTATGAGATCCTTGTCAGGCATGGAATTTAATTTGCTTTAGTTTAGCAATCTGCAGCAGAGTAAACTTCATCCAAAGTAGCCACCAACTTTCTCTTTGAGGATAGGGCAGAGAAACAGGTATTTCCAAGCCACTACAGAGACAACATTTTTTAAATGCTTACTTTAGGACAGTAAGATCTCACTCAGACTTTGTCTCCACTGTCTAAATGTGGACCTGGACACGTAATTGAGGAACAGCCATTTACACTGTGTGTCATTTTACCACGTGTATCCCATCTTTTTTACTGTCAAAATATGGAACAGAGCATGGACATCCTGAGCCTTGTCCCTCTTCTCCAGGCAGCCTTGTCACTGGTCTTTAGGATTTCTAAGATGTGTGGCTTAGTGATATTTTTTGCAGGAGGGATCATATACAGGCCTCCTGCCTTTCTCATTCAGGTTTCCAGTCTGATCTGGTATTTTTCATGGCAAGACCAACTTTCTTCTGATCTGCGTCTTGTTCCTCTGTTTGATGTCCCACTTTGAACTACTGGTTGGTTGCTGCACCACCACAGTGAAAGAATGGTGAAGCAGCCCCTAGCGTTGCTTTACAGTATGTGTACTGAAGGATTTTAGTGTAAGATATAGTCAGTGAATAAATGGCATATTTGGCAAAAATGTAACATGCTCAAATATGTATTTGAGCTTTCAGGGTGCAAACCAGCCAGCTGTGATAACAGAGGCACTTTAGCTGCCTTAGCCTGGTGCCCAGCTGCACCAGGACATCACATCTGTTCCTGTTCAGTAGGGTCCTTTAGCCCAAGCAGAGAGTCATCCTTTCCTTGCTTCTGAGAGAATCTGATCAGACATAGCTTAAGCACATCTCTTCAGAGGTTCAGATACCCTTTGTTTGGAGGAGTAATTTAGTACTTTGTGTGGGTGCGTTTATGAGAACACACAGCTTTTCTTAAAGAAATATGCATGGTTTTTGGTGTTTGCAGATGTTATCCCTGCACATTAGGAAGAAAAAAAAAAAGACATTTTGGTGGAAGAAATTTCCATTATTCACCAGCAGTTCTTTGCAGACAAAACTTTCAATTTTGAATATGTGAAAATCTTATTTGTATCTTAATAGCTTTTTCTGCATGGGGAGAGAAGAAGGGCTAAAAGCTGATTCCCAAAGGGATGAAGTATATCTGGTAGTGAGTAAATCAACCACCTTATGAAAAGAATTGCACCTTAAGGAGGGCTGGAGCACCTCTCCTATGAGGACAGGCTGAGAGAGTTGGGGTTGTTCAGCCTGGAGAAGAAAAGGCTCCAGGGAGACCTTATTGTGGCATTCCAGTACTTAAAAAGGGCACACAGGAAAGACAAGGACAAACTTTTTAGCAGGGCCTCTTGCGATAGGGCAAGGGGTAATTATTTTAAACTCAAAGAGGGAAGGTTTAGACTAGGTATAAGGAAGACATTTTTTATGCTGAGGGTGGTGAAACACTGGCCCAGGTTGGCCAGAGGTGGTAGATGCCCCATCCCTGGAAACATTCAAGGTCAGGTTGGACAGATCTCTCAGCAACCTGATCTAGTTGAAGAAGTCCCTGCTCACTCATTGCAGGGGGATTGGACTAGATGGCCTTTAAAGATCCCTTCCAACCCAAACCATTCTATGAGTCTAACTGCTATTGGAGTGACAGCTGAGGTTTGGCACTTGTTGCCTTCTTCAGGACTCCCGCCTGGACTATTCCTTTGGTCACTCTGGAGCCTAAACTTCTAATGAGGTTGTAGAATTTTTCCTGGCTTGTTCACAACCATCTTTCTCACTCTGGTTGAAGTCAAGGAGAGCAGCAGTATGATGCTGGATGAGTACCTAAAGCCCAAGGTGTGTAGAAATGAGAAGAAAATTCTAAAATCAGGCTTAGTAAATTAAGCCCCCCAGGCTTTCCTCATTGGGAATCTAAACTATTAATATAACAATTTTGTCTCTTCCAGTCTGGAGCAATGGAATGACTGAGAGAGAATGGAAACTCCTTCCTTTGAATTTTAAGAAAAAATTTTATCTTGTTTTGTTTATGAGTTTTTGTCAAATTTCCGCAAATCTACTCTAAGCCCCAAATCAATGATGAATACATACATTTTTTTTTTTTCCCCAGATCTTTGACTTAATGATCAACAAAGTAATAAAGATGGTAAAAAATGCAGAGTAATTATGCTGAGGTGAGACTTGTGGAAACTTAACAAAGCTGTATGAAGGAAAATGAATTTTTCTGTTGATGAATACAAAGTAACGTACAATAGAAAGAAGTAACTTGAACAATTCATTGCCCTTGCTGGGTTCTAAATAAATTCTCCCCACTTGAGGTGACATCCTCCAGAAAACCTTTCTACATGTATGTTTATCCCAGGAAATATCCATGATAAATCCTCTCAGAGTAAACAAAATACTTGCTTTGTAAGAATTGGGATGAGGATTATTTCTGAATATAAGAATTAATCTTTTCTTTTTTTTTTCCCTGCAGTGAAATATTTGTCAAGTAAAAAATGTTTTCCCTTAAATTAATATCAACCTGTGGGAAGTATTGATCTTCTAAAATTTGTTTTGGGAGAAAGGTGGAAATTAAGTGTTCCATAATCCTATTGGAAAGATCAGGGTTTCTTTTGTTTTGAAATGCCTTTTTTAAATTTTAAATTGTAATTGTTTTAGGAAAAAAAAAAAAAGCTATTTAGATTAAAAAAACCCCAAACCTCAAAATGAAATGTGCTGATTCACTGAAACACAGTATTTTGGATTCATCAAAATATTTTTATTTCTATCAAAAAAATGCTATTTTGTGGGAAATATAGGGTTTTCATTTTGTGTCTGAACACACACATCCACCCACTCCCAGTCAGAGAATTGCTTGTTATAGGTACCATGGGTGTTCTCTCCAAAACATTACAATGTCTTACCAGAAGCAGGACATCTCCTTAAATAGTACATTTTAATCTGGTCATTGTCTCCTATGGAGTCCATATTTTAAGTAGGAGGCTTCAGAAGCAGGTGACCAGAATTACTACTGATATGAAGACTTTTCTGTGCTTTGGATTTGAGTAGAATGAATCTGTTATTTTGGCTGTGAATATAGAAAAATCCCTTAGCTGAAGGGCCAGGTACTGATGGTCTCAACTCCTGTAAAGTTAATGGAAAAACTTTCCCTTTTATGGGGGAAGGTTTTCACCCATAGTTTTGATATCAGCAAGGTAGCTTATATGCCAGGCTAGGTGCAGTAGTCCTCTGCAGAGCTAAATGACAAGTACCTAGAATAATAAAAGGTGAATCAATTTACATTTGTGTCTTCTATTGTCCAAAATGTAAGAGGAAGTTAGCATTCTGTGAAAATGAATACACTGAATGTACATTAAAAAACATTTTTAAGCCATAAAGTTTGCAAAAAAACCCCAAACTAACAAAAATCCAGAGGCCAATGCTTAGAGAACTTTAAAAAAGAAAATGGGGGAGAGGGGTAAAAGTACTACTCATTTTTACAGCCCATGAAAATATTTGCAGTTATAGGATGAGTTTAAAAACCCCCCAGGTGCTGACACAGAGGCTGAAAAAAACTGAAAGATTCCCATCAGATTCATTTTTGCATCAAGCAGCATCTGTGAGAAACTATGACAAAACCTGTCCATTGGGAAATACACTCTATGACTCTTCATTATCATAGAGTCAGAGAACAGCCCAGACTGAAAGAGGCTTGAAAAGATCATATGGTCCAACCTTTCGTGGGAATAGGAGGTGAGATGAGATCATCTAGCAGCCTGTCCAGTCACATCTTAAAAAGCTCCAGCAATGGGGACTCTGCCACTTCCATTGGGAGGTTGTTCCAGTGATGGATTGGTCTCACAGTAAAAAATTTCTCTTTTAATACAGAGATAAGAACTCTTCTGGTGCAAATTGCAATGGTTGCCCCTTGTCCTCCCATGTGACTTCCTGTGAAGAGAAAGCCTCCGTCCTATTTGTAGCTGCCCTTTAAGTACTGAAATGCTGTGATGAGGTTTCCCTTGACCCCACACTTCTCAAGGGAGAAGAGACTTTCAGTCAGAAGAGACCTCCTTCAGTCTTTCCTCATAGGGCAGGTGATCCAATCCTGCTTTGAACATCTTTGTGGCCCTCCTTTGCACTCTCTCAGGTCTATCCATGTCTTTCTCGAATTGTGGGGACCAGGGATGGACACAGTACTGTAAATGAGGCCGGATAAATGCTGAGCAGTGGGCTGATCACATCTCTGTCTCTGTTAATAATACCACTGTTGATGCACCACAGGATCCAATTTGCCTTTGTTGCTGCAGTAGGGCACTGCTGACTCCTGTTCAGCTGGTTGTCCAGCAGGTCCCTTTCAGTAAGATTGCTCCCCAGCCATCCAGGTCCTAACCTGTACTGGACTCAGTACATAATATATACAAGTCTGTATCTTGCCAGTTTGCCTCATAGATACAGTTTGTCTGGTTTGTCATTACAGGATTATTTTAATTTTTCATTGAAACCTCTGTCATTCTTCTTGCTATTGCATATCTGTGTGCCAGATTTGCCTCCAGTACTCTGAAGTCAAAGGTTGAACTCTTTGACATCTATTTATTGGTTCGTAAACTCCTATCCATATGTAGATATTGTTTGTAGTTTGGCTTTTTTTTTTTCAGTGCTGAAATTGCCAGGTCGTTGTGCACATAACACTAGACTTCAGTACACAGAATGTTATCTGTATTTTGCTTTGCTTTTAAATGTCACAGTGCCTTCCTTGCTAAAAGCGTTCAGAAAACTTGGGTTCAGTGCTGCATACTGTGTTATGCAAGATTTTTTTTTAAAAAAAACACCAAACCTGTTAATTAACTTTCTCAGAACTTTTCTTCTTTTTTTTTTTTTTTCTGGTAAAAATGAGAGCTCCATTTACAATGGGTAGAAAATAAGAATAGAGAACTCTATACCAAAATGGAGGGGAGGAAATATAAATATAAAGGAGGAAATATACTGAGCCTTGGCTCAGTATATACACAGAGAAATAAGATGCCTGTGACAACAGAAAATAAAACTGAAAACAGTTTTCTCTCCTCCACCTGCATGGTGAAGTTGTCCTATAATAAGTTGATTATTAGCAATATCTTCTTCAGGGCTCAAAGGAGACCCATCTGCTTTACCACAGTGTCTTAACGCTCAGTGTCTTTCTCAAGAAAAATCCCCGTTGGGCCATAGTAGGATTTAATATTTGCCATTATCGTGTAGCTGTGATTGTAAAAGGCAGTTGTTAAAAACCACAGTGTTCATGATGGCTCAGGAAAACTAAAGGTAGCAAAACTCCAGTAGGCATTTTTCTTTCTTCCCCCCCACCCCCCATCTTGGAAACACCCTTTCACAGCTTGTCCCCTCTCTTTTCCCTCTTTCCCAGCATCTTCTATGACCTCTCCTAGGTCATATTTAGGATGGAGGCAAAGTTATATAAAATAGCTATCAGTATAGTGCACTTCTCATAAAGCTTGGGCCCATTTTCATCTCCATGTTCCCATACCTTGGATTGATGCAGAAACAAGAGGAAGTGTCTCATAGCCACTTTTTCGCCGTTGTGCTGCTTATCTGCCCAGGTATCTTTCCCTGAGTGGAACGGGTCCTGACTTCAATGGTACTTCAACGCATAACAGGGTTGGCCTGTTCATCTCCAGTTCCATGGACACGTGCTGACCATTGCCTCCTGCAGACTTGTCCTTATCTCCTCTCTCCTTGCCTCCATAGGAACATTCCACATTTCTGTTCCATCTCAGCATTTAGCCCAGCAAAGCACCACGCTGACTGTTAGGGCATGGATCCCAAGTATTTGCTTTCCTTTTTGTCCTTCCCTTACCCTCGAAATCAAATCTCTTTCTTTTCCCCTTCTGTCCAGTTTGGGAAGGGTGATCTTGAGGTGGGTATATCCTTGTGCTTCTTTTCATAGGAGATGCTCAACTCCTTTCTCCTTTGGCTTGGTTTCTGGGACACAGAGTGCAAGTTCTGCATCCCAGAAGCTTGTTCAGCTCTGGAGATTGAACAGGTCCCTGAAAGCAAACGAAGTGGTGCAGAAATAAATAGCGTATCTTTACTGATATGTGTAGCCCCTTCATTTTAGGTTGGCTTGAGATTACTGTATTTAGTGGTAAAAGGATCTGGATCATGCATGTTCTTTCTTTCATTCACTGGCTTCCCTCTCCATACCTTCATTCCCCTTTTTTTCCAACCTATAACCAATCTGTTTCTCTAAAATCTCAGCCTCTTTCCATAGGAAGGGGACTTTCTTTCCCATCTCTCTCTCCTCCTCTAGAGTTCTAACCATCCAGATGCCCTGTAGCAGGGTGGGGACCAGTTTTCCCAGGTAGGACCATGTTCTTATCTCCGCTGCCTTCTGTCTTCTGTAAGGACCCCATCCTCTTCTAACCCAGGGAAAGAAGAAAAAGAAAATAGCAATCTTTAAATGGTTTCTAAATGGTCACAACTAATTACGACGGCTACAGCTACTGTGAGATCAGCTAATAAACTCCCTGAACAGGTCTCTGAAGTCTGTATGAGAGGTGGATGAGTCATAGTTGCACCAGCTGATTGCAAAAAAGTGGGTGGGAGGGGTATAGGCCCCGTATTCTGTACTTGCAAGGTATGAAAAAAAGAGCCATCAGCAGGCCTGGGAAATGAGCAGGGGTGATTTTGGGGTGACAGCTCTGCAGCAGGGAGATTGAGGCACCCGAGTCGTTGCCAAAGAAGTAAAGCCTGAGCTTTTAAGTTAAATCACAGCTTGAAAGCAACTCTTTCGATGTTGGAAGCGATGGAAGGAGGAGATCAGCAGAGGATCGGTCAGGCTGTGAGGCAGTGTGATTTAGCGCAGGCGGTGTAGGCCTTGGTCCAACTACTTGTATGTACCTCCTTGAACACCAACATTTGGAATAGGAATGCACTGTGGTTTGAGTAAAGTCAGAAAACACATTCAAGTTTTAGTGTTTAAGATCAATTTGATTAAATGATCTGCATCTGTGGCCTGTTACAGCAGAGGCTTCAGGCCCAAAAGTCAGTTCTGAACCTAACATCTGGTGAAATTATGTCAGAGAGTCCTTATTTCCCCCCAGAATCTTGCAGAGACTAGGGTATGTTGTGTTTGATTTGCAGGAAAACTGGAGCTTTTTTTTTCTTTTTTTTTTTCTTTTGAGTGAGGAAAGCCCAGAACAAAGGAAACAGGGATAATGATTTTGTACACCTCACTGCAGCAAAACACCCTGCCTTTCCACGTGTCGCTGCTCAGCCTAACTGCTGTTTGTGTCACGGCGCTACATCAGCAGAGGTTTGTCAGCCCTCTGAAGCTAAGCCTTGGACTGCAGTTGATTTCTGAGATCTTCTGCATGTCCAAGATGGACATCTTCTGCAAGCACTGCCCCACTGATGGATGAAGCTTCTTCTGGGTCATAAAAGCATGCATCAGGTTGCCATGTTCCACCGAAAATGGCTGTTTGTGCAATTTGTATTTTTGAAAGACAAGTGCAGGCAGAGGGATTTACAGGATTAGTGTTTACAGATGGTAATAATGAAGAGTTGTGGGGAGGGTGGGGCTCAGAAGATGTGTGTCTCATGCTTTGTCATTGAATATAGTCTTAAGCAAGTTAGTTTTGCTTATCTTAGAAATCTCACCCATCCTAGACCAGGTATAGTGTTTTCTGTTCTCTCCGAGAAGATATTGTACTTGCCTTTTGGAGCACATCTTGACAGGGTTTTTGAGATGTCACCTGGCCTTTTGAGGCATGCGTATTGGCTTGCTGCTTTCATGTCAGAGGACAGGCAAAGCTGGATAGAATCTTGCAGGTGGATAGTCAATGGTGGATGGAGAGTCATGAGGTAGGTTTAGCATGGGGCCAACAATGCTTTTAGAAATGCTAATAGTAAAAATAAGAAACTCATGCCTGGAGGATGGAGACAGTATGAGAATGTGGTCTCCGTGCAGTATGAAAAACCAATCCAAACTGGCCATTCTAGTTAAAAACCCAACATTCTAGGGCAGGTTAAAATGATTCAACCAGGCACGTCATCAATAACCGATTATTTGCAGCTAAAATTAGACCTGGAATTGGCATTTTGTATCTTAATTAAAACAAAGCTATCTTTATCAATAGGCTATGACAACTTTGAGCAGACATTTCCTAGTGAATGTTAATCTCTCAGTCTCTTTTGATTAGTAGATGGGATTACATTAAAATCGATCCTCCTCCCGAGATCCATTTGTGTGCTCTCTCTCATATTGAATTCCGTAGCTGGCATTGTGCCAGGCACAGGTCCCCCATTGGGACAATGAAATTACAGCCACAGTGATGCTCATTTGTGTTTTACAGTATGCCATTTATTTATTACAAAAGGCTCGTGAGACTTAATGCCTTGGTGAGATATTATCTTAGGCTTCAGATCTCTGTCAAACCTTATTACTTTCTTTTCAGTTTGGTTTGCACATAACTGGCTTTTCAAGATAGTAGGAGAAAGGGTAAGGAAGAAAAACAATCTCATATTTAAAATCTACTCTAGTGAGATATCCCCAGTTGTACAGGCTGATCTGAGGGAATTGTTGAGTTTCAGTCTGGGAAAAAATGTCACTGGAGGATCTCAGAGAAACAGGCATCAGTTTAGAAACCTGTGGATCATGTAAAAAGATGAGCCCCTCTGGCTCATAATTGAGGTTTAGACAGCCAAGCCCTGAAAGAAACTGTCCCTAAATTGTGCCAACCTATTTTCATTGTTCTCTTAGGGTTCCCATGAAGCTGATGGGAGTCAATGACATGCTCCTTACTGAATTCAGGAGCACAAAAGAACTCCAGTGTCTTTGTTTTCTGTTTCAATGTTGTTTCGTAGAAATTTAGAGTAATTAAAGCTATGAACGACTCTTCCTAGGGAAATTGAAAAAGCTTCATAAAAAATAACAGAGAAGAGCTGTTGACAGTCTGGGAAGTGTAAGAGCTGGACAGCTTTCCATTTAACTCCCTCCCACCGTTTCCATCTGTAGCTCTTGTCATCAGTCAGCAAGCCAGCCAGGAGACGGTGATAGCTAAATGGTGTGCATTCCCTTAAGGTTTGAGATTACATCTTTCCTCTCTGATATCCTTTAATAGTCAGCTTTTTTAAAGTGTGCTGTGTTCCTTGACTTGTGCGGTTGTGATCTGGAAGATATCTTCCAACAGCTGACTGGTTCACTTCAAATTATACAATCATCTTGTGAGAGTGTGAACTGATCTCTTAACTGAGCTGCTAAGCATAATTCTGAGCCTGCCAATGCTGAAATGTGAAGTGGAAACATATATATAATTTAGGCAGGAAATAGAAAACATTATGGGATTCCTTACAGTGTTGTAAACAATGTTCTGTATCACTTTGCTTATGTGATTTGGCATTTGTAACGGAACTAATGCTCTGTGGTAGCAGTAAGAAGGACGCTGTGCCAGAGTGGAATGGAAGTAATGTGGGATGTGCGTGACTGATGTTCCTT
>JAOXJM010000012.1:152054661-152066279 GCA_026413425.1 Tringa solitaria | reverse complement strand
TGGAGAAGATGAATCAGTTATTCACTGTGGATCTGTTTATTTTTAGATCTGCAGGTTTGTCTTTGAACACCTAGAGATGTGGTGGTAAGAGTTTCAGAGGAAGAAAGATGGACACAATAACTTTTTTATATTTTGTAGCAGTAAAGCTCTGAGGAATAGTGATCTTGAATCCATGTTCATTTTCATTTATTTATTTATTGTGGTAGCAATGCCCAGGGTAGAAAATTTATCATCTTTGTGCTTCAGCCAGTATTTCACCCACAAACACCCCACCCCAAGTTGTCCAAATACATCAACTGCTAAACAGCATTGTGTGTTTCTCAAAACTGTATAAAAATTTGGGAGGTGAAGGGTAGGTGCTAATTTTTTTTTATTTTTTTTTAATCGTGATCTTTCCACTAAGGAAAAAGCAGACTTAATTAGACTGGTTAAAACATAGAAACGCTAACAAGCTTTACCAAGTGAAGTTGATGGTGAGAATTCTGTCTTGGAACAACAACATGAACATGAACATATGTAGCTTTAAAACAGTCTACTGTCTTTGTAGTGCACTGAGGGAAGAAACTTCCAGTGCAAAACTGAAAAAGAAACATAGGATGCCTTCAGTAGTATGAGACTGATTAAAAAAAAACCCTGCTGATTGGTTTCTGTACTTCAGAAGTCTTTGTAAAGCTGTGGGGAACTTGCATAATCCAGTTTCTTCTGGTTTATTTGGGCACCTGCAACGTGAAAAGTGGCTACTTCATGCCGCTGATTTCCTGCAGAAATTTGTGCTCTGTGTCTCCAGAGATGCTGTGGTATAGGTTTAAGTTGTGTTTTCTTGAGGTGCCACCCCATCTGAGTCTGTTTGGGGCAGCCCATTTTATCACATGACACCTGACTAAAAAATGAGGAACGGTGAATAGTTCTTTGTGTTTCAGAGTGTTTTTTCAGTCTCATGTGGCCGAATCTCTTTGTGCAAAGGATTATTTTGTTTCATTTCATTTTCCTAGATGTTAGCGGCTTTCTGCCAACACAAAGAAAGCTTGTGCTGAGCAAACCAGATCTATTTTTTACTTACCTAACTGCATGCGAGCTGGAAATTTCTTCCTAGCGCAGCAAGCTCCCTACTGTTGTAATGAGCCCTGGAGAGTCTTGGGTTTCCATGTACCCGAGCTCTGTGGCTGCGCTCCACATGCTTGTATTACCAGAAGTCACTGTTCACCCATAATGCTTCAAATGCTGTTTTTCAGCTCAACAATTTATTTTGGGGATTGGGGAGAGGCTGCAGATCTTTTTGACTGCCGCAAAATCAAATAAAGTAGTAGATACGTGCATGTTTCTGAAAGCAAACAGAGCTGTTGCTTAAATTTGTTTAATTTTTCTAGCAATGTGAGGAAACGCATTTTGGGAGCAATCAATCCAGTGGTGCCAACTCAGTATTTGACAGACAACATGAAGAAATATTCCAAAACAAAGAAGAGTGATTTAGAGTGAACTGTGGGTAGGAAAGTCTAATCCCCTGAAGATTTTCTGGCTTGGGTTTAGGCACAGGTTTGCACTATTAACCTGCACTCTCTCTACTCTGGCTGTTGTGCCTTCAAAATCAGGCTAGGTTGCAAGTGGACTTGAGTTGGTATGGACCCAGGTTGACCTCAGTATCAACTTTTGTCTGGAAAAGCAGATTTTGTTTTCTTAGATGTTGCAAACAAGTTTGCTGTATAAATCCTCCCTGCCCAACCAGCAAAACCAGTTCTTGCACACTGTACTGGAAGAGAACATATAAGACAAGTCATATTGCCTTTAATTCAGTTGTTTTTCATTAGTGGAGGGAGGACTTTACTTGATTTCTTGTGTAGAGGGACAACATTTCTGTTGAGCTCTCTGGTTTTATGTAAAGAATAGATGAATTTCTTTGGGATTTCTCAACCCAGTGGACCATGGTAGGTAATTCCCTTAGACCTTTTTACAGTGTCTGGGCTATAGTAATACTATTCTTCCTCCATCAGTGATGCAAATCATTAACAACCCTGTGGTGAGCCGGGATGATCGTTCCTCAAGTCACTCCTTACTGCAGGTCACTGTCCTCTGCTGATCGATGCCGAGCGAGGTGGCAGCACTTTGTGGCCAATTAATTGCCGAAGTGATTCCAATGATATTGGTGAATATGAGGCAAAATAAAGAGTTCAGGGCCTGCTTTGAAGCAAAAATTAAGTCTGATCTGTAATATCAGTATGTTTGCTGCAACCTGTGAGCATGATGAAAACGTAGAGTTTCCACTCTACAGTTTTTAAGCTGTTGAAACTGATCTTCAGGCATGGAAGCAGAGAGGTTTTTGTTCATGCCTGCCTTCCTCCTACAATAATACTAAAGCACCTGAGATGGACACAGCCAATGACTCCAGTCAATCATTGTGTGCAGATAAAGTGGCTTCTTGAGAAATAAGTCTGCTTACCTAGCATGTCCTGCTGGTGCCTAAACTAAAAAAATATCACCGTGGAAGCCAGTTTCTCAAGACAGAGACCCTCTGAGGTCAGGACACGGTGTTTATTGGCTTGAAAAAGATCAGCATTTCACTTGCTAGTCTTCCAGAATTAAGCCTTCTCAAGCTTACTGCTGCACAATCAATAGCTGCTGCAAGAACAGTATCCACAGATGGAAGGTGACTAGCTCTATAGCAATTCCAGATAGGAAATTTAGGTTTTTGAGTTTATCTAGCAATGTCTTAATTACAGTACCCATCACTTACAGCTATTTACCTCTTCAAAGCACTGCACGATTATTAACAAATTAATTGCTGCTTCATTGCTCTGTGAAATATCCTGATAGCTATCCGATTATCTAATCCTCCAGTAAAGGAGAATAACTATACTGGTTATAAGACTAGGTTATAGATGGTAGAAAATTCAAAGAAATTCTTGCCAAGTGGGGAGGCTGAGACCATTATGAATGGTTTCACTGCAAAAGTTATTCAATGCTACAGTGTAATTCCTGTGTTGTGGCAGATGATCCGGGGAGAGCAGGAAGAGCGAAGGGAAGCTTGTCCAGTCATGGGAGCAAAGAGTCTTCTGTTGATATGGGAATGCGCTGGGGTGGGAATGTGGCTTAACGGGCAGAGAACTGTCATCTTTGCAATCTCCTCCTGAGAAATGGGAATGGGAATGCTAAGGATGAAAGGAATAATGCCTGAAGTATTGCAATTAGAGGGATTATAAACAGACAGAAAATCTGAACTGTCTTTTTGGGAAAGGGGAGCTTCCATTTCATTGATATTCGTTCTTTGCCTTCTACAAATTTAAGTATTTGCTTCTAAGAAAATATGATCTAACGTGAGGATTAATTAGACTGTTAACCACATTTATCTCCTTTACACAAGAGATCATTCCCTGATGAGGGGGAAAAAGGGATGTTTTATAACGAGTAATGAAAATATGGCAATTTGGGGAATTAACATAGTGTAGTGGTTGACGCAAATGTTTTTCTATTTATAAGACTAAATATGTTCGGCTGTCAGAGCCTCGAGAGCTAAATGCTGGGAATGATGGACCCCTAGTGCCAAGGCTGTACAAACAGACAAGGGGAAGAGTTGCTTGCTGAGGGCAAAGAAGAGATCTAAATGACATGGGAATTGTTTAGTACCTAATAAAGCTCCAATTTCTGTCCCCCTCCTTAAAAAGCCTACAATGTTTAAAATGCAGATGTGCCTATTTAAATGTATTTATCCTATTTAGGCATTTTTAGGGCTTCCTTTGATAACTTTGCTTAGGTTTTTTTGGGATTGAGGTGTGTGTGTAGCCTTTATGCTTCCTGCCTGTGTTGTCTAATGGGTCCATGCTGATTTGGGTTAATAGAACGGGCGGATTAGAAATCACTAGTTGCCTTGTGAAGGATGTGACCATACATCTCTTGAAAGATATAGACTTCCTTTATGTCTGGTTGACCTCTGAGGCACTAGGAGAAAGCAATACATTCCTGTTTGGGTTTGGATGGTGCCCTGCCGATATGATGCTGTGCACAGAACTGCATTCTTCCTGGTGATACAGTCTGCAGCATGATACTTTCAGACTTCAGTTTCGTTTGAGTTTCCTCCACATTTTATTTGTGCTCATCTCAGGATCCCATTTCAACATTTTTGAAGCCTCAAACAAACTGAAGATCCAAAGTTTGCAAAGCAACAAGCGATAGGCCCTGAAAAAAAAAAAAAAAAAAAAAAAATGTACCTGATGTACCTGGAAGTTACAGAGGGTGGAGACTAGCAATTACCTGATTAGTTTTCATCATTTTGAGATTATGGGTTCTCTCTGTGAGGCTGTGGGTCCTCCTGTAAAGGATTTTTTCTCTCCTTCGCTTGTCTTCTTTCATTCATTGCTTTTATTTCTTGATTAATATATTCCACTTCCTTGGAACATTTGTGTTGTTTTTAATTTAAAAAACAGGCTCTGCATCTCTTTTTCCAATAGCATGTTTCTTCTCCAGCTTTTAGCTGGAGATTTTGCTAGACAGACTGAGTCAGTGATTTGGCCACTAAATGCTCTTGCCAGATTTGTTCCTTTACATTACAATAAAACTGACAGCATGTGTCAGGGGTTTTTTTGTGTTTTTTTTTTTTTTTTTAATATTTAAAGGAATGAATCTTCCATCTGACAAAACCCTCTAGCAGAAAGGATGGTTAACCCGTGAACAATCTTCATAAATATGAAATTATCTCATTCTGAAGATATAATAAATATTCTGCTTTGTGGGGCTAGGAATAAAATCCTCAATTATTTTTGTTTATTCTAGCACTTTAAAATTTAGCATTTAGAACCTTATTTTAAAAGATTAGTGCAAAGTTGTTGACTAAATGGTTCAGTACATCCTCTTTATATAACTCGTTCACTGGGCTGGATTCCAGATTGTCTTGGTTTCATATGTTTATATCTCCTCAAGTGAGATTAATTCTATGTTAATTACCATATTAGGGTCAGCTAAGTTAACAAATATGATTTGTGATTTATATAACTTTAAAAGCACTATATGCGCTAACTTTTTTTTGATGTAATGTTTGAATACATTCAGGAATTAGGTTAATAATAAAATAAATGTGAAATATTTTCACATGAATACAAAGACCTAGGCTTTAATAGGTGGCTTTGTTTTCTGTTGGGGTTTTGTGTGAGGGGAACTACCAATACCAATGGGAAGGAAGCATTAAGTCTTTACCAAGGGTCAGCGACTACTACTGGAATATTTTATTCTGATTTCAAATGGAAAGATGTAGGGTTTTAAAAAGAGTTCCAAAATTATTAAACTTCTTGGAAATAATGAGAAACTTAGAAACAACCTACTCAGCTGACTGGCTGCAATTCTGATTTTCCTATTTTAGAGCTCCAGGCTCTGCCAGTTTTATTGCCTGTAATGGGGAGAGTACTGAGGTGTACGTGCAGACACATAAATTCTTATGTTTGAATATGGGGCCAAATCCCATAGAAAGAGGTTCTTTAAATATTCTCCGTCATTGCATGGTAGTACATGCTTGTTGGCCAACACTTTCTCTTTGTGTCAATGTTGTTATTTGGTGTGTTTTCCACATTTCAACACCATTTTATGGGTATTCCATGGAATTTTAATACCATGGTGTGACCAATAATCATATCATGGTTGCTTTGTCCCTCCGTGTCCCATTGTGGTGGTGTTTTTCAGCAGTGTTGGCAATCTGTAGTACCCATGTTTTGCATGGGTTTGATCCAAAGCCCAGTAAGATTCCTGTGACTCTCTGTCTATCAGAGCCTCCTCAGTCTGTGACCCTTCACTCAGATGTTCCTGAAGTCCTCAGATGACTTGAATGTACCCCACTGGAGAACCATACCTTTCCTGAGACAGGGACCCTGTTTTAATACAGATCCTACTCATGCTCACTGCAGTTTCAGCACTGCAAATGCCGGTTCAGGTTGTTTGAGGTTTTTTTTGAGAGGCTGATGCATTTTCATAGCTGAAAACACTTAATGGGAATGCAGATTGTGACACTTCCTTGAAACTACTGCTGCCCGGACTCATTGTGTATTGTTACCAGAGACACTGACCCTGGGGGAACCTGCCTTCTTCATAAGGCACTCACAGTTCCCCATCTTTCAAAAAATCAAGTTATGCTCTTCTTCCCTTCATAGCAGAGCTGGTAAGGTTGTATGGATATAAACCAGTGCAGAATGAATCTATTCCATGCTGATAATTCTTGGATAAAATTTACCACATTTAATCTTTAAAATGATCTTCCACTGTTTTATTTGGAATCTTTTTTTTTTGTCTCTAAATTTCCTTGCTGTTTGGCTGCATTGTCAGACAGAAGCTATTTTTAAAACTACAGTTGTACAGATGATAGCATGAAGATCCCAGTGTAGACCTGTCTCTGAAGTGATAAACTGACCAGGTCGTAGTCGCTCCCCTAAACAGTCATGCTGTGTGCAATGTTTTGCATATGTTTCACCAAGAATTAACAAGAGATGATACTTGATTGAAGCATTAAATATTTTGAAAGATTCCCATTGTCTGCCTGTTATGCAGTGTTATGCAAAAGAGTTTCAAAAGTATTCAAGGAGAGATTTCAGGTCTGCAAAAAATATCATGAGACTGCAGTAGGGATAAACATGAGTTGGTAGTCGTCGTCCAAGCTCTTCACCCAGGTTTCCACTTTGCCAATTCCAAAGATTTCTGGTTAAATATGAGCTAAGGAAAGCACTTATGGAATGAAGTAAGAATTGTTCATGGGTATTTGTGGAAGGCAGTTCAATACCAGCAGCTGCTGAAGCACAAATTGCCTGGCTGTAGGAAGAAGAAAGTGTTTGGAGTAGAATGAGAAAAACAGTATCTGAAGTACTTTCTTGGGATGTGTAGCTCTCATGCCTGAGCATTTCATTGTAGTCTTTGAGCCAAGTGAGTGTTATTTTTCCCGTGGGTGTGGGGTTTTTTGCTTGTTTGTTTGTTTGGTTTGGGTTTTTTTTCCATAAAGGGAGTAGAAACATAAAGAAACTAAATGACTCATCCGAAGTCAACTATAAAATGTGTCACAACACAGAAACGAATTCCGATTTCTTGTATCACAAGGTTGCACCGTGTTCATTGAATCATTCTTCCACCTTGAGATGAGAGCAGGATGCCGGGCTATTTTGTATTGAACAAATGTCTGTGAGAGAGTGGGACTGTGAAATAAAGTTTTGAAAGGATACAGGGACAAGAGTAAGCACAGATTTGAAGAGTTGATCATGTTTGCTGTCGGTCCAGCCAAGAAACAAATGGTGGAGAGATGCAAGAGCTAACTAGGTCTGGTAATTTAATCAACAGGTTTAGTTGATGTTTAGTAAATGAAAATGATGCTTATAGCTACTCTGTCTCTTAACTGGTTACACTGGGTGAAGTGAGTATGAGGAGAACAGAAGCAAAATTCACAGAAAGAGTGGTGGAAATGTGGCTGTTTAATTCTTTGAGTTCTTAGCAACATCCAAGGGAGCCAGTAGTTACCCCTGGCCTTATATGAAAATCTACTCTCAGCTGGCAGGCAATGAACAGATATGAATTTCATTTCTTCTCAGCTGAGTTATGAAAATGTGGTATTTCGGTACATAAACCTTAGATGCTCCAAATTATACAGAACGGTGAAACATGTATCTTCAGAGACATCAGGCAGCCAATGCCATGCATATATATTTTATCTTCTGTCCAAGAAGAGCTGAAACACTTTAGTCTTCAATATCATCAGACAGCTACATGACACCTTGGAGATCATCTAATGATGATGAAAAGGATAGTTTGTTAGACAGCGCTTCAGATCTGTTTGAACTCTATGGAATAAAAGCTGTTATGTGTGTGAGAGAGGAATTTTTCAGTGGAAAGCCACAGTGACCTTCCAGAATCTGCAAAGGTCTGACATAAGTCTCACTGTTCTGTCTGTAATAAATATTTTGGTTTAATGTTATTTCTCCAACTCAGATTGTGACACAAATGCCCATTAACAGCAACTAAACTGAAAAAATAGAAAAAAAGTCTGAAGCCAGAAAATTCCTCGGTGGTTCTAAAACAGCCGTCATAATTGTTGTGATACTTCCATTGGTTTTGAGCAATTCTTGTATGAGACAGTGACTCCAGTTGTGACTAACCTTGCTGCAGAACCCAGGTTTGGTAGAGATGTGCTTTGATTTCTGACTGGTTTTGCTTCTCTAACTTGTTTCAATATAATTCATTTTTGTCAGGATCAATTAACTTGAGGGTGCCCTTTTTGGTTTTGGGTTTGAGCCAGGAATTTAAAGGGGTGCTCCCTCAGCAGCAAGTACTAAAGCTCGGTGAAGCGAGAGATGAAACAACAGCATGGTGGTGACTGGCTGCAATTTGAAGTGTTTTCAGCAGAAATGACAAAAAAAACCCTCTTAGAACTTGCGGGTCTGCTTTTCAGTGCTGACATGCACTTGGCATGTTTGTACAAGTCTTCATTCACCATCTCTCTGTGCTTCGAATATGTACTTGGGTTATTTTCAGACACTGCAGCAGAGGATGTGCTCAGATATGGAACAAACCCCTGCTGTTATCAGGCCTCAGGCGGGGATCGCTAGCCACACTCACAAACAAGAGGAATATGGTCTTCTAGACGTTTAGATTTTCCCATTAGATATCATCAACCAAGCAACAAGCATGGGAATGAGATAAAGGATTGTCCTGCATTCACATTATATATATCAGCTTGTGTGTATAATTTTGTGCATGCGTCTTTGAGTATACACGCACACGTGTTGGTAGGAATATGTCTTCTTTCAGTCTGGAATAAACATATTTTAAATAAACATCAGCCTCAGCCATGGGGTTTCTTGTCTTCCAATGTCTGTGGTCTGTTGACTAAGGAAATCCTTCAATGGTAATATTTCTTCATAACTTACTTGCAATCTTTAAATACCCAGCTATTCATTCTCTCTCCTGAGGACTGAAAAAAAGAAAATACTATTTCTTATTAAATTGTTTTGCCACTTTTTTGCAGTGACAAAACATTCTGGGCTGTTGACTGGCAGAGGAATGACGACAGGCTTTACAAAGTACAGCATGTAGATACCTCCTGCGTGCACTTTTTGCTGCAGTAAAGTGTAATAATCCACTCAGTTGGAATTTTATATGTTTCAAAATTTAAAGACTTTATACATTTTAGTGTGAAAATCCCTGGGAAGGAGGGATGAGAATTGCTTCGTTGCTTTCAGCTGTTGACTGGGTGTAGCAAGATTAAGAATTTAATTATGAATGTAACTAAAACTGAATTATATTGGGTACTTCAAATTCAAGACAGCTCCCTGGTATTTCAGCTCTCATCTTTGCTGGTTAAATGTCTAGACATATATCACCATATTTGTAGGCCAGGTTGAGAGAGTACCTAGTGTCTGGGCTAAACCTGGGCTTTCTTTGCTGAGGTCTTGATTGAAGCATCAGTAGTGGATTATTGGGTTTGAGGCTGCTAGATCAGACGCAGTCTATGGCTGAATATTGGTCTCTTGCATCCAAAATAAGGCACTGGAAAGGAAGGATTCACCTTTTTTCTTCCTCTCCCCCCGTCCCTTTTTTTTTTTTTGTCTTTTCTGACTCATCAAACCAAGAGGCAGCATTTCCTCAGGGTTGAGGGAGGTTTTTAGCGTGTGGAAAGAGGGAAACAACAACTGTTTTCTCAACCTGTAAAGAATCTCGTTCACCCAGGTTGTGCCATATGTCTTGAGGCCAACAGAATACAGCTCAATTTTCAGGGTTGACAGAGGATGATGTCTATCCTATCTTGTTCCTGCAGCTCAGGCTGGGCCAATACTCACATTTCCTATAGTCTACTGCCATGGCTTGTTGGTCTTGGGATTTTGAAGCAGATGAATAATAATTTTTCTGTCACTTAAAAAATCGTGTTCATATATAAGGGAAAGGTTGAAAGGAGTTGAGGCAGTTTCTCTAAAATCATCAGTTTTGGTGAGGTACCTTTAATGTATGATATGTTTGTCTAGGCTGGATGTGCAGCCCTCTCTTGTCCTAGCTCTGTCCTTGCCCTCTGAAGTCATACATCTTCCTGAGAATAATCTACCATGGTGGTATGAAAAGTATAAAAGTGCTCTGAACTGAAAATCAAGAAGGAAGGAAAAATCAATATCTTAAATTTTGGTTACATCATGTGTTTTTTTTACAAACCTTTTTAGTGTTTTGTGAGGTGGTTGCTTATTTCAGTCTTTCATGCAGCAACAGGAAAAAATTAAATAGGACTTCAGAAATGGAATGCTTTTATTGCTAACTCTCCAAAATTAACAGCATTTTTTCAGGTGTGTTGTTCACTGCGGAAATATATATTTTAGTTCTTTTTTGTTTCCCAAACATTGGACAAAATGTCTGGTTCTTAAATCTTCAGATGACAATTAAAAAATAACGAAATAATAATAACAGGAGACTCAGCACCTCAGAGTAAGGAAACAAAAAGATACTCCTATAATCCTGTTTGTAGTAATTTTCTTGTAATGGAAGACTTTGAGACTTTGTACAATCGCAGCTTCATACCCTACTCTGACCTGCGTTGCTCCTGTTTGAGCTCAGTGGTAATATTATTGAATAGGTAGCTGCAGATTATAGATCTAAGTTCATGAATGAGGGAATCATCCACATGTCAGATGACACCTTGTGCATTTTCAGTTTTTCCTTTATCCTTCTCCACTTCTAACAACAGAAAGAAGTTTCTCTTTGTCCTTTTTATTTTCTAAAAAAATAGTAAATCCCTGTTTTTAAATAAATGCTGCCCAACTAGGGTGCAATGTAAGTAATTTGCTAAGCAAAAAGATTCTATATTGTAGGTCATGTTTATGTTAAAAGGGAAGCTTTCACATATCAACGAGTCACATGATGTTTGCTTTGTGCAAGAAAAGACGAGTTCAACATTTAGTTCTGCAGTCTGCAGCTCTTAGTACTTTAATGTCCAGTGATTACCGTTGATAGGATGGCACCAGTACACTTAAAAATCCTGGGGGAAGGTTATTGCCCTCTGATCACATCACAGATGCTTTCACCTCGGGTAAATGACTAAAAGCTTTACTGTACAAATCCTTAAAGCAGTATCAAAATGCATCGCTGAACGCCTTTTGCAGCTGGGGATACCTGCAACCAGTAAATTTACATGATGAAATTCTGAAAATTTGCCACGTGTGCGTACACAGGATTTGGAATGGAAACGTATGCCCCCAGCTGCTCCTCTGCACACACAGCAGTGTTGAGTATGTTAGAGTTTATGTGATCACGTGTTTGTTAGGAGGGTAGATACACACCTGTTATAATGAACATGAGTGGTTGTGTTCTGTTTTGAAAATCATATTTTGTTCCCTAAATGAGACTAATGGCGATATATTGACTGCACTAAAACAGCATATTGGTGAATGTGTTTAGAACAAATGCCAGTTCAACTGACTAAATGACTTTGAATTACTAATGGGAGACTTTTACTGTAAAGGAAAATAGCTTTTATTGTTCCCTCGATTTAGACTATGAAGCTAGACAAAAATCCATTGAAACATTAATCTGTACCATTACTGCTGCTGGCTACCAGTTGTGTTGGTGTCCTCTTAGCAACAGCGAATAGCTCCTGAAACGGCTATATTGGTATTTCATTCTCTTTC
>JAOXJM010000012.1:152036277-152054561 GCA_026413425.1 Tringa solitaria | reverse complement strand
TTGAATTATACTCCACTACTGAAATTAGATGTAGAAAGATGTGATTATTGAGACTACAGAGTGATGGGAGTGAGTTCTAAATTTGTGGGTTGTTTCAAAAAAAAAAAAAAAGGATGTACCACAATACAATTTGTGTAACAGCTATTTGAAAAAGCAGATGTACGGATAGTGCATTGAGCTATTGAGCTAAACGAGGTGGTGAAAGGGTTAGGTATTTGCTTGCTTGGCACATGCATACTTCAGTAATAGAAGACTTTCAGGCAGGCTGTATACAGAGGGTTTTCAGTAATTATTAGTTACTTAGATTATTAGAGACTTGCTGATGTTAAAGTGCCAGGGTGCTTCATTTTAGTGTACTTTGTGGTGTGGGTGTAGGGGCTGATTTCCAGACTGGCTGGGCTTCCACAAATGGCAGTTAATGTGAGCTGCAGGTGTTCAGAAGCTCTTTAAAGGGGAGGTAAGTAAAGAGACTCCAGAAAAACTGATTTCCCTGCAGTGCTGTTGCAGCTGCAGCCCCCACGCCTCCCCTTACATTTAGAGTTAAGTAACATCAAAGCTCAAGTGCCATCCACGGTACTGTAGAAAATTTTAAATCCTCTATTCGTGTGGTTTGCTCACTAGGGAAGACTACCTGCAGAAGAAATTAGTCTCCTATTTCCCAGGAGAGAGATCTGTCAGTGTGTTGTAGATAGTTTTCAGTTTTAGAATGGTTGTTTCTTGATTTCTTTAAATTGTTCTATTCTGTATTTAAAAAATTAAACATTAATGACTGTCGTTGGAGCCAATGTCTCTTGCACCCTCTTCAAATGCTTTAGTCTCCCTACCTGAAGAAAAATTTTCTGACTAATCAAGTTTTCAATTAGTCGTACACATTGGAACACATCCACCGGACCAAAGCTGGGATGAACCATCCTAGAATTTCCCCCTGATGACTGGACTGTGAGTACGGTGAATCCTGGGCCCCCAGTTCTGCTTGGGGAAGGTGGAGGATATAAAGGTCAGCACTCTGCCTCTCAGGAGTGACCTAGTCACTGGGATGAGGAGTGACATTGATCTAATTTTCTTCTCTCCTCTTTTTTATGAAATAAGGATCTTGCCGAGTAAGGAGATGACAGCTACTAGTCGGTATTTTCAGGTTTCACCTTCTCTCAATATTCTTTCAGTTAGGGTCAAAGTGTAAAAGCAGAACGTAATTTAATATTATGAGGAAGCTTTTCAGATAGGGCTTACCCTGTCTGACTGTTAATTGCTCCACATATTGCTGTGGTGTATAAGCACAGGTATGCATTTAAGTTTGCAAGTCTGACAGTCTTTTTCTCTACTGTGCCTCATACCAATGTCATCAGGTCTTTCAGTCTCATTTGCTGGTTGGACTCGATGATCCCAAGGGTCTCTTCCAACCTAAATGATTCTGTGATTTCTTACACTCCTACTCTTACACCTAAGTTTGTAACGTGGTTAACATGGGCAATATGAGACAAGGAATGAGAAGGATATGTCAGCTTGGGCATCCTCCAATCCATCATCTTCATATCTGGACCCCTGGACCACCCAAGCCAAAGACCCATGTACTTGTTGTACCACCAGCCTACGGTGCTCATCTCTGTCTTGGCCTCCCTTCCTCTCTGCTCTCTGCATGTGCACTGCTTTAGCTGCCCTTCTGCACACAGGCTTGTGGGATTGAGAAGCACAGAGTTGCGGGTGGGTCGGTACAAGCTGTGAGTCTCACAGTCATGAGCAACTCTGTGTAGGTGTTTGCCAGGGACCTGCCGTGAAAGCTCAGAGAGTTGCAGAGCTTCCACCTACTTCCCTCTTGAGATAGTACCTACAGCTCGTCTTGTTTGTCTGATGTTCTCAGGTTTTAATCTCGACGTTGCAGAGTCCTGGGGTATGAGGAAAGGACATCAGGGAGGTGGACCTGATAGCCTTTGTGTAACACTTGGAGATTTTTTTCTTACAGTTATGACTGCTGAGTTTATGCATTGAATTTTTGCTCTGAAGTGTTCTTGCTCCTGAAGAAAAGGGCCACAATAGCTCTGTCGATGACTTTTTCTACAGTAGATGATGTTTCTCTACATATGCCAGTAAATATGGCATGGAATGGTACCCTTTCCTCTTTTATCCTTCCTGTTGTAACAACACAGATGTGTAGTCTTAAATGTCCTGATTTAGCTATGCCTCTTGGGAGGGGATCATTCTCATGCTGTAGATTTACAGTCAGTTTAAACAAGCTTCATGACTAGATTAAACTGTTGGCAGGGCACGGCTGCGAAGGACTGCAAAACTTGGTCGTATGATTAAAGACTAACTTGGGTTGGAAGGGACCTCTGGACATGATCTTGTTCAACCCCTGCCTAAAGCAAGGGTGCCTCTGAAGATATACCAGGTTGCATGGCACCATGTCCTGTTGAATTTTAAATATGGAGATTTCATCACCTTTCTGGGCAAGTTCCCAGTGTGCAACCACCCACAGGGTGAAAAATATTTCCCTTACCTCTCATCATCACTTCCTTTGCTTCAACTTATGCCCATTTGAATCTAAGCTCTGAATACTTTCACTGAAGTCATCAACTCTTTCTCATGTATAAGGTGATCCTTGGTTATTTATGCAGATTTCTCAGTGGACAGAGAATATTGTTATAGAAAAGTGGAAAAAGAGGACAGAACTTGGAGGTGAAGGATTTTACCTGCCTTTCGTGTAAATCCTGGATGTTCTGAGAGTCCTCTTTGTTAGGCTAAAATTGTAATGGACCCATAGCTTCCAGCAGCAGGTGCAGATACTTGGCTTTGCCCGTATCAATTAGGATAACACAGATGTTAGCACCATGAAGAATCACTTCAACTGTTGAATGCTCAGTCCTACCATCCTATGAGACCCACCTAATTCCTGATCTGTGAACCAAGAAAGCCCTATAAATTATCTTGATGATGTTGATGTTAAAATAGCTTATGAACAGAAATACTTAGATTAGTAGAGAAGGAAATAAGTGAGGTATGACTCTGCAGAGCTGAGTAAGAGGATGAGAAGTCTTCCTGCAAATGGTCAAGATGGGAGTTCTTTAACTCCCAGATAAATTGACTGATTTTGAGGTGTCACTACGAATCTTGTACATTACTTTGCAGGTTTGGTCCTTCATATGTGTAATTGAGTATAGTTCTATTGACTTCCCTCCATCTCCACTGCTTCAGGCTAGATAAGCATTTTGTTCTTAGTTTATTTTCATTTTTATTTAGTGCCCATGGCACAGTGATATCACAGTTACTGTGCAAGGAATAGAACAAATCTCACATGTCAAGCTTGAGGAAAAAAACTGTGGTGAAATATCTTCCTATCAGAAACTGCTGTTTTTATCCAAAAAGGTAGTCATTTTACAAGGTGTTGATTGTGGTGAAATTTTGTCTTGAGGGGGAAAAATAAACAACAGAACTGAAACATACTGAAACACATCAGCAATGCTAAAATCATCTGTTTCAAAAAAAAAATCAGTATTAGATTTTTTTTTCATTCCAAAACAACAACAACAAATATTCTGTACCTCTCGAAGAAGAAGTAGAAGAAACATCTTACAAGACTGTTTCACTGAAAGCCTGCCATAGGAAGCTTCAAAATTCAGCATCAGTTATGATTCAAAATCTAAGCTTTATCTCTGAAGAATGACCTAATTGCTCTGTTCACATCTAGTCTATGAACAATGTGATCAGGGGATTGCTCAGGGTCTCTATTCAGCCATATGCTTGCGTCTCTAAATATACAAAGAAACACAGGGAAGGGTCTCCTTCCTGGAGATTTAATCCATGCTTTGTAATTTCATTGAAGGTCCTCCAAAATAATAAATCATTTATATACATAGAATCATAGGCTGATTTAAGGTGACTTTTGTAAGTCACCGAGACAAAACTCCTGCTTAAAGCACAGCCACCTTCAAATTTAGGTGAGGTTGTTCAGAGCTTTTTCCAGGTGAACTTTATCTCCACAGATGGAGATCCCAGAGCCTCTCTGGGCACCTGTTCAAATGTTTGATTGAAGTATATAGATATAAGTATATAAACATTTCTGCTACTTGTCAACTTGCTTTTGAACTTCAGAATTAAATAATTCCATGCTTTTCATAATTTTCCTTTAAAATTTTTTTTCCTGTTTTGTCTTTGTGTAACAGAAGATGAACATTTTTGTATCCAGTAGCATTTGAGATCTGGAATTTCAAAAAAATAGCCAAATATTTGGAACTCAATCATTTTTATAATTTCCTCCTTTTTGTCTTTATCCTCTCCCTTCTTCAGGGTGTGGAATTTATCACTGAAAGAATTAAATTTTTTTTTTTAGAAAATGTCTCCAGGTTAAATGTGTAAATATCACAAATTCTTTCAGGTTGGAGAGTTATTACAGAGCAAGACAGGTTAATATTTCCCGTTAAGTTTTGGAGTTTGGCTGAATGATAAAACAAGCAGAACTTTGCTAAAAACAGTTGAATTCTTCCTATTGATAAGAAGGGTCTTGGCATCTCTTGGCATCTCATTGCAGGTTCTTAACAACTTCAGTAAATATTTAAAGCGTACTGTTTAAAAATTAATACAGCAGCCATCCCTGGTGAAATGAAATAATTGAGCCTCTAGGCACCACATTCATAATACAGCTAATTAGAATAATATCAGAGAAGTGCAGACCAAAGAATAAACTTCTAATACTGGCTTCATAGGACATTATAATCCATTGGTCTACTTGGGGTCCTTTGATCTTTCCTCGGCTGCTGGAAGTATCCAAGCAGTGAAGGAGACACTGAGAACAACAGGACTGATGTTTTACACTGCAGTCACCTTCTGTGCATATTTTTCCTCCTTTCATGAGTATTACCTATTTTCTTTCGGAAATATTAGGTTCTTTTTTATTGGCTTGGGAATGGAATTTGTTCCATTTCACTTCTTTATACGAAAGATAAAACCTCTCCAGATGTGGAGGATGCAATAGCTGTGGGTGCTGCCTGGATGGGGTGTCACTTAGTGTCACTGCGAAAGGACTTGGGAAAGGTTTGCCTCATAAATCACCCCCTGCACATACAGATGCTCTGTGAGGAGGGCAGGTTGTGCCTCACCGTGCAGATGGCACATACACCTGGTGATCAGAAGTACCTTGTGACTGGAGCGAGTCGCAATGAGTGAGGTACCCAGCCTCACTGCATCTAGGTCTGTCCTCTGATGGCAGTATTTTTCCCCATTGTTCTCAAGTGAGCATCGTGATAACTTTCCACCTCTTCTCCAAAATGCCCTCAGCCTTGTAGTGCGTATTTTGCATTGCTGGCTGGGGACACGCTTGCCCTGGTGCCCAGCAGGGAGGAGGAGAACCCTGTCCTGCTCCGCCGTGGTGGTGCTCTCCATAGCCCTGTGCCTCCAAGCGATTAATTTATCACAGCAGAGAGAGCTCAAACTGGCAGCAGTGTCAGCCTGCATTAACCAAAGGGAGGATGCTTAGCAAGTTGCTACAAGGATTCTGTTTATCCTTATGGCCATAAAAATCCCACCGTTGTGGAGGCCTACAATCCACATCAAGACTGGATTTTATCCTCCCCATCCCTCAGTTCTTTTCTGATTGCCAAGCCCTGCTCTCTAAGATCAACTTGCCTAAGCAAGAACTAGCTTGCAGTAAATAAAGCAATAAATACTTCATGTCAACACTCCAAGTGACGTGACCCGTGATGATTTTTTCTGGCTGCACTATGGTATTTTGTGGAGATGTGGGTCTCTTCTCATCCTGTATCTGGGAAAGTGTGAGGAGAGACTCAATAGAAAAGACCCTCTGCTTCCCCACTCCTGTTGAAGCAGGATTTCTGATTAAATTCAGCAGCTTTTCTTGTGTAAGATAGGTGCAATTCTCTGGAAAGCTGTTGTCTCTCCCACCACCAGTCTCATCTCTTGGCTCTTTTCTACTGTGGCAACATTCCCACTGTAGAGTCTGTTAAATATAGGCTGGGTAGTTGGAAGATAACTGAACGTTTGTTATAGCAAATGAGGCAATAAACGTCTGAGGTTATGACGGGCAGAAAAGTCAAGGTATTTATCAAATTGCCATGGGAAATAGCTTTGCCAAGCATTAAGTAATAAACTTTCAATTATCCTTTTTATACTCCTACTGCAGAATGCGTCTCAGATCAGATTTGCTTTTGTTGGTTCAAATAAGGTGAGAGGTGAAGTCGTTTTGCTGTGAGCAGAGAGGAGAAGCATCTCCCTGTGTGTGCTTCTGTACTCACAGCTGTGCCTCTGTGGTCCTCTGATACTCTTTTTCTTCACTTTTTTTCTGTTTTTTGGGTTTTTTTTCCTTTTTTTTTTGCCTGGGGGACTTTCCCCAACCCTGGATTAGCCGACCTACACGCTGATATTGAGGATTTTAGGATAATCCACTAAATAGCTCTTAGAAAGGTACTTACCTTTAGATTTAAAAAGATGATTATACTTTGTTATTGTTGTTATCACTGTGGTATCACCCTCTGCCTGATATGAAATTCTTAGCTGTATATTGGCTTCTCTGTCATCTTCCTTGTGGTATGAGAGAAGGATTTTTCCTTCTGCTGACACCTGGTTTGACAAGGGAACCATCAAAACACAAGTGGTGTTTAACGTTCAACCTGTCCTTAATTCCACTCAAAGTCAAGTCAAGCCCAGATGAGCTGTTCTGTAGAAGCAGGATTTCTGTGTCAGTTGATGAGGAAAAATGCCCCAGGAAGAAAATCCTCAAAACCTCAACAGTTAAACAAAACTAAGGCTCTAAGGTAGTTGCTTAGACCACAAAGAAATATTGGAAAGACAGTGAAATATTCTGGCAATCAGCTCACTACTGAGCAAGCAAAAAGGCAAGTCAGAGGGTAGGAAGTAGTAAGAAATTAATAGTGACCAAGCTCAGAAATTCATTATGCCATTGAATTGTATACCATCAACAGTGAGTATGCACTTTAAATTATTGTGGTCTCTTTAAATAGTTCATATTTCTGCCTTTGTTACTGAAAACATAGAGAGTGGGGCACAAGTAATCAGAAAAACACAGAATAGTTTCAATAACGAAAGAGGGAAATAGACTGGTGTATTCAGCTTGGGGAGGAACTGCTGGGGAACCAAAGCATTACTGCAGGGGGCTGGAAGGACCTGGAAGGAGGATGGCTCCTTGTTTTTTCTGACTCTCTTGGTCTCTAAAAACACGTTGCAGGCCTAGAGGGACCTTCAGTTTGATCATTTATGACTGTGCTTATGGCATTCTCTGTTCAACACGTTTTTCCTGGTCTGCTTTTAGCAAACATTTCACTGTCTACACGTATAGAATAAGGATGATAATGTAAGCTTACTTCCCAGGAAAATGTGGAGATGAAGCACTGCTGAAGTTCCCATAGGATGGGTTTTGCAGAATCACTGGGTTTTTCCACTGATATATTTTCCCTCCTATTAGGAATAGTAATGAAATAAAGTGTTTTATAGTGGGACCTTTATGCATAAATGTTCATAGGTTTGCTCAGAAGAGGCCGCACATGGTCAGTCGCTACTGACATCCCAGCGTCCTGAAGTGTGGAAACAAATTTTTGTCCTCTTCAGAGTTTATACTCTCCCCATCTTATTTTTATACAGCGCTGTTGTAATTTTTAAGACCTGCTATATCTGGAATCAGCTCCAGCACCTGGCTGCTTAGCCAGCAGTTCACAAAATACCCTTGTAAAAGCAATCTCTTTGAAAACTGTCTTGTTAAAAAGCAGGCTTCCTCACCCGCTTTCTAGTGTACTGAATTCCCACTGAAATCCAGTGCGTTCTTTTACACCTCCGAAATAGCTGGTGATTTCAGAGGGAGTCTGTGATGTGCTGGTTCTGTAGAATTACAACCTTAACAGCTGTAACATCTCTAAAAGGCTTATTCCGGAGAAAGACCATGTCATAAATGAGGTGTTCAAAGACTGAAAGTTCCAGCTGCAGCTTGCTGACTCTGCCTGCTGCCAAAAATTATACTCCCCAGGAAAGTCCTACTCTCTCCACATTTATGGTTTTTCTTTTAAAATACTCAAATTTTAGGAAGCTTGAAAATAAAGGGCACCAGTAACGATTTTTGTTGGCTTCTGAAGTGCTGGAGTTTCAGATAATGAGGTCCCTGACAGATGAAGGACTGTAGTTAGATCTCTGAAGGTTAAGGACACTGTCATGCTCACATCTCCTCTGTCCCTCTATGGGAAGTTTTTGCCCCACCAGACAAGGACAGTGAGGCTGAGAAGTATCTGAGGTACATTTCAGAGTCCAGCGTATAAGATGCAATCTTGATGACAGTGGTCTTTTGCTAAAGAAGCGTGTTGGAAACTCACAGCACACATATATTCTCCAGCCAAACTTCTGGTGGAAGGCTGAGAGTGACAGACAAGGACTGCTTAGAGCATCAAGACTATGATTCTCAAAGCCAAAGCCAGGAATTTAAATGTAGGAGTTGCCAGGCAAGGCATAAGTTGGGGATATATAGTAGTAAATGAGTGTTGACAGTGTTTATACCATGTACCTCCACTCTTATCCTCAGGGTGCTTCCTTCTGTCCCCAAGCCCTTTCCCTTTACAGCCTTTGGAACCTGCATCTTGGGTTTAGGGTGAAAGCACTCTTGGACACTGTATTTAGGGTATAGTTTGCTCTTTACCATATGCTTACATGTGCCCAGAAGACACTTTCTAGACTGGGCCACTCAGGAGACCTCATCAAAAAGACGCATGTTTTGAAGATGCCCTGTCCCATTCAGCTGGGAAATAGGAACAAAGCTGTTCAGCCCAGCCAAAATTATGTCAGTTGGGCCTTATACAGAATTGCAGGTAGCAAGAAAGCCCTGCCGGTAAAAACTCAGATAAGGCATCGGATGGGGTGGAAGAAGGGCAGTGAGAAGACAGGTTCCTGACCTTAATTTTGGCATAGTAGGGCTATAAATACTTAAGCCAGTTGTGCTTCTGGATTTTTAATTGTTTGAGAAATGTGGGCATTTTGTTATTCCTGAAAAAAAAAAAACAAACATAAAAAACAAATTGGAGTTTAGTTTTTGTGCAGAAGATTCTACTGGCAGGGAATATTGACTTTTCTTCAAATAAGTTGCTTTTTCACAGCCACAAGGTTTGGATCTTGTCTACCTAGACTTTAGTAAAGCCTTCGACATATTTTCCCACAGAATTCTCCTGGAGAAACTGGCTGCCCATGGCTTGGACAGGCATACTCTTCACTGGGTAAAACAATGGCTGAATGTCTGAAACCAAAGAATTGCAGTGAATGGAGTTAAATCCAGTTGGTGGCTGGTCACAAGTAGTATCCCCAGGGCTCAGAATTGGGGCCAGTTCTGTTTAATATCTTTATCAAGGATCTGGATGAGGGGATCAAGTGCATCCTCAGTAAGTTTGCAGATGACAACAAGTTGAGCGGGAGTGTCGACCTGCTTCGAGGTAGGCATCCAAATTGCAATCATATCAGAGAAATACAAACCAAAAGGAAGAAAATGCAAGTTTTACAAGTTCTTATCCAAATCAGATTCCTGTCTTGTTGTTTGGGGTTTTTTTGTTTGTTTGTTTTGGTTGGTTGTGGGGGTTTTTTTAAGTCTTTATGTCTAATGGTGGATCCATAAAATATTTTAAAAAACAGTGGTTAATTTTAGAACTTTTTTGAGCATTTTCTTAATTCTGCTGTAAGAATTTGATTAAGGAAAGTGGACTGTTTGTTTGAGAGCACAATTTCAAATTTGCATTGAGCTGCAAGGATCAATAATAAATTCCAGCTCAAACTGTGAATCTTCTGATGCTTTTCTAAATGAAATCCGGCGTTGTGTCAGGGATATTTTTATCCCTCTGACACAGAAATCTTGTTTTTTCAGGAGCCTCGGCTGCAGAAATAATGCCTTATTATACAAGAACAGAAAAGGACAAGATATTTTAAACATATAGTGGGAAATGTCCTCCCATGGTGTAAGTAGGCAAAAGAATCCCTTGATGTCAGTCAAATTATACTGATATTCAGTGGCTGAGCACCTGACTATGATGAGGAATATTCCTGATACATAATGTTGTTCATATTCTATGCTGTTTGATAATTAATGTTCTTTGTACAGTATCAGCCCACAAACCTATTCAGCTTGACAGATTCGTGAGAACATTTTTTATAATTTCCAGAGTCGTTTGTATCTCCTGATCTTAATAGTGACACGTAGTCATATGCAAAAATTTTGAAAATAGCAACGTTACTGCTTTGGATGGGAGTGGGACCTTTTCCAGAGAAAGTTTTATTGATGGCCAACTTTGGAATGTTTCATAAACGAGATGCAGAATTTAAGTTATTTTTTACTTCAACAGAGACAGACATTTTTTTCTGGCTTAGCATGTGCATGAAATAAGATTATGTGTAATAAGTAGATTTCAGTAGAATCGCATCTTATGGCTTAGTATGTACTTACTTTGATCATGCAAGTAGAAAAAAGCTTCTTTCGCTATCATGAAAAACAGAATATTAAAGCAATGCTCCCACAAGTTTTTGCAAGTTGTTCTACCTAAATGAGAAACATCTGGAAAGAGGGGTAAAGTGTATGCTGTCCCAGAAGATTGTACAGTGTTAAATGTGTTATTTAGCCTGCAAAGATTTTACTTCTACAATACTGAAGTTGATTTTTAATTTAACGGATATGGTATCAAAGTTCACTTGATGTTTCAGATGCTCAACATCAAATTTGCATAAGGATCTAGATCTCCAAAATAATAGTCTTTTGCACTCTCTAGTGCACATAGTGTTGCTATTGATAAAGTCTTAACGCTGATCTCAGATGCAACTTTGGAGTAAGAGGGTAGATATAGTGGTTTCTATTTCCACATTTTTCTGATATTCCTGAATAGGTGTTTAACACTCATAGACAGAGTACAAAGCTGTTCTGTTGATGCCAGCATGACCAGAATTTTACCCAACATCGTTACTCTTATTGCAATTGGTATATTCCAGGAATCACTGAGCTATTACTCAGTGTGTGATGTTGTCTTTCCTGCCAAGATTTTGTCTCAGAAGACACACAGATGGCATGTTTCTGCATATAAACACAAAGTAAAAAGTGCTGGAGCAGCCTAAAACATGCTCATCCTGCAAGAGTTAGGTCCTGCACGCAGGACTCGGCGACTCTGAGTCTCCTTTGCAGGATCAGGGTGAGGTTCTAGACCAGGTGAAGTGTTTATCCTGGCTCACAATTTATTTTATTACCTGGCAGCCTGAGCGATGCTCAGCAGCTATAAAGCACGAAGCACACACTCGGGAGATGCTCTGCCACCCTCTGTCTCTGCTGTCAGGTCATTATGGAAACACAACTGTGTTTTCCTTATGACAGAAGCTGTAATATAGCTTGGGTCACCTGTCTTCATCTGCTTCCTAGTGATATTTATTCAAATGCAGAAGAACAGAACATTTCACAACTTGCTATTTATGGCCTGATGAAATCCTGTGCCTGCCAGAGCTGTGCATTCTGTCTGTTTTCCTCATTTCCAGCGCTGTGTAAGAATTACATTTCATAGATGTCTGGCTGCTAATAGGAGGATGAAATCAGAAATCCATGATGAAAGTCTATTCAATACAACAAATTCAAGATTGTGATTAAAACCCTGAAGACTCGTGGACACATTGCCCCTTGATATCACACTTTTTTTTTTTCAGATTTTAAGCTTTTTTTTTTTTTTTTTAAGAGAGGGATCTTGTGAGGCATTGAAAACATCATTGATGATGATAACATGAGCTGGAGAAAATAAGTCTTTGTATTTTCTTGCCCTGAATGACAGGCCAGCACTCCTGGGGAAGAAGTGGCTTGCTGCAACGTTACTTTGTTCTAACAATAATTCACATTTCTTGAACCCATAGGAGAACCACAGTGCTCTCCAGCATACATATATTTCATTACTTTCTATGAGGTGGAGAAAGAACCTGTTTTATAGCATCAGAACTGGAAATTGGCTTGAAACAGACAATATGGCAGTAGAAAATTTATTAGCCAGAAAATGTAATTCCCTATATTAGGAGATAGGTGAAGGGCAATGGAATTTCTGCCTCCTGTGAGCAGACAGGACTTAGTTTCCTAGTGCATTTCCTGTTATATCTCGGGTCTTTTTTGCTTTTATTTAGTCATACCTTTCATTTCTATGGAGTCATTAGAAATTAGTAAAGTATAAAGAAGACAAAAAAACAAAATTCCAAAATTACTGAGAATGATTAGTCTGTTCATACATGAAGTCCCTACCTCAAAGTTTTGGATCCATTTTTAAATCTTGTGATTTATTTTTCTGTTTGAGGTGTATAGTCTATACGTCAAAGTTGTATTTAGAAGCCTAGCAATAGGGTTTTTTTGTTTAATATACATATAATTGCAAATTTTGTTTCCTTTAAGGGGATTGTTCTGACCTGTGTTTTGGAGAGCAGTGAATTATATCAATTTAAAATTTAGTTTCAAATGCATCTTAGGTGTCTAAAGATATGTATGGAGGTCTAGTGGTATTTCTGAGAGGCAGGCATCTAGTCCTTGATCAATGCCCACTTTTCCAGAAGTGGGATTTCTCATCTGTCTTCAAGAATTCTACATCAGAGATAAGCACCCAGATTCCCCTTCCAATGTGTGGAGAGAAAGTGTGTGACTCATTTCAGTGTAAAATGGATATAGAAAAATGGTTCAGAGGAATCTCTTTCTAAAGGTGCCTACTTTTTTTTTTTTTCTCTTTGTTAGACAAGCAGCCCATATGTAGAGATAGACAACGTATACACCTAAAATAGGTGAGATGAATTTCAGATGGAGAATGGTATGCATTCCCACATTGAGACACCTGCATTTAGCTGTTAGTGCACACATCGTATGTTAGACCTCCAAGTGTTTAAGCTTCCAACACAGCTAAAAGAGATGCAGTCACTAGAGGCTGAGTTAGTTCAGCCTGGGTGACTGTTTCAGGCTAAGTTCAGTCATTTTCTAGGCTTTGTTTGTAGACTTTAGAGAGAAGATTCAGTTGACTAACCATAACTGTGTGGTGCTTTAGGATGTCTCATCTGCTATTCAGCTGCTGCTTCAAAAGGAAACAGGACTCCCCTACATCGTGGGTAGACTGCTGTTTGAGAATAGATGTCTTATTTTATACCTTAGGGGGTATAAAATGGCACTAGATCTCTATGTTTAGGCATTGGAATTTCTCCCCAGGTGTCTAATTGCTGTTGAAAATAAAGCTTTAATACGTTTGTATCTAGTGTCATGGGTGAAAATAGTAGCAGTTTGACGTTCTGGCTATGCATCTGAGTCTGCAAGATGTCCAAAATTACCTTTTTCCCAAAGTGTCTTACATAGATTTAAACATTTTCAGGGGTCAAAATAAGAGGCAAAAATGCCATTGCTTCTAAGAAGGCAATAAAAAGACCATGGAGGTTCTCTGCTCATTTCATCTTGTTCATTTCAGATGAAATACGAAATGTTTGTTTGTGCAACAAGCTAGTATCTAAAATTCAGTCAGATGCATCATTAAGCTAGTTTCAGCACTGCAGGTCCATCATCACTTCTACTGTAAAGTCTGGAAACAAAATTATGCTTCTAACAAAAGCTGTGCAGAATTTTAAAATCAGCTGGACCCTCTACAACAGAGGTAAAATGAGGTCATAAGAAATACAAGAAATTTGCTGGGTTTTGTTCATGTTTTGTTAAGCTGCATATAGCACTGAGTGCACTGTTAAGTTCTCCTGGTGTTCTATGCATTGATTGCATTTCTAATACAAAAATTAAAAAGAATGGGGGTTAAGCACTTGATTATGGGACACCAGGAAAGATTCATCTGTCACCAAGAATCAGGCTATGAAGAACCCACAGGAACAGTGCAGATATTTGTGCTAAATATGGCTCCTCTGAACTGGGATGTTCACATGACGGGGACTTTTATTTAGATGTTGATGTACCTATTTTTGCGTATATCTTTATGGTTAATTACATTCACTTGACTTCAATTTCATGCACACCTCACTTTCTCGTTTGGAGAGGGAGGAAAAAACCTCTGCTTGTTTTAGGATAGAAGCTTGATCTGTGCCTGACAGTCACATCCCGCCTTGCTCCAGAAACTGTTAGTGCCTCTCCTAAGCTGAGTCTTCATTCTTAAGAGATCTTGAATGTTCCCTGTGAGGTATGTAAATGCAAGGAGCAAAAAAATTTAGCAGGGTCAGGATTTGGAGGCTAGTCCTTTGTAGAGAATTCAGTTACTTAGGAAATAATGTCAATAATTTTGAGATGACACTTAATTTCAAACTAGTAAGAAGCAAATGATCTGATAAGTTCTGATGTGCCAGTGCAAATCTGAATAGTATTGTCTTTCTGGTCGACATAAAACTCAAAAGTTGGGCTGTGTTTCCTCCTTATTTGCTGAAGATTCCTTCTCTGAAAAAGAAGTGTTTAATGCAAAATGCCGTCTCAGTTTCTGCTTGGGTGATGAAATTTCCTCTGCCCATCAATAACCTCTCTGGTTCTGACTCGGTGTTTTATTCCTACTGAATTCCTGACCTGGAATACATGAAGTTGTTTTGGTTTGTTTTTTAGCACAGCAGCTTGGTGTGTTCAGGCAATTGCAGTGTTGCACAGGATACTTGTGGTGATATATATTTTCATCAAAATATTCTTGTTCCTGGAATTGCATTGTGTTAGTGAAATGGGAGCAAAATAATCAAAATGACACCTTTTTTGGTTGCAGATTGGTCATAGGGAGTACACGCTGTTGGGTACATCAATTCATTTTGCTGAGATTATCCCACACAAGATTAAAAGGTCTAGCAGGAAACATTTTAATTTCTTTTTTTTTTCAGGCAGAGTTACACATTTCCATCTGTTTTTTTCTGAAGCTTTACGAAAATATCCAGTTGGACCAATGGATACCAAGTAGTATCTTCATACAGTGTATTTGTATTGGCTGTATATCTAATGTTCTAAAGACATGAGAAAGAGTGGTAGTAAACTTTTTGTCCTTACTGAAATGAAAAAGCAGGACTTTGGGGTAGGAAAGACATGTAGCTGGGGCAATTCCTCCATAATTTCCAAATTTGCAATATTTTGCCTTGGGAGGAGTTTGCATGTGATGGTTGGAATGGTCCCATGTTTATGTCTATTTGGGTATAAATGTTTATATGGGAAGTCTTGGAGTTTCTATAAAATTACAGTATTTGGTATGTTCACAGTCTGATCCTGGGTGCTGATTGAAATTGTGTGTCTGCATTACCTAAAACAACAAAAAAGTTAAATAGAACTATGAGATAACTAGCTGTAAGCCATGGCAAACTAGTAAAAGCAGTCATCACTGTTATAGTGTAAGTAGCACAGTACCAAAACCACACATGATATATGAAACTTCTTCTACCAACTTGCCTAACTTTTCTTCTATGAGTTCCTCAAGATGGGACACTAAGCAAGGGGGAATCAAGTATGGTTTTGCTACATACGTTTCTGTATTCCCTTCGTTCTCCTATGACCATCAGAGGAACTGCTGCCCATAATTTTTAGATTTTGCAATAGTGTTGGTCTTGTAATTAGAAGATTATAAAGCCTTTGATGTAATTTCTCTCTGCCTCAGTTTTTGGAGTGATCACGAGGATAAATCTCTGCTGCTTCCAGCTTCTACCTTTGCTATTGGAATATTGCTTGTCCTGTGTGTAGTCTTGTCTCTGAAAAAGGAGGTAGGAGAGAGCTTAGATACTTGCCTAGATCAAGACAATATTGGAGAAGCCTGAAACACTTTGTTTATAAGGCAGTCGGTTATAGACAGAAGGAGGAAGTTTGTACATAACAGGTCTTTGCATTAGTTGTAAAGATGATCAGTTCCCACAAAAGGCCACAGCAACAAATTGGATCCAAAATCGAATTCCTTCCATTATTAACCCCACTGAAGACCATGAAGGAGAACACTGCCCATAGGATTTCAGGACTTGGTCTGTGCAGAATGGCAGAATAACAGCTCTGGTCTCTGGGAAGAGCTGGCCATGAGTGCAGTTAAACTCAGCAAGAAAGAAGTGTGGCCTCAGAAACTCAATTTGAAAGGGGAAAAGTTTCTCTTCTGCCTGCGTCTCAAAAGGCGATTCTCTCCTGGGTGCAGAGCTGTTAGCAACACAGTTCTGTCTGATTTTGGCAAGAAACATCTCCTGCTGCCATCTGCTTAGACCTTACAAACTAAGTATGTCTAAATAGTGGTCTCTGTAACTTCAGGGTATGGGTACCCTGCTTGCCTCAAACCAGCCTGCTTGGGCCCTGGGGCCAGTGTAAATTGTGACAGTACATAATTCATTCACAGGTTGCAAAATGAGGGTGTTTTTCTGCTGTGCTGCTGCCATCAGACTGTTAACTGCACCAGAGGTGTGCAGTTTGTTGGTGGTTTGTTTACCTCCGCAGCATGCCGTGGGCATTGAGTCTGCTCACGCTTCATCAGGGCTAGGAATGTGGAATTTCAGGAGCCACAGAGGTGCAGTGGCAGGATGGTGGTACCCCAGGAGTTGCCTTTCGTGAAAGCTCTCTGTCTGTGTTGCCCAAGTTTGCTTGTCTGGAAGTATCTGAGCACAGGGAGAAAGGATTTCAGGGAATAACTAACCTCGAGTTGGATATCTTTATCTTGTTAGCACATCTCCTTCCTCTTCAGGCACTGTTTACTTTGTACCTACTCAAGTAAGTGTGTTAATGACAAGACCAAAGCCAACACTTAGATGCTTTGGAGAATCAATGATTTGAACCATATGATGGGTTGCCAGTGCCCTCAGTTCTCCAAAGGGAAATCCGGCTCCCTGTCCAACTGAAACTCAAAAGCTCAACATCCATCCTGTGAGCCTTCGCTCATTAGAGAAGGGTTATTAGGTCCATGAGATGACCAAGCAGCACACTTGCAGCATGACAGCTTGTCAGGCAAATCTTGAGGGACATCTGTGCTGAAGCTAGAATAAGAGCCAAGACCTCCATGAGAAATTATAGGCCTTATATGGGGTAAATTTACACTTTGCAGCTGTGTAAAGACATCCTTCTGGTGAATTTTACCAAGGTGGCCTGAATTGGAGGAAGAAAAGCTTTTCCTGTCGTTTTGACAGACTCTGCTAGCCTTGTTTTATTCAGCAGCTGTACCTAAGGCCCTGTTGTGTTGGCTCCATGTCTAGCAGTGGCTCACTTGGTCCTCTCTTTTTTTTTTTGTCACCAAGCAATGCGATGACAAATAAGTCAGCCTTTCCCTCTGTTTGTAAACCACTTAATTTAGCTCTTGCTCTACAGCAAAACCTGGTGCAGTTATTTATATCAACATGGCCCCAAGCACTTAAAGCAAGTCAACATTTTGATTATGGCTCTGCATATTTTATTGCCTATATTTAAATCATGCTGCTGTGACCTGGCACCTGTTCCTCCGTTACCGCATTCCAGTTTAATAGTTGCTGCCTGTCCAAAGACCTATCATGGCGGAAAATGGTCTACAATTATTTACTTCCTAGAATAGTCAGTGCCCCTTGGAATAAACATTTGTTTCAAAGTCCGAGTGAAATTTGTTAAATATTTACAGCTGAGGGTGACTATAACATTTTTTGTGTGTGCGTGAGCCTGAAAGTAAAACATCATGCTGTGTTAAATTCTATATTGCATATATTCCCTCTTCCAGTAGTACCAAGACCTTAGTTCTGCTGATACTGTCTCTCTCTGTCAAGTTCTCTCGTCGACATCCTTATCTTCCCCCCACACTGTCCCAGCCTGTGAGTATTTTTGGTGATAATAATCCAACCCACAACCACTTGTCAAACTTCCAATGCTCTGAGCTCGTCTCTCACAGTGTGTGATGGTGGGACACTACGTGCTGTGCTGTTCCCTTTTGCCCCAGCCCTGCAAACACCCAACAGCTCCTTAAGAGCATCAGTAGCTCCAAAAGACTCTACATCAAACATTTATGCAGCTGCTGACAACATTTACTGTGTTAGCAATTTCAGAAAATTTTATTAGAAAAAAGGGCTGTGTTAAAAGCCTTTAACTTGCTCAAAACTCGGATCGAGAGATCAAGACATCAGTGAACCTGACTTGCTGAATATGCACATATTTTCTTGAACCAGCAGAATCCTCTCTTTTTTCCTGAATTCCCTTATCTCCTTTATAACAGGTCTTCTGAAATCTGAAAAAGGGAAGAGACCTCTAAAAATTCCAGATTCACTCCCTGCACTCCCTTTTGGAGAAGAGGAGGCTGAGGGGGGACCTCATTGCACTCTACAACTCCCTGAAAGGAGGTTGTAGAGAGGTGGGGGTTGGCCTCTTCTCCCAAGGG
>JAOXJM010000012.1:152024272-152036177 GCA_026413425.1 Tringa solitaria | reverse complement strand
TGGGGGTTGGCCTCTTCTCCCAAGGGAATAATGACAGGACCAGAGGAAATGGTCTTAAGCTGCAGCACGGGAGGATTAGATTAGATATAAGGAAGAATTACTTTACTGTGTGGTCAGGCACTGGAACAGCCTGCCCAGGGAGGTGGTGGAGTTGTCTTCCCTAGAGGTATTTAAGAAACATGTAGACATGGCTCTTCTGGGCATGCTCTAGTGCCCAAGATCGTTGGTTTGTGTCTGTCTGTGGGTGGGTGTGGTGTGTTTTTGTGTGTGTTTTTTTGTTTTGGTTTGGTTTAGGGTTTTTTTTGTGGTTGGACTTGATAATCTCAAAGGTCCCTTCCAACCATGAATATTCTGTGATTCGGTGAACTTGTCTGTCCTGAGCGCTGTAAGAGGCAGAAGCAGTTTTGTAAATCAGTGTCTGATCATATCATGATGCATGTGCGTTAAGGAAGTAGAGAATGGAGACTCCACAGCCAACATTATCTTTGGCATTTCCTGTCTTCTGAGTGCTGAACACCTTCCAGTCCATTGATACTCCATTGATTCCAGCTAGATGGCTACACCTGTATCATAAAAGGCAAAATATTGTAGGGGAAAAAAAAGGCAAAATGTGTTTTTAAACATATAAGGCAATAATATCTTTACAAACACACTCATTCTGGCTCTTATCCTTTTCATGTGCGATTCTGAAGACACATTCAAAATGCTGTTTATATGTGCAATTTTGCTGCAAATAACATTCATCTAACTAGATCTAGGCTTGGCTTGTATGGCTGCACCCAAGAGAGTTACCTTCAGCTCCCTTGGTAGTCAGCAGAGAAGTAGGTGGTCACATGAATCTTGTTGAGTGCACTTGCTAGATCTCTATTCACTATAGTGTGACTAAACACCTCATACATAAGAAGGCATTTCTAGTTGGTGAGATGAATCTCATAAACAAGCGCCTGTGATATTAAAATTTTTCACAAACAAGGATAATCAGTGTGATGAATGTAAAATATGTGCTTACTTAGAATGTCCTCAGAACATCTGAAGTCTGTAACTTGTCCTAGTGAAACTCTGGAGTGAATTTGATCAGACAAAATGCAATATAAGCATCTAAATTCTGATGACAGCTGAGTTTACAGTGGAGTTAGACAGTGCCATGAAATTTTTCATGACCAGAATTGGAAATGCAGTCAGAACAGTGCCAAAAACCATATAATCCATAAGCCTTTCGCTGTCTTAGCTGTCACTAGTGTTCACCAGCTGTCACTAGTCAGTAGCACCATGGTGATGGTCAAGTCCCTCTCTTATGGACTTGGATTCTTTGGTGATGTCTCTATTGACATGATGGTTTGTGCTCAAAAGCAGTTAGCTCCTTTACTCTTTCATCAGGCAGGCACATGGTTCTTACAAGAGGATGCATCTCATCCATCTTCTTACACCTCCTTTCCAGCCCTATAGGACCTGATGCTGGAATCTTTCCAAGGAGGATCTCGGTCAACTGGGTGTCACGTCCCGATGTGACCTATTCAGAACACAGAATTGACCTTTAGGTGTTGCTAAAGATTTGAATGAGGTCAAACATCCTGATATACTCCCAAGGACTTAGTATAGACCTATGTCCATGCAATTTGGAGGTCAGTCATGTATGAACTTGAGTAGAACTTAAAAAAAAATAAAATAAATATAGAGATATATATATATAGCAGGGCTCTTTTATGAGTACAGGAAAATAAAATGTGGTCCATGTCCTCAAGAGCTCTAATTTCCTGTATGAAACCAACAAAAAAGAACAGACTGAGAAGAATATAAAGGTGAGGGGAGCACAGTCAAATGTGAGAACAGTGGATAATTCTGTCTGAGTGTCCTAAATAGGCTTCAAATAACTTGCTGCTTTTTGATGCATTTTTTTGTTTCTAAGGCTGACAATGGGAATATCAGAAAGAAAAAAAAAAAGATTCAGGTGGACAACGGGAATAAGACACAAAAACTGCTGAAGATTGAAGATTATGATGTTCTTAGGAGTCTGGAGTTTTAGCTCTCAGTTGTACATAAAACTTTAAAACCTCTTTTTCTTTTGAAGGTCATAAAGAAGAAATACAAATTGGGGAAGGAAGAGTTAGGGAAGGGGTGAAAAAGAGAGGATTACGTAGCAGTGGGAAGCCAGTCCAGGTGAAAGTTTGTATTATCTCCTTTTTCCTTCTGTTTTGCTCTCCCTCCTCTTCTGTCTGATTTTTCCCTGCTGTTTCATTTTGTGTGCAATACCAACAGCAGGTTATTATTAACTGTTGTAAGCAGATAGTGATTTGTGCTGAGCTGAACTCAGAACTGCTGTCCTGATAGGCACGTGCAAACAGAGGACAAATCGAGGTTGTTCTTCATTTGTGATTTTTTTTTGAGTGGTCTGACCTAAATTTGCACAGCTGTGTTCACATTTAATCCTGCCTAATAGCTCAAAGGCTTTATATCTCGTAAGAGCAGCCTACTGGCACCTGACATGTATTCTGGCCCTCGTTCAGTTCTGCCCTACAAATCCTCTGGCACAACCTGGTGCTTTTGTTTTTTTCCCTAGTAGATTTATTCTTCCATCTAAATACCCTTGAAATGATCAGTCTATGAAGGGTATAATCTAGACTGTTGCTTTCCAGCCCTCTTGGATTTCGTGACCTGTGCAAATTCTCCAATATGGATTGGTCCCACAAACAGATGTGAGAGGATTTGAAGTCGTTGGCTTGTTTTCCTAAGTGACTTCCTCTGGATCCCTTCTGTACACTTTGTTTTCATCCATGACTATTACTATGTAGACCATATATTTGAAGCTATTGATCTAGATGGAAGATTCTCAACTGTGCGGTGCAAGTGGTTTTACTTATAACACTAATTTTGTTGCTGGAGGTTGAATGAACTAGATGCCGCTGGTACTTTGAGAATTCCAACTGTGCTGGCAAAAGACAAAACACAGTGGAGTTTGTAAGCGCAAAAAAATTTCAAATACATAAAATAAAACATCTCCTTTCTTATTTGCTCCACTCTGAACACTCTTTGGGTTATGAGTAATTTTTTAAAGTATCATTTATTATTTGTCTTCTGTGTCTCTAACTCATAGCATTTGGGCGGTAGCAACCAACGAACCTTGGCAAAAGTGATTAATGCTGTGGCACTCTTCATGAACATATGTCTAATGCATCTGACAAAATTGTGGATATTGATTTTCCTGAGAATATTAAACAGCAAACCTTTTCTTTTTAATATTGGAAGATTATTTTCATGGCTTGCATCCAAACTGAGTTAGCTTTTTAGACTATAAAAAAAAATGTGTCTTTAACATTTTGAACGAGGCTAAATGCTTATGCAGTGGAAAAATATCTTTAATAGATATGATTGAATAAGACTATGTGCCTTGATTTTTTTTTTTACCTGTAACACAAGTTTTTACTTTTGTTGACACGTTGAAGAAAAAATTCAAAGGATTACAACAGACTGGAAACCTAAAATCCTTAGCAAATTAGCTGTAAGGGATTGTTGCTATCTTGTGCTGTGTTACAGTCTCATTCTGTAAACTCTATACTGGGTAATGTTAGGTGATTGTAAAGAATGGAGATCTTACAAATTAATCCCTGATACTTCCATGACTAAACAGAGCATTGGAAGGTTCTCATGGCTAAGAATAACATGATTTCTGAAGAAGACATAGAATCACATGATTGGAAGGTACCTTAAAGATCATCTGGTTCCAACCCTGTTTTCATGGGCAGGAACACCTTCCACTAGACCAACTTGCTCAAAGCCCCATCCAACCTGGTCTTGAACACCTCCAAGATGGGACATGCACAGTTTCTCTGGGCAGCTTGTTCCAGTGCTTCACCATCCTCACAGTAAAGAATTTCCTCCTTATATCTAATCTAAATCTTCTTTCAGTTTAAACCATTAGCCCTTGTCCTATCGCTACACTTCCTGAGAAAGAGTCCCTCCCCATCTCTCCCATATGCCCCCTTTAGGTACTGGAAGTCTGTTATAATGATGCTCCAGAGCCTTCTCTTCTCCAGGCTGAAAAACCCCAACTCTCTCAGACCATCCTCATAGGAGGATGTCCTCATCTTTGTGGCCCTCCTTTGGACTTGCTCCAACAGGCCCATGTCTTTCTTATGTTGGGGGCTCTAGAGCTGGACGCAGTATTCTAGGTGGGGTCTCATCAGAGCAATGCAGAGTGGTAGAATCATGTCCTTCACCCTCCTGGCCACACTTCTTTTGATGTAGCCCAGGATACAGTTGGCTTTTGGGGCTGCAAGCGCACATTGCCAGCTCATGTTGACTTACTTTTTAAATAGTTTTGTTTAACAAGCCTTGTCTTTTATTTGTATCCTTACTATTATATTTAGATGGGCTCCTTGTAAAAATGTAAACGAGATAACTTTCTGTAAACCAAAATCTTAGAAGAGAACTACTGGCAGGATTTATTTCAACAAAATGAGATGTTAACTTTGGAAATCGTTATTTATCTGAGTATCTCACCTCTCCTATTTTACTGATGTTCTTGCAGGAAAAAAATGACTGGTTTTGTAAACTGGAGAATGGTTAATGGCAATGTTGTAGTGAAAGGACTTGCTGATATTTGTGACTGCTTTGACTCAAGCAATTAAGGGATGCCCAGAAAAGGCTATTGAGGTGCAATCACTGCCCAAAGAACTGGGATCCAGTTCAGCTACATGAAGGTGAACAGTGGAGCAATTTAATTAACAAAGAAAAACAACCAAAAAGAAAAAAAGAGACTTGATCTAATGTATGTGCTTTTTCTCCTAATGCATTAGTCTCAGAAGTCTATTTGTGTGTGTTTATATTCCTCCTTTTACATTGTTCCTCTGTTTATTACTTAGAATTTTACTGCAGGTGAAGGAATTTGGGGAGAGGAGAATAAGGTTATCTTACTGGGACTTCATTCTACACACTTAAGCAAGGAATTCTTAATAATAAATAAATAGATGAATGCCCAGCCAATAGCAAACACCAGCTTCTGAAAAACTTCACAATAAAATAAAAGATGTTTCAAAAGCAGTAAGGATAGCGGTGCTATCCTGCAGGTAGTATGTTCTATGTTTACTGAGAGGCAGCTTTATTCTCCTAAATGAATGTTTCTATGTTTATGAGTCATTGCCCTTTATCACAGTGTTTTGTTCTTTTGTCCTTGGTGTTTTTTTTTTCCTTTTTTTTTTTTCCTTTCTTTTTTTGTCTTTTTTTTTCTGGCTTCTGTGATGGATATGGACTAGAATGGTGAAAGCAATAAATAAATGTCTGGTTTTCTTTTTTTCACTCAGACGTAATTGCACAAATGCTAAAAAGTTCATGGACTGTCAGAGTATGTAGAGTCCTGTCCTTACTTTCACCCTGCTCTGTCCCTATCTCACCTTCCTCTACGCCCTTTGGTTGGGCAGATGCTGATCACTATCTCAGCAGGGAATTGTCAGACACAGTTTTAGCTTCAAGGTGTTTAACAGTTGTGTGTGTGTGGTACGTAACCAACTAATCACCTGCTGTCAGAGGGCTGCGTCATTTGACTGGATCTCTAAAATGTCATTTGCACAAATACTGTGAATCAAAAAGATTGCAGAGAGCAATGGAGGAGAAAGATGAATAAAGCTACTGCACTTTGGCTAGTATCATATGTTGAACAATCTCCAATCCAGAAGGCATCTCCAATGGAGATGTGGGAGTAAAGTCAAGCTTTCCTTTAAAAATGCAAGTGAGACAGTCTCCAGTCTGTAAACATACTGATTTTCATAGGACTTTATTTATCTAAAGGATTTTGATCTTCAGCTAGTGTCTCCTTGCTACAGGTAAAATGACAATTGAAATTGACTGTCTCTTGCTAGGACACCCACTCTAGTTGGAAGGACAAACTGTCAAACCGGTGGTCTGGCTCGTAACACTGGAGTGTGCAGGACAGCACAGCACAAACAGTGACAATGGCAGCACTTTATGAAGCAATCCAGGGCTTTTGGGTGATGAGAATGATCATGGGGGTGCTTTTACAGAAGCATGTGGCCAAAGCACTTCCCATGTGGCTTTAGTAGCATCATATGGATATTTACTAGTGTTGTGTTCAGTTCTCTTCTGGAAAATGCAAAAAGTTGACTTGAAAGCAGACATTTTAGAAAAAACAATGTACTAAAGCCTTCCCAAGAATCAACCCATTTTTCTTTGAACTGCTTATTAGATAAATTGATAATATTGTAAGTACTGGCAACATTCCCTATTGGCAACATTCCCTTTTGTGTTTACAATGCTGATGTAATGGCATCCTTCACTTCAGTGTTATTTTTACCGACTATTCCTCTATTTATAACCCAACGTTGTCCCACATAGACATCAGTGAGCAAGGGGTCATCAGAGGTCCTTCAGAAGCCCTGGGTTTTCAAGGGCTGTGATCAGGTTCCTTTAAGCAGGCACCTGGTACAGCACTGAAAACTTAATGCCTCATTTTAAGTGTTTGTGTTTTCTTGATTTGCAGCTGTTTTGTCAAATTTCATAGCTTCATTCACTGAAGCATGATGCTCATGTCTCTGAGCAGGATTTTTTTGAACCTTGCTAAGTGTCATGATGATAAATTGCACTAGAGGCCCCTTTTATTTCTTGTTGGGTGTTCCTCAAAGTACCAGGCCCTGGTGGAGGCTCAGTCCCTATCACTGTCTGCTGTGGATATACGTGCTCTGATCTTCTGGTGTGCTGGTGGGGTAGGTGGAAGTCCAACCTGGTGTACTAGCTATTTACTCTTTTGTTCTGGTGATGAGTGAGAGAAATAAAGTTACGGAAACAGGTTTTTTTCTTTTGTAGGACCATTATTCTATATTTGTTTTGAAAAGGTATAAAGCATGCAAAAGGAAATGTAAATACAGTGAAGACCTGTGTGTGTATTTCCATGTATTTAATTTTTTATTTGCCCTATCTAACCTTAGCCTCACATAGTTCTGTCTTTGACAATATTGGCCTTGGTGTGAACTGGTTGGGCATCCACTCATACCTCTCCTCTTTAAAATGGTGTCTTCAAAAGCATGGAGTTTCCTTTGATCCTGAGTTTTTGGTCTAGGGAGATATGCCTCAGCACCACATGCAGATTTACCCAGAGGCAATTCTTCCAATTAGCACCCTCCTCAAGGCTAAATACTTTGCCAGTGCATTGTTTTGTGTCATCGTGTGGTTTTCTCTTAGCTTCCCACACAGTCTGCTTTGCTTTGATATCGTACACTCAGACAAGACTATCACATGGATAACTAGGTGGATATGTGATATACATGCCCTACAAATGGTATGTAACTCCTTTGCGCAGAAAGGCAAAACAAGAAAGTTTTAGTGTCATCCCAGTTCAAATGGAAGGGAAAAAAAACCAAAAAAATAATAATACTACTAAAAAAAAGAATAGTACTTTGTCAAGTGATAACTTTTGAGTTTACCTTCACTGCTCCTACGTCATGGTCTGACACGAGTTAATGTAGAATTCCTTACCTTGGAGGTGTATCAGATGGGTAGCTCAGCAATTGTCCTTCTTTTCTTCCTCACAGTTATTGACATATGTTATATGCATTGCATACATCTTATGTCCCATTCTTGTCATTCCAGAGTTAACATCTGCAATGTTTGTTTTCGGGGACAGCGAATAAACAATCAACAATCCTTTAACTTGGGAATGAGCTATTTTTGAAAAATAGTAGCGCTTGACAGGATAGCCAGAAAAAAAAAGTTAGTTTAAAATAATGGGTGTAATAAGCCAGTCAGTTGTAAAATTACTAATCAGGACTGAACACTGAGACTTATCAGAAAGCTACATCCTAATGCTTGTCTGAGGAATTCGTGTATCAAACTCCTCTTCATTCCTGCTTCATTGGAGAAAATGATGAAATCTTTGAGTGCTATGGAAATTACTGGTTAGAAATATGGAGAAATTCTCCACCTTTCAGTCTGAGCTGGATGCCCCCTTAAAGCCCCGTGTGTCTCAGACAGGGAATTATTAATAGCCCTGACATGGGTCTTCCTCAGATATTTTACTTGGCTGCTGTCAAACAGCTACCAAAATGATGCTTATCGAAGTGTTAATTATACAAATCTGATCTCTATCTTCTCAATGAGGCTATAGACCATTTCCAGATAGCTTGCAGATCGCCTGAAGTAGACTTGCACAGAGAAAAGGAAGAAAGGGCAATAGAAAATTCAAAATCTGTCCAAAAGCTGTAAAAGCCCTTGGCTTGCCTCTGCTGCTATTAGGGAAATGTTAAGGGTTTACACTGATGTATTAAACAGTGCTGCTTTGGAAACTTAATTTTGCAAAGCTTCTTTGAGTAAGGTATGACCTCCTGAGATCCCTTCCAACCTGAATTATTCCGTGATTCAATGAATGTATGAGTTGTCTGTAAATGGCTGTAATGTTTCAAAATCCTGATCTGACTGTGGTGGGCTATTAGGTGCTTTGATTGTCAGCATTTTCCTTAGAAGAATCTCTTCCATTCATTAATCTTTAAATTATTCATATTCCCTCAGAAGCTTCCCTTCCGGGACTTTAGTTAAGTCATAAGAGGGGTCAAAAGCAAGAGAATTGTGAATTCTGCTCTCATCTGTCTAGGGTTTTTCTCTTTTTGGCTTTTGCTTTTACAGAAATGAGCTGTGCTGACCCTGGATATCTGCCATTTGGTAAAATGGGAATAAAAAATCAATTTCCTGTACAAGAGTAGCAAGAGAGTTAATTAAAATTTGCTTTGAGATTCTTGCACATAATATGTTATTTACTTTTTGCTTCTTATACTTTCCATAATATTATCATTCTATCCTCAGGCTTAATTAGACTTTTTACCTCTCTTAATTACTGCTTTGATCTGGCTTTTAGAAAGTCTTCCTGAAGGTGGAGCCCAATGATGTTATTGGAAATATTCCAGCTTATTTCAGTCGATTTCAAGCTTTGCATGAAATGCAAGATGCTGAATAAAATGTAGTAATCCATTCATAGATTTGTTAAGCAAAATACTTCAAATGTTTATAATGCCTATATCTGTGTCGTTTAGGTGATGACCTGAAAAAATCATGTCTGAGGTCCAGGGAACGGTCGAGTTTTCTGTGGAGCTACACAAATTCCATAATGTGGACCTCTTCCAGAGAGGGTGAGTTGATGTTTCCATTAAATTGCAGCTGATTACAGAGGAGAAGTTTATAGAAAAGAGTAAAACTACCAAACAGGTTCTTTTCTGCCAAATGCAGTTATATTTCGTGCAATCTCGAGGGCATGGAAGGATGTCACTGGGCTTTCATTGCTGTCAAGGAAGATCAATGTGCATCACTTCCACTATAAAGTCAGACTGACTGACTTGTTTTTGTAATACAGTGTTATAATGATCCAAATTATTTTAAGCATCTGTTTAGATATAAGCACTATAGCTGCTTTAAATGTTTCTGTACGGCTGTTGAGCCTCTGTGCTATATGACAGCTGTGTTGAACCATAATGAAAACATGTTTATTTTAGGCTCATAAATCTAATGACTCTATTCTTTTCATGAAATCCCATGAATGGGATTTCCCACCGTTGAATCCCACCATTTCAGAAGGGAACATGAACACTCATGTTTGCCTAAAGCTCTGGTTCTGGCGGCCACATTGTTTATTTCATGTTCCTGTAAGTTAGAACATGTACAGCTCTCTTCCCAATGGCTTTTATAACAACCAGGTGGCTGTGAAGTGAAGAAGAGTAACCCAGTGTGAGTCGTTACTCTACATGTTGGACCCCACAAGTGTTTTTCAGTGAGGAAACCACAAGATACTAAAACACCTTCTAAGGAAACCAGAAGACCCAAATGGGTCAAAAGAATGTACTTAATGGACAATAGTGGGTCTAGTGGAATATTATTTTCTTTCATCTGTGAGGATTTATGTCTACAGCACACTATATATTCTCTTTCGAGCCTTAGCTTGGTACAGGGGTGGTTCACAGCTGATTTGTCCATCTCAAGTGCCATTTCAATCAAGAAGACTATGGAATTCTTTGAGGTATCAGGATGGATTAGGTAGAACCGTTCCCATCTGTATACAGGCTTTTTGGTGTTTGTTTTCACTGTGATGAACTACATGGAAAATATGCTGTGAACTTGAATGAAGGAAACATTTTGTTTTAACAGTTGACATCTGTCATTCTGTTCTTGTCTCCAAGTGAATATCCACTAACTTTATGTTAGAAAGTATCCCAACTTATACCAAGTACTTGTGTTAAATAGGACCAAAAAAACCCTCTGTGCTTGAGGTGTTTGGTTTATCTGAGTTATAAAAGAAATCTCCTGTGTATTCTGGTCTTTATAACCTTAGAAGACAGTCCTAGCTATGGATTTTTTTTTTCTTGGCTTCTGATGATCGGTGTAATGTCTTTGATCTACCTCATGTTTGAAAATCCACACCCATCTATGAGTTCAATCATTTTTTTGGACTTATACGGTAGGATGTTCAAAGGACAGGAATATTCCCACTTCTCATGTTACTGTGTGATGAGCTGCCTGGTTTTTGTCATATTGGGTGCTTTTGCAATCACTAATTTCTATAAGGTGCTTTCTTTGGCTTTGACAGTCAGAACAGATCTCTGGTGTGGGGGTAAACCTAGCACTAACAGATAATATATTCTGCTGTCACACTAATGAGTTCCTAATTACCTTTGCTTTTTTTTCCCACTGGAGTTTACCTGGCTTTACTGATTAATATTCCAAACACATGGTACTACAGGTTATACTGCATTAATTTGTTTACAGTGATTTTTCTTTCTATGTATCCTGCATAGTATTACATTTGCTTTCTTTCCATAGTTTTAACTTTTGCATTTCCAACAAAAGGCTTTATTGTGTCTCATATTTTCTGATCAGTATCTTCTGCGTCTTCAGCATCCCGTACCACTGTAGCATGACAATGTGAAGAAAAGGAGTAAATGAGCTTTTTAACTTGGGCATGCTTTTAATCTTTTCCCCTATTGCCATTGTTGATATTCACTATAGACATCTGGGATACCTTGGATTGACATATGGTCTCCCCAGATGACAGGGTGGTTGAAGTAATAATGATGGGAATTTTCTATTTAACTGTTTTTTTTCTTCTCTGAGTGCCTTGTAAATTGAGTCAATATCAGTCTGTCCTGATGAAGGCCAGAAAGGTGATGTATGAAATGTTGTCCATCAGGGTAGCAGTGGAGCTGAAATGAATCTTAATTTCTGTGGGAACATAACATGCTATGTTTTTTTAACAACAAAAGCAAGAAAAACAATGAAGACTATTATTAATAATTTATGTTGCTTACTTTTCCTCTTGATACTTTGGTACAAAAATGAAACAAAAAAACCATAATCAAAACCCTTATTATGTATCTCCACAAATACATAGCAGTTCTGCTACTATATGCCTAATTTTCATAAGGTTGAAATTCCTGGGTTGGACCTGTGTAATTGTGCAGAAATAAGGACAGTATTTTCCAAAACACTTGGTCTTGGCTAACTGTCCTCCTAAAGACAGTACCTTTAGGGAGAGCATGGCTGGGCCAACAGTGAGGCCTTTGGAGAAGGGCACTCCATGAAAAAAAGGGAATGAATAAAAAAAGGGAATTAATAAATCAACAAAGTATAGGGAGAAAATCCTGGGAGAATCAGCCCGTCTGGAGCCATTAGGTGATGGTTAATTATCAAACTTGATTAAAGACATGATCTGCCACAGATTCAAAGTGTTTTAAAATGTCAGGCCTTCAGTAATGGTCCTATTCTATTTCTGGTTGCACTGGAAGCTATTTTGAATTTTGTATTCACAGCCCAGTTGCCACCTCCCTCTCCCCAGAAGAAATGAAAATTCCTTAATCTATCTGAATTACACCTTGTGATATTTGAATCATGTTTCTTAACTTGTATGAATGGTTAATACTGA
>JAOXJM010000012.1:152013036-152024252 GCA_026413425.1 Tringa solitaria | reverse complement strand
AAGAGATTCTGATATAAAAGTAATCAGTTCGGAGGGGTTTTTTAAAGATATTTGTTACAGTTGTATGTTTCTGATATATATAACAGGAACAGTGATCAGTAAATTATATGTTGCAGGTAGTTTATTGTGGTCTACTAGCGTTAAATTTATCTTCTTCTGAAGCACAAACATAACAGTGTCAGTATTTATAGACATCAAATGTTAAATGTTGCAAGTGGTACTATAGGGGAAGAAATAACCTTTTATTTGGTCAAACCAAAGGATTTGCAATGCTGTTTCTCGAAGCAAAAATTTTTTTAAGTTTTCTGTCCTTAACTCTCTCCATCATGTGCTGCTTAATAACTGGTGACAGATATTTTCTATAGTGAAATTAGCTAACTGATTCTGATTCTCCTTAATAGAGTAGGAAATAAAATTATCCCTGACTGCCAGAGATCAATTAATTGATTAGTCTGGTTCTGTCAGAAGTAATCCTTCTGCACCTTCTTTTCTTAAAGCTTTTCAAAATCTATTTGGCAGAGAAAAAAAAACAAGCCTCAACTACTTCATTGAGAGGGTAACTAACTTTTGGAGTCTGTGAATGAACAGAGGACACAAAGAAGGTGAAACGGTGACTTAATAGTGCTGGGATTCTGGCAATGATGTATTATAAAGCAAGGATCAAGGTAAATCATTAGTTACCAATCACAGGAGTGAATCAACTGCTTATCAGTCTTTTCACTCCTCAAATTCCAGGCTGCAATTTTTAAGTGTCTGATACTTATACTGGTGTTTTTTGCGTGTAAGGGGTGGTGTTGTTTAGAAATGAGTGGAAAAATGAAGTCCAGCTTCTTCTAAAATGAATGTAATATTGCCCTGGGGAAGAGATCGGTGGTCTCAGAGTTTACAAAAACCCTACAAGTATCAGACCAAGTACCAGTAGCATTCAGAGCTACTGAAAACATGACATTCTGTCTTAACAGAAAAAGCCTTTATGTGGCAAAACATCCCTGTTGCCTACCAGATGGACAACAGTGTTCCAGTGTACTTAGTCATTAAATCATCCTCTTCAGAGACAAAATGCAGCAGCTCCTTCACTCAGCAGATGGCAATCAACCAATGCCTTTCTTGTCAGAATGGATACCTGAAAATACACATGGTATTCTGAGGTATGGTGTCAGGATATGAAAAATAATAATAATAAAAAAAAATTAAAGTCTATGATAGAGGTAAATCTTGTTACTTTGCTCATAGCAGTACATATTTCTTCCAAACTGTAATGAAATACAAATGACTTTTGGATTGTAAATCTATGTCATTTTGAAAATAGCAATACAGTTCATTTATGATGCATGTATTCTCTTCAACATAAATGAAGTAAAAAAAAAAAAAAAAGAAAAAAAGAACTTTAACAGGCATGCTGAAGTGATACATTTCTGGGAATAATTAGGGCTGTCCCTTGGAAAAGATGTATTGACAGAACTGACTTTTTTCTCGGCATGAAGACATATTATTTCTGTGACTCTTGAACAGACCTTCACTTTAAGGCAGCATCAGATACCTTCCAAAAAAAAAAAAAAGCTCAGAACTAAGAAGGCCATGACTGTCTACATGGTCATGCAGTGATAGTTGAGAACCTGCTGTAAAGAACTGGCAGGATTGAAACAAGTGTAGCACAAACCTGTACTCATGAAAGTAACTGAAGTGCTGGTGCTCAGTAAGATAAACATCAGTGTCCCAAAGTGTAGAAAATGTCCTAACCTGGGAGAATCACGTATGATGAGTTATTTTCATGACACTTGGTGAAGACAAATCATTTGGTTGGTTAGCGTAGCCAACTTTAATTTTAAGGCATCCTTTGTATACTGAAGAGAGTTGGGATTTCCACTGCCAGTGGTAGGGGGAAAAGATTGAAACTGAATAGAGTGAAGCCTAAGATCTGAGACCATTCTGCAGGTGAAAAGCAGCATCTCAACAAACTCCACTGACTGATGATCAAAATAGTCAGTGGAAAGTAGGATGCTCTTGTATCTGGAAATTATCTTCCTCCTTCAGATAAGCAATACCCTGACTTATCTTACCCTAAATACATTAGGTAACTGTTCTGTGTCACTTCTTTACTTACAGAGAACTAAGCTAAAGGCCAGCTCATCTAATAGGTTGGCTAACCAAGGCAATATCACAGGATTAGTACAATCTAGATTCAGAAATAAGGGGTCTGGATAGATAGTACTCAAGACCCTGATATAATATTTCATATGCCAGATGTGGCAGAGAACCTTAGTGTGTCCTCTCTGAAATGTAGTGTACGGGGACAAAAATTGTGTCTTACCTGCTGGAGCTTCTTCTTCTGTGGCCTACTGCAGTCAGTTCCCTATTGTCTTTTCTGCCATTTCTGTGTAACAATTGCTGACTCTACAATTAACCAGATGACTTAAAATCAAGTAAAGTGACATCATTACGCAGAGAATATGCGTACCCATCTGATGTGTGTAAGCACGTCACAATACAATGGCTCGGTGAGTAGCAGAGAAAAAGGAGAGGTGAACCTAAGCACGACACAAGTTAGCAGGTAGATGACAGCTTCTTGTGGAGTGTGACTCACTACCCTTTGAAGAGATATATATGTATATGTATATCCATAACTCGCCTGTTTGGCCTGCAGCTTGGGACTGTCCCTTGGCTGCTTGGTGATAATAACCATAACAGGTATGACTGATACTCCTACTATCGTTCTTTGCATAGGAGAAGATGATGTCCTCTTGCTCTGATGTCCTAATGCCAGTTTTTCTGAGTGCAGAGTATTAGAGTTAAAATAGAAAACGTTCTATACCTCAAGTTTCTAATAAAGGAAATATAAAGCATAATAGGAAAATTACACAGCAGACAATGGTCTTCATGGAAGCACTGCTGGGGGTTGCTCAGATATTAGTGATGAGTATCATATAACAATCCCATGCTGAATGGGATTTAAAAAAAAAATGCTTGTCAGCTGGTGTGTTTATGTACATGTTTGTAGTTAAAGAAAGCTATAAAATTTTTCATGTTTAGACAAAGCCAGTGCCATATCAGAATGGACACATTGTAGTGGTCGTTAGCAATGGGTTGTGACAGCTAAATAAAGCAATATAAACCTCTACATCTCAGAAAATACAGGGGTTTCACTGTTCTTCCAGCCTCAGTTTTCAAGACTGCTAAGCATTCAGGAAATCAATTAAAACCACGTGGCATTTTCTGTTAATCAGGCTTCTATAGCCTTCTTCAAAACCACTGACATTAATGGGAGTGTCTCAATCAGCTTGTTGGATTGTGTCTTCTCTGATTTAGAGGTTGGCAAGCAATGCACCTCTGTAACTCATGCCTCCAAAGAAGCATCTTTGTGATACTTAATATTAGGTAAGGACATTTCTAGTAAGATTTCTGGCCAGAGCTTGTAGCTGAGCCTTTGGCTGAGTCTATAGTGTCAATGCAGGTCCTACTCCTTTTTTTCTAAGCCATGTTTCCTGGACTCAGGCAATTAGACAAGAAACTATTGTAAAATTAGGCTGTTAATGCTCATGATTACTATGAAAACCATGGAAGGTTGCATCCCAATGCTTCAAAAAGAATTGCATATGGATTAAGTTTTTAAAATATTTTAAAAATATTAACTCCAGGTTCCGTTCACTTGTTAAAAAATCCCTTGTTGGTAATTACTGCTGGAAAAGTGGAAAGGAAGTGTGTTCCTTGCAGGTCTTTTTTTTTTTTTAAAAAAAAAAAAGAAGACCCCAAACTTGGCTAACTGTTGTATTTGATTGACCAAAAAATAATCCTTGTCCCTTAACATCTGGACACTATCTCCTCTAAGGAGAGCAAATATCACCCTAATCCAAGTGGCATTTACATTGCTGCTTTGATGACTTTCTGAGTGACTTATGTCAGAAAGAAGCTTCAGTTTCACCTAACAAGATTTACATTTATACACTTCAAATGTTGACTGCAGTTCCTAATTCATAGAGTTACAGATGGACCTGTGTCTCCTGCTGGGAGTCATTCAGCTCTGTGTGTATAGGAGAAGGGAGTCTTAAGCCCTCAGGCATGTGAAAGGATATATATGTATGTGCTGCAACATTTTATTACTTTAGAACAAGTGAAGTGACATATTTTTAATGCACTGAACTTAACTAGAACAAGCCAGAAACATGACACCAGCACAGACTGTGTCAGTGCAATTATTCTAAACAAGAGAAGGTGCCAGAAATTACTGAATGAGCAGCTCTGGTAATAAAATAAGTATGAGATGCTTCAAAAAAACCAGTTTTCCTTGTGTGCAATTTTCAGGGAATGGGAAGTTATTCTCCAAGTTTTCATATGAGGGCGATTGTGGTGCTTTGCAGTTTTTTTGGCACTTTTCCTCCCTAAAGCACTTTGCAAACAGCAACTAATTGAGTCGGATGAAGTTATCTGTGTTCAGAATGTGTTATCACGTTGTTACACACTGTGCATATCCCTAGAGGAAGCATGGCATAATCACCAGCAGCAAATCTTTTCTTTAAATATAGGACAAGCTGTTGGGAGAACAGCTAGACCTGGTCTCTTCTTACAGTTCCTGGTTGCACGATTTAAAAAAAATAATAAATCCTATGAGGATAATCAAGCTCTGGGATTTGCCGCTCAGAGAGGCTGGGGAATCTCCATCCTTGGAAATTTTCAAGACATGACTGGACATGGCCCTGAGCGATTTGGTCCAAATTTAATAATTGGCCCTGCTTTGAGTGGGCATTGGGCTGGAGAACACCCAAGTTCCCTTCCAGCCTGAGTGATTCCCTGAGTGCGACCATAGTCTTCCTCAGCACTGAAACAACCCTGTGCTGCTTTCTTCTGCATTGTTCCGTTTCAGCCCATGCGGCAGACACTATGTTTTAGTGATTTATCGTCAGCACCACGGTCTCCAGTAATTCATCTAGCTGTTTAGCTTACAGCCCAAAATAGGTTTAATTGATTAACGTTAAAAAGTGATTTTAGCTGGGAAATGCAGTTTAAAAATAAAGTTCTGCTTCTTATCATTGCATATGTAATGCTTCACATCTTAAGTCTTGATGATTCCATGATTCTATTCTATGAATCGATGTTATTATTTCCAGTTCCTCAACAAATGTTTCACATCCTGAAGGAGCCCAATTTTTAATGCTGCACTTAATGTCACCTGATTCTAAGAATTTATGGGCTTTATGTCATCAATTGTTCATGATATCATTAAGCACAAATACTCAGAGGGTAAAACAGTTAGACCTGAGTGCATCAATGAAGATCACAGCTGTCTCTAGAAGACCCACAAATGAAAAGCAACCACTTATTGTATAAAGTCTATTGATTCAAGTAGAAGTTAATCTCAAAGACATGGTTTTAGCCCATTAAATGAAAACCTTTGCTTTGCTCAAGTTAAAACTTAATTAACTTTCTTAGGGGTGATCAAAGCCACTCTGTGATACTCTAGAGGATAATGCTTTAAATTTAAGGTCTCTGCTTGCAGAAATATTTTTATTTTATGAATTGGATTCATAAAAATGTGCAAAGCACACCAAGAGCTTTGAAGAAAATCTTATGATGGTCAATTTTTAATGTTATAGATGATAGAATGAGCTGTCTTCCAGCTTGATGACTGATGAGCATTAAAGGCTGGCTAAATCCCAAAAGTTTCATTTTAGTTTCTTCTTCTCTTTTTAATTATATTTTTTCACCCAAGGTTTTAATCTAACATCACACCTTGCATTTTATTTCTTAAGAGAGCAGATCCCATCTGTTTGCATGACACTCCTCTTGCCTAGCACTGTCTGTATCATATATTTTAAAATTTGTCTTTCAGGAGCAAGTAGAATGCCTTCTGTATCTGTATCCTTACCTCTTGACTTCTGAATTTTCCTGGTGTGTACAAAGCTTTTCACCTGGGTAGCTAGAGCATCTATACCAAACTGTGCTGTGCATAATTATCACCAAGTTTTATCTTTGGACCAGAAATCACTTTACAGCCTTTACATATCCTTCCAAATGTCTTTCTTAAGTCCTAGTTGTTTATATTCTACAAATGGGAAAAAACCAAGACAATTGTAAGAAGGATCTGAAAGCAAGCTAGGCAGTGAATGCATTGATTCACTAGATTATACTTAATCTTTCCCCCCCCTGATGTCTATGACTAAATAGAAGCAAATTTGCTGAACATTGTGCAATGTGTACCTCTAAGTACTTCGTTTTGATGACTAGTTATTGTTCTAGTGTTCAGGACCAAGAAAAATAAGCTGGCATCCCGTGTGTGAAAGGTGACTGAAGTAAATTGAGCACACTCTTTCTTGACATATGACTCAGCCAGGTTTTGTTGTGCTACATGGGCACCAAATGGGAGCAGAACAAGCAGTGAATCTGGCCCATATGCGTTGAGAAGTGACAAGACGACATTTGGAGTTCTCATAAGCTCTCAAATTAATATAACATTTCGGGGCTCTCCAACACGTGTTTGTTTTAAATAACCATCTTGTGCAGATATTGCACATATCAGACCCTCTGATATTGCACATGCCTGGTTTCAGCTCTGTATTAATGACTGCTGGGAACTCTACGTGAAAAATTTCACATTGCCGTGCAAACTAGGGTTGGAGAAAAAAACCACACCAGTAATTTCCTCACTATTGTGTCCCTAACTTCGTGCTGCATCATTTTCAGCGAGGAAGCACTGCTGAGTGGCTGGGTTCAGCTCTATTTCCCTGCCCTATGAAAGGAAATCTATTTCCCTTCTCTTTGAAGAAATCCTCTCTTGGCAATACTGTCCACACACTTCTGCACAGCTTTGTAAGGTGAATTTCAATGTAACTGTTGAAAATCCAAACAATCTATGACTGTTATTATTTTCTGGAGTGAGTAATGAGTTTGCGAAAATTCTTGAGACAGGCTAGAACAGCCTTTTATCTCATCAGATATTATCTAAAAACAGGGGACTACTAATAATATCTCAGAAGATTGTTCTTAACAGGGTACAACCACCAATTCTCAGATGCTGCAATAGCAGAAAACACCATTGAGGATGGGAAAAATTTGTTCCAGAGTGCCTCTGACTTTTGTTTTCCAGATATTTTTATATTCAGCTTAAAACATCCCAAAGTCTATTTTTCAGAGTGGAAAATGGCACACAATCTCTGGACTAGATTCTTTTAACGTTGCTTATGTTGGGAACTCAAAACCATTACTCTTCTTTGACACTTCATCCTTTTGAATTGCCTTGAGATAATAATCGTTTGTGTAACTGGAGAATTTAATTTTACGGATGCAATCAAACGATATGGTGGGCACACTGCAGACAAGGTGCACTTGAGATGCAACGGGAAAAACAATTGGCCTTTGTCCTTGCATTATTGGAGTTCAGCATATTGTGTGCCTGGATAGGAAGATCTTTTTTAGCACTTTAATTACTTAATGCGCTTGCTGCAGCATAAGTACATTAACAAATGCAGATCAATTTCTCCCATCAATCCTTGTCCACTTTGTTACTTCAGAACATTCATTCATTTGTGGGGATAACATCTGCCAAGAAAAGGTATTACAAATAAAATGCAGCTGAAAAATGAACTGTTCTGTAGTAATCTCTTGTTCCCATTTGGCTATGCATGAGAAATCTTTATAATGATGTCTGCAACAAATGAGAACTCAGTTTATAATGTGACTGTTTGGAGCGATGTCTGCAACCAGCAAACACCAAACATGCTGAGGAAGCTGTGGATTTTTAATTTATTTTGTGATTTTTTTTTCTGAACCAGTTTAACATATTCTCTTTGGCTTAGATGTTGCCAGGACTCACATGTCCTCCTCAAAAAATAAACTTTGTGAAGTAGTGGATGATTGATGTAATAGACCTACTAGAGCTTAAAAAAAGTGACTGTGAAGATTCCCAGATAAGAGCAGCCCTGGCTTGTCCCACCACTGGAGCTGGGGTTGTTTAGCCAGGAGAAAAGGAGGCTGAGAGGAGACCGTATCGCTCTCTCCAGCTATCTGAAAGGAGATTGTAGTGAGGTGGGGGTCGGTCTCCCAACAGGACAAGAGGAATGGCCTCAAGTTGTGTAAGGGGAGATTTAGGATGGATATTAGGAAAAATGTCTTCACTGAGAGGGTTATCAAACATTGCAACGGGCTGCCCAGGGAAGCGCATTCCTCTGTTAACAGTGCCATAATTTTTTATGAACTCTGGGAGAAATTCTGTTATCTCACTCAAACTTTTCTAGCACCTAGATTACTTCCGTGGCCTTTCAGCTGATGGCTGAAATTTTACCATTCTATTGCATGTTGTTACCAGTAAGAAGTCATTAAAATTTCCTCCTGTTCTCAGGTCCTAATGCTTCCCTCCTTGAAAGCAAGGTTGAGTTATTATTGACCTGTTTATCTGCTTCTCGACTCTGCAGAAATTCATTGATGGTCAAGCCTATTTGCTATCTTCAGATAGACACTGTGCTTTTCAGATGGTCCAATTCAGGTGGCATCCTATATTTTACAAGATACTCTGCTAGCCATATTCTCAAAATACAAAATACACTCAATTCAGGCTCTTAAAGTCATGGCAAAGTTTAGTGGTAGTAGGAAAACAGTTAATGGGAGTCAGTGAGGCTTTGATTCTCTAAGGTAGATGGCCTTTAGTTGGCTGGAGAGAGAAAGGATAAACAGATTAGGATTACTTCATCAATGTCTATCCATACTGTTGCGATGCTTTTGATGTGAAGAGAATATCCTTAAGATTAGGCTTTTGCCAGAATTATTATCTAGATGGAATTAACATTTATTGCACTACAATGAAACACCAAGCTTAGAGATTAAGGCACCACCTGAAATTCTTTTTAGACTTGGCTGTGACAGAAGTTTGAGGAGTCCTGGCTCCCGTTGGAGGATGTCACATGTTTGATAAAAGATCTCAGATATCTGTCATTAGTATCTTAAATACTGGCATGAAAATCTAGATCTATAGAGAGGCTTGAATCTGATGGTGTTTAGTGTTATCAGACCAGACGTTCAGGTGCTTTGCTTTCCAGCAATTCCCAAGTCCAGTTTATCTGATACATAGTGAATGGATGTAACAAGTTAGGTGAGCCATTGTATTCTGAAATAGGATAAAGGGTTAGAGAAATAAGAATGTGCAGCTCCATCACAGTGAATTCACTTATGTCAGTGGATCCTCAGTTTTTATTCTTGCTTCTGCTAATGCCTAATGTACAACGCTGATCTGAGATCCAATTGATATTTTTATTCGATGAAAACAGGAACAGCCTTAGCAGGAAAGAAACAATAGCACATGGATGATCACAGAGAAGATAAAAGATGCAGATGATCCCAGACAAGGTAGGGAACTGGTCCTAGCTGTGGTTTGACTTAGGTTACAGAAAAAAATGCAGAAGAGTGTAGCAGCACTGTCTCCTCTGAAAGTAGTCTGCACAGGCCTTGTCTGAGCAGTCGTGATACTGACCTTCAGGAAGGTGTTCAACGCTGTTCCCCCCAGCTCAGAAAAACTGGCAAGATACAGACTAGATGGGTGGTCTGCAAGATGGGTGGGGAATTGACCAACAGGCTTCACTCAGAGGGTGGTGATCAATGATTTTTACTCAGTTTGTCAGCCTGTCAAAAGTGGGGTCCCCCAGAGATTCATACTGGGCCCCACACTGTTCAACATCTTCATAAATCACATGGATGATTGGACTGACAGCACCTTCATTAAGTTTGCTACCGACACCAAGCTGGGTGAAGAGGTAGACAAGTCGGAAGGGAGAGCCATCTTACAGAGAGACCTGGACACGCTGGAACAGCAGGAAAGCAAATACTTAATTATGTCTTTTCCTCCCTGGAGAAGAGCAGGCTCAGGGGGAAGCTCATCATCACAGTATACCAGTACTTCAAGGGTGGCTTCAAAGAGGACTGAGGCTCTCTCTTCATGAGAAGCCACACGAAGAAGACAAAGGGCAGTGAGTACAATTTACACCAGGTTTCATCCCTGTATAAGAAAGGAAGTTTTTACAGTGAGAATAATCATTCACTGGAACAACCTCCACAGGGACATAGTAGAGTCCCCTTTGCTGGAGGTTTTCAAGATGTTATTGGACGGGCTGCTAGATAATTTCATCTTGGCTCTCCTTCCCACGAAAGGCTGAACTGGATGATCCTTTGAGGTGCCTTCCATCCCAGGCTAGGGTATGGTTCTGTGACTCATATGAAGAGTATTCGATTAGTGGATCCTGATAGAAAGTAAGTGTGAGTTTCACTTCTAGCTCTTTTGGAAATAAGTCCTCTTCATACCAAGAGCATATTTGCAAACAACTTGGATACTTAACTAGTGTAAGGTTAAGTGGCTACAAACTCTTGGCATTTTCAGGATTTGGTGGCGGCTGTGTTGGCCACATCATTTGTCTCTACTGCTGTGTTGTTCAATACTGCTCTGGTTCTATTTTGTCTTCTGTGAAAATCTTCTGGGAGAAAACCTCTGAAACACAAGTTTTTGTCAATTCTTACATAATTAATTTAATATTTATAGGATTAGCAGAGGGGACAGATTCATGACGTAGTTGGGAATGAAAACTCCTGTCACCTCTCTGTACAGATTTTCTGCAACAGAAAGAGGCCTCATGTTGTCAAGAACATTGTGAAAAGCTGTTCTGATCCATCCACAAAAAATGGGATTTTCATCTCTAGAGCTGTCAGGTTTGTTCCAGCACCGAGTTTACTTTTAGAATATTCATCCTTCTTGGAAGAGGGGGAAAAGTCCCTTCAGTGCTGCCAACAGTTCAGTGAGAAAAACAGGTAAATTTGGGTAAGATCCCACATTTAGCAATTAGTTTTATTTGTGTGGAATGAGTGGGTGGAAACAGAAATGACCCATTGCCTGAGAAAAAGTAGGAAAGAAAATATGATGGAGAAAGTAAAAATGCGGAAAATAAGGAGAAAAGGAGGAGGTGGAAGGTGATTTCCTTGGGGTCCACTGATTTGGTCATCCCCAGCCCTGGTGTGGGAGAAATGCACCTTTGCCTGAAAGTCTGGAGTCTCTTTATCTGCTCTTTCAAATGGTGAATTTCTTGATTTATCTCTTGAAACAGTGTTTGTGGGAAAAGGAAAGCTGGAGAGTCACTGTTATCCACTGTATCAGGTGCCCGTTGGCAGTGGAGCCTGTGTGAGGGGCGGCCGGGGCTGCCCCGAGCCGGACACAGCCGGTGCCAGCCGGTGCCAGCCGGCTCCAAGGG
>JAOXJM010000012.1:151992433-152012646 GCA_026413425.1 Tringa solitaria | reverse complement strand
TGAGGAGGGAGCAGCGGCCCAGAGGGGCTGCCATGGAGGGACCCCAACCCCCAGCTCTTGTGCCGCTTGGCAGGAGCAAGGAGGTGGAGGAGCTGGGAATGAAGGAGAAGGGTTGAGATTGGGAAAAAGGCAGGGAGAGGAGTCAGGACTGAAAGAGTGTAGCCAACTGAGCCTTGTTTTTGTTTCTCAGCATCCAACTCCACTTTTAAATCAGTTATTTTTCCCCAAATCAAGTCTGTTCTGCCTTTGATGGTAAATGACAAGTAATCTCCCTTTCTTTATCTTGATCCAAATGCTTTTTTGTCTCCTCTTCTCCCCCTGTCCTGTTGAGGTGGGGGAGTGAGAGGGAGGCTGGGCGGGATCTGGCAGCTGGCCCCCGGACACTCAGGTCCACCTTCAGGTGTGCATGCTCTGAGTGAAGCCGAGTGATGCTGGAAGTCCTGTGGTTTTTCCTGCATCTCTTACTGCAAGTTCAGCTGTGATATCTCCCCGTGTTTACTGATGAAATTATCTTTATATTGCTCTATTTGGTCTAATAAGGCTGCAGTCTCTCTCTTTTGTCACAAGTGCTTCCTGTTCTGCCTCTAGCTGTTCCTTCAGCACTTGATCAGAACTGCCTTCTGTAGGTACGTCATGCCCTGTATCATCCAATTTAAACTGTAGAGCGGACATCTGAGTCAGGTTATTGTATTGTTGCTGTTGTAATCTTTCTTCATTTTGTTTTAATTGTTTCCTCTTTCTTAATTTTTTGTAGTTGTTGTTCCAACTAACTTACAGTCTTCAGAGACTTCAGTACCTCTGTTCTCCGGTGCTTGTACCTGTGCCACCAGTCTATTTCTTTGACACAAGCTGTAAATTCTTGATTGTTTTCCTCCTTTTCTAATAAAAACTTATTGTGTTCATCCATCTTCTATTTTATTTCTGCTTGCAAAACTTCTCCCTTTTATTCTCTAGGCATTCCAGAAATCTTTGATGCTACTGTAAGTTTTAACTGTTGTTCCAGTTCCTCCATTTCTTGCATCTCATTAATTTTTCCTTCCTATATCTTACCGATCTGTCAATTGTCACTAGTTTTCAAGTTTTTTTTTTCAAGGGCTGGAATTTGCTTGTTTAGATACATGGGCTCGACTAATGACTTAGCCAAGGCCTGATTACTATGCAGTTGTTCTTCATATTCTACATCCTATTTTCTCATTTGAGTAGACAATCTTGAATGATACTTTTCTGCCTGACAGTGAAGCTGTAATTTCTCCTTTCCTAAAAATTCCACCTTCAGTTCTAGAAAGTATTTATAACGGGATCCAAGGGGTTGCATTATTTCTTTTACTGTTTTGTGGCATATCACTTTTTGTCTTATGAAGCTGTACAGGATATGTGAAATGTCAAAAAAACTAATGCTCTTTGTAAAAAAGCTGGTTTTGCTTCACATTTGAATCATGAAACACTGAAAAGTGTCCACATTTCCTAGCTGTTGTTTGAGTGTTTGTTTCTGATTCTGTATGGAGATCTTTAGTCTTTTAGATTTGGGAATGCTGCCTTTTTTATTTTTTGCTCTATTTTTGTTTTTGTTACATGTATGAACACAGTCATGTTTTCATCTGTATTTACATCTCGTAGGAGTTGCCCTCATAAGTAAGGCTGTCTATCTGAATTAAAAAGCTCATTGAGAGGAGCTGAACTACTGCAACCCCGTTTTCTTTAACAGTTGTATTAGGAATCAGGCTCCAAAAGAGAGCAGGATGAAATTCCTCTCTCAAACTCATCTGAGACATCTTAGGAAATGGCTGTCAGAGTTCAAAGAGTGTCTGGACAAAGCTCTTAGTCATATGACTTAGTTTTAGGTAGTCCTGCAAGGAGCAGGGAGTTGGACTCGATGATCCTTATGGGTTCCTTCCAACTTGAGATATTCTATGATTCTGTGATTTGAATGCAAAAAATATTCCCCCCCCTAAAATATCCAAAAAGAACAAATAAAGTTTCATTTCAGCAGAAACCACTGAAGCAATGGCTTTATACTATATTTTGAGATAAATTTCTGGGTTTTGACAGAAATTTTTGACCCTTTGACCCAAGTTTTTTGACCTTAAGAATTCAGCTAGACCCAGATAGAAATGATGGGTGCCTGTCTTGAATTTCTCTTTGCTCTGGTACCAATCTGCCATCACTGGGCTCAGTTTTCTGCAGCTCTGCATTGCCCTTGGGTAGTGTGCTGTGTGCTCTTGCTAGGTGTTTCAACCTTACACTGGCTGATGCACCTGACCAGAGTGGAGACCTGATGTATTGGGTTACTCATGTGAAGCAAGGACTGTAACACCAAATCACAATGGAGAGAAGAGGCGGCAGTGACTGTTAATTCATAGAATCCTAGAATGGCTTGGGTTGGAAGGCATCTTAAAGGTCAATGAGTTCCAACCCCCCTGCCCTGGGCAGCGACACCTCCCACCAGACCAGGTTGCTCAAAGCCCTGTCCAGCCTGGCCTTGAACACCTCCAGGGATGGGTAATCCACAGTTTCTCTGGGCAACCTCTCACCACCCTCACAGGAAAGAATTTCTTCCTAATATCTAGTCTAAATCTACACTCAGTTTAAAACTGTTACCCCTCATCCTATCACTCCACTCCCTGATAAAGAGTCCCTTCCCATATCTCCTGGGGCCCCCTTTAGGTGTTGGAAGGCTGCTATAAGGTCTCCCTGGAGCCTTCTCTTCTCCAGGCTGACCAACCCCTACTCTCTCAGCCTGTCCTCATAGGAGAGGTGCTTCAGCCTTCTGATCATCTTTGTGGCTCTCCACTGGATTCGTTCCGAAAGGTCCATGTACTTCCTGTGCTAAGGACTCAAGAGCTGGATGCAGTAATTCCCTTTGGGCTCCTGTAAACATCAGGCCTTATTGGAGGCACTTTACAATTGCAGTATGGTGATGTGGATCCTCTCCTTTCCTTGTTCTGCCAGCACACCAGGAATGACTGAAAATCCAGTGATGGCAGAACAGTACCAGACCAATGGTGAGCTGGGATAATGCATCAGGAGACCATCCTGAAACTGTGAGAGATACAGGCATAGCCCTGAGACAAAGCAAGTCTTAAGCTGAGACCATGCAGCTTGACCTAACCGCATGACTTTCTTCTATAATAGGAAGCGTTCAACTTGTATGACACTTCCAGATGTTTGAACTGACCAATTTAGTGACAGCAGATTTTAGGGGTCAGATGGATGGACTAAGTGTCATAACTTGTCCTGGGATCATGGTTCACTGTGTGTCAGATCACACTGCATCTCCATTTTACTCATGTCCCCAGACTGCCTTCTTTTGGAAAATAGGGGTCAATGGCTAGAAGATACTTGGGTTTTGTATTCATTTGGGATTAGGCAATTGCCAGGCTGTCAAAGACATGAAAGTCTTTCTGTGATCTGCTGGATTGGACGTACCAATCAGTTTGGTACAGCTTGAAACAATCTCTGTTTCAAGGTCATTTTGGCTTTCAATCTTCTGGAAGGTTCTGAGAATCAGAATGTGAAAAGATATGTCTACTTTGAGAAGCAATTTCCTGTCTATCATTTTCTGTTGTCTCCTGTTTCCAGCAGTGAGATCCAAAACCTAACAAAATTTAGTATAATCAATTCTCCAAACCTGTTTATGCATTGCAGTCTATAAACATTACAAAAACACTTTAGAACTCTCATGAGACACCATATTAATCTTATGCTAGTAAAAAACATGTATGAGTTTGAATTAAAAAAGAAAAAGAATGACTTTTCAGAAATATATATCCTTTTATATCTATTAAATGAGTGCTATAGAGTGCCTCTTGTTTGCACTCAGAACATTTAAGGGTGACTTAATTCTCTGAGATTATCACAGTTGTAAGATTTTTCAGGTCCTTCAGTTAGAAGAGGACAAAATCTCTCGATCTCTAGCTGCTCATGTAACATAAGAGCAGATTGAGAAAGGTTACTACTTGACTGTGAGACTAAATTAAGCCATGTTTCCAAGGTTTCTCACTGCCTTTGAGACAAGGATATAAGTGCTCATATCCTTATTGGGGTCTTAATTTTTCTGCCCTTTCCTTCCCCTGTCTCTCTTTTCTGACAATGAAGCATGTTTCTCTTATTTTACTTCGCTGCTCACCATTCTACCGCCTACTCCTCTTCACCCCGACGTTGCTGTGCCCTCTGAAAGGAACGTAAAGGGCAAATTGCTTTAAGAGTATGGATATGGGACCAAATTAAAGGCACTGTTGCTACCTTGGTGAGCATAAAAGGGCAAGTGCCCCTGAGGTGAGCATAAAAGGAGATGTAGAGTGCTGGTTGGTGTAATTGTCAGAGAACTGCAGGGATGCAAGGGCTGGAGCTTTTATGGCCTGTAGGGTTGCAAGTTTCTGCAGAGAAGAGATGATCTGATGAAAAGCTACGAGAAGCTAGAAATATAAAAGTGATCAAGGTTGTGGCTTAACTGGATCTAAATGGAAGCCTTGCTTCAAAGCATCGAGTATAGCCTCTGATTCACTACTGCACTGAAATATGGGAGGTCTCCTGTTAACACTAGTTCTCATTTGCTAAAATATGTTTATATCTTCTCTATGTTGTACCCAGCGTTCTCAGCTCTTGAAGGCTTCCAGCCCTAAATCCTGGAACTAAAAACTTATTTATTTGTGTTTGGTCCTGGGACATGCTGAGCAACTTCAGAAGATGCTGAGAACCTTTGCAAATTGTTTGATTGGGTGAGGATGAAATACACCAAGTACCTCTTATATTTGCAGAACTGGACAGCAGTTATTGTTAAAACAAGATTTTCTGTCAGAGTAAAAAAAATCAGAAAAGAGGGCTGCCATAAATTTAGCATTGAACAATTTCCTCTTACTGGATGCACAGCTCCCTTCGTCATGCTTCCTTGTGTCTGCATGCTACAGCCTCCTTGTGGATGAGAAGTTTGAACTTGTCTGGCTCCTACGACAGTGTCACTGAGCCAATCTTTTTGATTCCATGTGTCAGGAATGATCAGAGAGGAGCAGTCTCATCTGTCGGGGCTCCTGGTGGGAGTGATCTGGTTTGGTAGTACGATGCATCAGTATTATCCAACAAATTGCTTCTCTCAAACTAGTCCTCTCTTCTTAACCTGGGCTTTTCAAAGCCATCACCAATCAATGTCAGGGGAAGATAGGCAGGCGACAACTTGTAGGAGTAGATGAGAGCTGCGATGGTCTGGCATTGATCTGAGAGGAAGAAGCAAGGGAAGGATGAAGTCCAAAGTGTCAGTAACAGCCTGCTTTCTTGACATGTCTCTCTGCTGTTTTTGATGTAAATCCTTTGGGATTAGGTAATGCCCTGGGGAATGGTTGGAATACTAAAGATACCATGATGAGTTATCTGACGCTGAAACATTTTGTTCTCCTAAAATTAAATATTTCTTCTGTGGATTTGAGTGCAATGTAATAATTGACAGACAGAAAAAACCAAACCCAACCCTCTGCACCTTGCCTGATCGTTCAGTGACCACTTAACATCTGATAGCGCTCTTGGTGCTCCTGAGAGGAGGTCTGACCCCCACAGGGCCAAGAGACTGAAAGGTGTCAGTAGCTCTGCCTCTTGAAGGGAGAGGCAAAGGGGGGACAGTGTCACCCAACACATCCAGTAATGGAATCAGGTTCCTGAGAGAGGCTTTAATGTCATTGTGCTAGGTGAGTCAGTACAGGTCATCAGGGATTAATATGTGTCCAGGCACAGGAAAACAGAAATTAATATTCAAATTTGCTATTTAATTTTAAAGATGAGCGATTCAGAAATGGCCAATGAAGGCGGTGATGGCAAATTCATTGCTACCAGGGTGACCTATGCAGTCTGTCTCACAAGAGAGAAGAGACCTGGAGCGGTATGCACTGCCTGCATAAATAGCATTGGTCCTGCAAATAAGAAGGATACATGTCCTATAAATCATTTGGAAATTTACTGAGCTTCCCCTAAAAGCAAATTGGCTGTTCATTCCTGCTTCTGCTAGGAGGTTGTTTCACAGTCTTACTCCTTTGCCAGCTACAACTTCTTATGTCTAAATTGCATTTATTCACGGGCAGTTTCTATGTCGTCGTTCTTGTGCCAATGTTGTATTTCTTGTACCTCACTCTTCTTCCTTCCTGATGTTTTTCCACCCAGTGTATTTATAGATGGAGAGGGGATCTGATTGCTCTGCGTTTTGCTGAGTTAAGTGTGCCAAGTTCCTTTAGTTCTTTTCTTAAAATCAGCTTGCTGTTTCCTGAGCTTTCCTTCACAGTGCCTGTTCCACATTAACTTGCAATTTTCTGTGGTCTCCCTATTTCACTGATGCCTAAATAAGCTTTTCTGCACTGCTCATCTTAAAAAAAAACAACAAAAAACCCACAAACAAATCACAAAACGGCTGTTTACTCAGAAAGATACTACCTAGCCTAATTTTAATGAGCTAGACTTAGCCTAATCATGGTAAAACATGAGTTGTATTGCAATTTCTCATTTATTTCCTAACTATTCTTTCCTTCAAACTCTACCATAAAGCCTTATGTATCTCTGGGGCCACACTCAGGGACCCACAGTGATTTCCATTTCAGCCCCTTGGCAAAATGACTATTTAGCTTCTGCTCATCACCAGCCCCTTTGTACCTTTACTGATTTCTTGGATTTGTTTTAAACCTGTAATACTGAGTGTCTAGTTCACATGCTGCTTCTGCCAAGGTTCTCCAGCTTCATCTTCATTAAGCATGCCAACCTCTTTTATTTTAGCACCTTGGCTGTGATCTTTTTCAAAGCTTTGAAAAAGCTTTGAACCTTCCCTTTAGCCTTTGCCTATGCTTTTCATGAAAAAGGTAAACAGGAGGACAAAAACTCATGTTATTTTTAGAGGCAATTTCTCATTTATCGTTATTATCAACCTCATATCACTATCAGGCAGTCCTTTTCTGCATCTAGGTGGTGGAGGACCTCCTGTAATTTTTTTGGTGTTTTTTTGCAAGGTTTACGTCAGCCTGATTTTCCAGGTTTAGGTGTAATTTGTGACTTCCAGGTCCTGTTCCTACTCTTTATAGTTTTTCTGTTCATGCCTCATGTAATTTTGGAGAGGTTCACTCAGCTGGACAGAGATAAAGCCCTTCTCTGCAGAATTTCTCCACAAGCCTGAAATGCCCAGCAGCTTCTTATACAAAGAGGGAGAAGTCATGTCTGTGTAATTGCCTCCACCTGGATAGCAGCCCACCCTCAAAGATCTGCTGCTGCTGCTGCTGTGTCCACACAGCAAATGTCCCACTCAGGTGAGAATAGGTGAGGCAGACTCTATGAGAGCTCAGGCCATTAAACTGATCCCTCTTTTGACTGGGTAGATTGGAAGAGGCTGGTGAGGAGGACCAAGATGTAAGGCAACTTCCTGATGGGAGTATTTAGAGCCAGCTGGAGATGGTTTGCCTCAGAATGAAGCAACTGTATGGTCACATTGAGCTACGGGTCATTGTGCTTCTCAGCACAGTTTATGCCATTTCTAGTTCAGATTGTACCTCACTGTAATAGAATGGGTAGTTTTAGCATGGCAAAACCATTTTCCACGTACCATCCTGTTAGCAGGGACTGAGCACAGTATCCAACAATACGACATTATGGATTTTTGTAGAGGTACTGACAAAAAGAGTGTTTTATTTGTTATTTGCACTCACTTTAACATGGTTCTGGTTTACATCTTGGTCTCACTATTAGTTGTGCTGGCACAGCCAGGAGGTGCGTGGGGCAGGGGAGCGGGGAAATAGTTTTCCCCCCTCAGAAATGTTTATTGCTGAGGAAAACTTATGGGACTGTGTCTTGTAGTGACCTGTATTTTGATCAGGAAAACCCTCCTCACGATGCACTATTATGAAGAAAGAACAAACTTCACAGTGTGGGAGCAGGAACCTTCATTTTTATGTTTTTCTTTAGGCATAAAGTCACTGTTCAGCAGTTCCTCCCTGCCTGCAAAGACTCAGAGGAAGCTCTGAGGAGGAATGGATAATATTTGCCAGTCTTACGATTTATATATTGATATGTGGCTTAAAAATAGGAAAATAAACCCAGATAATGGGTTTTATTCAGTTTCCTGTATGAAAGTTGTTTATTGTAACTGGACTACAAGAAGTCTGATGAAACTCAACTGAGGAAGTCTTTGGCTTTCTCTGGCCACCCAAGGTGAGGCTGATCTTTGCTTATATTCTGCTTGTGATATTTATAACCTCCTTTGGAGCTGTTGTTAACGTTTTGCCTGAAACTTGCATTGAAAAATGACTTGTTATCAAAGATTTTCAGGGAAAGTGTTATGTTCCAAAAGGAATAAACAGATGAATTTTGAGCACTTCTATTTAACTTTGAATTTAATCTTTGGGTTTGAGTCTTTAGCACTTTCACTTCCCTGTGTGTTAATTTCCAAGAATGTCACTGAGAGACTTCAGTCTGAGGTCCTCTATGTCAGTGTCCTCTGCCATTAGTCTAAATGACAAACAGCGTCACTATCTTGAGGTGCAAGGCATTGCAATGCACACGTATGCTCAATTGCACACATCTTGAAACAACAGAATATTCAGAAGCCTCTTCTGTCTCCTGGGCATAGGACAATTTGCTAAAGTCTTTCTTTAGGATGAATTTATCTAATTCCGTGATGGCTTACACCGCAATTGCTTTATGCCATTGTGTCATCAAGGCCAGAAACTGGTGCCTTTGAATAATCTCCTCAGCTTCACATGGCTTGATCTGGAGCACCAGCCAAGCCATGGGAAATCAATGTCCTAATGAAAGTATTTAGGGCTGCTTGAGATGCTTCTGAACGTGAGACACATGATGAGGGAAGACAGATGTTATCACAGTGTGGCAGTAGGTAATGATTTGGGTATTTCCTGGAAGGGTCCGCTTTGGAGCAGCGAATGTGTGAGGAGGACGGAGCAGCAGAGAGGGGCTGTTGTGGACTGACTGTAACTCCCTTCCCCATCCCTGTGAGCTGCTTGGGAGGAGATTAGTTAGAAAGAGTGAAGCTGGGCCTGGGAAGATGGGATAGTGTGTTGAGAAGCGTTGTTTTAATGTTTACTTTTGTTTCTTACTATCCAATTGTGAATAAATTAAATCAGTTTTCCCCAAATTGCGTCTGTTTTGCCTGTGACAGTAACTGGTAAGTGATCTCTCTGCCTTTATCTCATCCTATTTTTCATCCTGTTTTCTCCTCCTGTCCTCTTGATGAGGGGGAGTGAGAGAGTGTCTGGGTGGGAATTTGAACCTTAGCCAAGGACAACCCACCACAAAATTAAGCAGTAAATATCTAAGAGAGGTAGGGAAACAGTAATAGGATGTTATTCTTAGGAATAAGTCTAGTGGAATGGGCATGTAGTAGAACATTAATATCTGCATAGTGAGGAGTCTCTCATTACACTGCTGTGGCAATCCCCCTTTAATTTCCCATTGCTGTTATTTTGAAATGATTAGACTGTATGGGTAGTCTAAAAAGGGTACTTTTGTTGGTTAAAAAAATCGTATTGCATATAGTTGGAATGAAAATACGAAGGGTCTTAAAACATTTCTTGCACTTGCTCTGGAAGAAATCAGGAGCCTAGCTGGACAGCATCAATTTGTTAAAACTCTGACCATAGTGCAAGGACAGCATAAGGGAGAGAAAGCTCAGGCAGTTTAGATCTGGTTGCTGTTACTTTTAACTAGATGCTTGTGTGTCTTTAGAACCTGAGCTTCTTCTATTTTCTTTTCTGAAAACTAAAATATAAATGGAGAGAATTCACGCCCAAGATCTTGCCTAAAAAAGATACCTAAAAATGTCAAAGGTTGTGCTGGAATTATATCCAGGCTGGCAAGGATCTGCCAGTTGGAGTAGGCAGGGTAATGTGAACTTTGAGCTGTGACACAGCCATGACACAATTGCCTCTGAGGTGGGTGGGTTTTTTTCCTCCCTTGGGTGGATACTGTCAGAGCCCATCAACTTGGAGGGGTCAAGCTCCTGTAATAGTTTGCCCACCAGCTCTTCCTTCACTGGAGGTGGGGCTGTGTTTGCATCAACCTGGATTTTTGTTCCCAGATTGGGAACAACCTGGATAATTTTTGGGTGTGTGTTAATCTTTATTTTTGTCCTTAGAGTCTCAGACAAAAATCAGGCTGAAAATACCTGCAAGCACTTATGAGATATGAGGAATTTATAAACAAATAGACTAAACAAAGAGTAGGAGGGAAAATGCAGAGGAAAGGGGATTGACACCAACATAGCGTTCCAGTGGGTCAGTGGGAGATCTGTGAACAGGTGAAGGTATCCTGAGCTACCATGCAGTTCAGATACTGTCCTGTACACTGCCTCTTATTCCTCCTTCATGAAAATAATGATGAGGGAAGACTGGGATGAGTTTTTTTTTCTCTCTTTAGACTGAGCTCATATCTATGCAAAGTAACCTGCACCATGTGTAACTTAAGCCAGTGAAATTGTTGATGTGTTATTTTTCTGTCTTCCTTTATCTAACGTGGTGATGACCTATGGGACAGAAAATAACTAGAATGCAGCTGGTTTAGATGTGATTAATGCTAACACTTTGATGATACGGTAGCCTCAATATGGAACAGCAGAATGATAATCACTATGTATAAATTGGATTTCCTAGGTATGAGATTAACACATTTATTTTCTTTCCACAGAAGTTTCCTTTTTATTTTGTATTAAATTTTTGTCACACCTTGTCTGATCTCACTGCCTTTTATTGTAGATATTTCTCTATGTCTCTCTTCCCTACAAGAAGCCAAGAGATTTTCACGATCTTTCCTCATTAGTCACACATCAGGCCAGTGTGTCTACTCCAACTACTGTAAAATGAGAGGGGCCTAATTAAAATCAGTATAAACCCAATTTAATTAAAACTGCAAAGCAGAAGAAAAGGCTCAGTAGTTGAGCATTCCTGTTCTCTTGAGCCCTTCTATTTGAGTGTGGATGCCCAGGATGAGTTCGCACAGATTTTTAGGTTGAATCAAGTGCTTGCATGTGTAACAGCTTGTCATTTTTAATTCTTTCTCCCCAGGTATTACCAGATCAGAGCTGGACTGAAGATCCCATCTAGGATTCCCCACAGGGTGTTTGCTACGATTGCGGGACAGACAGGTAAGCAGGGGGAAGAGAGGTGGGGTGGGATGGAGGAGGAGGAACTGGTGAAGTAAGGCCATGAATTTCAAAGTATGAGCTGGGATTTGGATCCAAACCTGAATTTCCCTAATGATCAGTGGCTGTTCAGCCCCTTGCTCTAGGATAGGTTGTTACTGAGTTAGGCTTGATTTTTGGTGCTTTTGTCTGTTTCCCTGGTCGTCTCCAGATATGTGCAAGGGGACTTTTTTCAAACTGGGTCATGCTTGAAGGAGGTGGATGAAGAGCAGTCCTTGCCATCATGTGAAAAGAGCAGGAGGAGGAAAGTCTGCTCATGTGGACAGAATTGGTCCCAGAGAGTGCTGATCAATCTAGATGTTCCTCAGCTTTTTTTTTTTATTTTTTTTCTGGTTTTGCAAAACCTCAGGAGCCTTATGAATTGCTGGGACTGGAAAAAAGGGAAAACCAAATTGCATACTGGGGAAAAGCTGTGCATGTAAAGAGAATTCTTTACAACGTGTCCTAAATGTGTGGGTAACATGGAGTGCTGTCACGCAGTACTGCAGAAGTGGGAGCATCTCAGTACGTTCATGAGTGTTGAAAGAAACCTGACCAAGTCCACACCCAGGTTCAGGCTGGAGGAAATTGGTTCAGGCTGGATGCAAAGTCCTTCACTTAAGTATATTCACTGGTAGAGCAATGGTGTACCATGGGATTATTGCAGATCTTTCTCTGCTAGTTGTTCTCCAGGTCTGTTTTCATTATCTGGACATTTCTGGACAGACATCACAGTCTGTCACATCTGTTAATTTATTGCAACGTTATAATTACCAGCATAGGCCCTGTAACTTCTTGTGGAATTTAAATTGCGCTTTTCCTGTTGGGATTTCATGTCAGAAAAATAGAGGAAATTCTTACCATATAATCTGCAAGCAGTCTTTCTTATATGTGACTTTCCTTGCTGACAATGGAAAGAGCTGGTGTACTATTTAAAGTGATTTCTGGATGAAAATTGTTTCAGTATTAGTGGCAACTTGGAAAGAACCATTTATAGAACCATTTTGACTCAATACTGTGCATAGAGGAAGGAAAAAAGTAAATGCAAGATTAATGAGTTCCTGAGCTTGCATGTCACGTTTTGGTTTATTTACTTTTTACGTTTAAAATATTTCAGTTTAACGTTATTTAGTGGGTTAAAGGTTCTCTTTCAGTAAAAATGCTCTTTTCAGTTTGGAAGTCTGGTTCAATTAAATAGATACATTAAACCACAAAATTATTGTACAAATTATATTTTTATAAAATGCAAAGGGTTATACAAAAATATGAAGAAATCACCTCAATAAAAGTTCACAAACTCAAAATTTGAGTAATGAAATTGATTTGGGAAACAAACAAACAAACACACAAAAATAAACCTACTCTAGGTTTAGCAAACTTTGTAGTCCTCAAGGAAGAAAGAAAACTTATTTTTCATCACATTTCGGTGTAATTCACCCTGGGTGTATCCAGAATCCCCTCAAGTACCTTTACTTTCTGGGAAATGTCCTCAATTTCCATTAGTTTCTGGCATAGGCCCTCTTGATCTAATGAAATGCTCTCAGTATGAAGGTATCTAGAATCTTCAACAAGAAACCCCACTATTCCTATTGCTCATTAAGCTGGGATGGGTATGTTATTTAAGGAAGAAACTCAACTATTTTGTCTATTTTTTATTCGGTCTTCTTTCAAATCTGCTCAAAACAGTCCCTGGAAAAGCATGGGCAGGAGAGAGGCGAGGCTGGCATTGCGGTTACAGGATTAGCAGCTGAGTTTCATAGTGCTAATGCAATCCAGACTGGAGTCTAATAGCTTTATAGGGCTAACATCAAGACAGGGGGTATTTAAGCTGTTAAGGATTTAAACAGTTTTTCTTTGGCTATCTTCACAAGTACTTCTTAATTGATTTCATAGGCCTGCAAGAGAGCATCATTTAATGGGATTGAACTTAAAAGCAAACAGGCTGCAATGTTCTTTTTGTTCTCATGCCACTGATCTCTCTCAGTATTCGGATAGCTGGGATAGGACTAATTAAATTGCTGCGTGTGTTTCAATAAGACACCCCTTTAAAATCATATTACAACAAAATGACGGTTGTGTTGTTTTAAAATAGTGAATAAACTCCTACCTCACCAAAAAGAATAAATATAAAATAGGTGGGATTCATGGCTTTGGTTTAAAGGAAATACTTTTAATGGTTTCCTTATCAGGTTCATAGCACCTATGAGATATTTCGAAAAAAAATTATGTGAATTTATAAAGTAAAATCTGTAAATATACATGGTAATAAAATATCTAAATATATAAATATCTAACAGAAATAAGAAGTAGTACTTCTCTTTCAGTACATGTGGCCTTTTATTTTTATTAAATTTTGCAGGATTTACAATAAAACCACGGGAACTGACAGCTTTTAGTGATATTAGCTTCCCACTAGATGGTTTCAGCAACAGAGGCAAAAAATAAGTAGCTTTTCAAGAATTCAGCAGAGGGGAAGCTAAAGGCTGTATTGGGCATTCCCTTGGTGGTTGCCAGACATACCTGAACAGCAAGGACTCTATTCGTGGTGCAGGACTGGCAGGTTGTATAGGAAGCCTTGATGACCTACATGATCCACGTGCTGGCCACATCCTGTCCGCATTGTGGGAAGAGAATGGGCTACGTGGCCCAGTCAAAGCAAGGAGGAATTCTGCTGGAGACCAGTAGCTCCTGTGGTTTGGTCCCTTAGGTCATCAAGACTGCACGTTAGCTTGTATTGAGCCAGGCTGTATGAACGTAAAAATGCCATGTAGCATGTATACATATGCACATATATATATATATTTATAAAAATATATACATTTCCTTCATAGTTCTATGCATTTTTAGCAAGGTGGACTTCCTTAAAGACATGAGGACACTGGTGGCTGGTGACTTTTTCAGCACAATGAAAAGGAAAGAGGGAACGTGCACAGTCTTTAGTTGCTCTCGTGCAGGTTTTCAAACCCCATGAAACTTAGCTTCCTGTCATTGTATAGATACCGTGACTGATGCAGCCTGCTTTTGGCTTCTAAAGAACAAATTACACTCTCTGCTTGTTCTTGTGTGGCTCATAACAGCATATACTTCATAGGCTTCCTCATGAGTTCTGCAGGACTGAGCTAATGCAGACATATCTTAAAGCTACACTCTAGAAATACCTTTCTGAGCAGATTTATGGGGCTTTTGCCTCTCGTACTCTTGAGCAGCACGGCTTGTTAAAGTTGCTGTGTGGTGGTGTCCACCTGCAGCACACAGTGAGCTGAATCTGCATGACTCAAACAGGAACAGCCAAAGGAACCAGGAAAGCGAATATACCATCTCACAGTAGCACATTTGTATAATTAGCTCCTTGGCTGGGTTTTATGATCCACTAAGTGTCTTCCACTTCCAGTTTTTAGGCTACTGTAGAAATTTTGGGACAAGGATTCATCGAAGTTATGAATACGCACTCATTCAGTGATTTCCAGTCTAGAGATACAAGATGAGAGACTCCAGGAGCTTAATTTTTTTTCCTGTAAAGTTTACCTGTAAGCACACAAGATCATTGGTCAAAATACTGGGAGAAATAACTCTGGGCAGAGAACAGGATTAGCTGCTTTATCTTGATTTCCTGCACCACCTGAAAGAACAGAGAGTGGCTGAGATCAGAAGAACAGTAGAGGTGAGGATTACTTAAGGAACATGGTATGCATGATCTAAATCTTAGCAGTGTTATTGCCTACGAAGAATATGAGTGTGATTTACGGTGTTGAAGATGCCATCTAAGCCAAATCTCAGGAAAAGTATAAATTTCAATTTCCTGTTCAGTGTTTTGCAGTAGTCTACACACCACCTGGATGCATTACTGTTTGGAGAGAGAATTATTCTTTTTTAGTGAAAGTTGTAGTCAGTTTTTTTTATAAATTCTGTTGTTAGACCCACTATACTTCATTTGAATGTATGGCAACCATGGGTAACTGCTTGCCTATCAGCTTGCCTGGCCATTTACCTTACAGGCTAAGGACATTTTTTTGGTGGGTGAACATTAAGAAAAAAAATATTTTGCATGGCATATAACTAAAGAAATAGCCTAAGGCTTTGGTTTGTGTCCAGATTTCCTTTGTTTCTCCTGTTGAGAAGCACCACATCACCATTTTTCAAAACTTTTCAAATAGATATTTTTGAAAAGTTGGCCTGAAAATCTAATCATAAGTAATACAAAGTATTTAAGAAAAATTATTACCTGTCAGGATAATCTTTATTAGATTGAAGCAGTGTTCCACCTAATTTTAGTCTGCAAAATTGGGTTATTGTCTAAGAGTGCTGAAAGCAAAAGACAGACAAGTAATGTATTTCTTTCTTCATCTATCTCATATGAGGCAGGGGAGTAAAGATGCAATATTTGTTCCTAAGAAGTTAAGAAAAGTAGCTGTGACTGCCATGACACATTAACTGTTTTGATTGGTGATGTAGAGATGTTTCATATACACACAGTTCTGATGCTTTCTCATCTGGAGAATCTGACATTAGGTGACAAGAAAAAATTAGCATGATTTAAATTGTGATGTGCAAAAAGGAAGGTAGGAGAGAACATCAGAAAATGAAGAACATTGCTGTAACCTGCCTCTGTGCTGTACAAGTTCACGATCACTCACACTGAATGCCTTTTCCTGTATATTAAATGTTGATCTGTGACTACCTTGCACCTAAGACTTAATTTGAAGGGTTATTTATGTTTCTGATATGCTTCTTAACTCACTGTTTGTGCCTGGTTTTAATAAACAATTAGTGATGCTAATCTCTTTATTAGTATTTGGATATTTCAAAGAAGTTACTGGTAAAGGAATTCTACTTTGATTATTAGAGAAAAAACCTTTTCTTGTAAATGGCTTCTTAATGCAGTCAAAACAAGCGTTTGCAGTTAGTTGCTCATTAGAGCAAGAAGAAACAGCACAATGACTTGTGGAACTGTATGAAATTGCAGACATTACTTTCAATAACTTTTTGAAAGGTAATTTCTGCCTCCATTAAGTGAAGATAAGCTTACTGCTTTTGAAGCATGAGAAAAGGGAGGAGAGATTCATGTTTTAGCGAACATATGGTTTTGTTTTTGAAAGCTTATTAATCTGAAAACAAATATGGTTTTTATATGTAAAATGAAGCATACCTGACAATTACAAATTATATCTAGAGGGGGCTATATTATGAGAGAAGTTATTTTGGGCATGAATTGTCTTACAAAACCTTAGTAGCTGTGAGATCATAAGAGATGATGACTTATCATGACTTTTTATGAGTTATTAATCCACGATCTAAACAGAACTAATTCCATGATCTTCCAAGAGATAAGAAAGAAACAGAGAAAAAAAAAAAAAGACAAAAAGAATGAAACCAAAGTTATTGCAGACTAACACGCTACTTCTATGGGCATGTCTCAATCCTCCTTCAGTCAAGGCCTTTCATAAATGGCTCAAAGGATGGAAGCTGAAAAGATGTATTCGTGGCTGGGAGATTTTCCATTGCAGACCCTGCAGTCTCCAGGACACCCTTCTGTCCTCCCTCCAGAAGCTGGGACAGATCATACGAATGGCAGGGGGGTAGGCCACAGTCTTGGAGATGCTGAAGAGTGTCCCAATGCAAAATAGAGACGTGGTCAGTGGAGAAAGACAGAAATAGGAAGGGCCTGTAAATATCAGCACGTGCCACAAGTCTCTTCCTCTAGAGAGTGAGTCTGAGACACAAAACTTCATCATCAGTGGCCACCTGAAAGTATGCTAGAAACAGAATCCAGTTGTTCAGATGCCGAGATCTGACACAATAGTTCTGCTGCTTGAGGCCAGGAATGAGCTTCAGCTCTGTGGTTAAATAGGCAATACAGCTTTTTCAGACCCGCCACTCCAATGTGAACTGGACTTTCACAGAGCTTTCTTCTCTTCTGCGTTTACTTACATGTCTCTGATTTCCCCACATTCTTACTGACTTCAGTCCAATGTAAGGTTTAATCTTGCAAGTCCAATAAAAGCCACCACTGCCCTAAATATTGAATAATCTTTTACAATAACTCAGTAGATAAATAGCATCTAGACAACTATTTCCTCATGCTTTCCACTGATGAAAAAAATTGTGTTGTCATATTGTGGTGTCCTGTACTTTACCCAGGGGATTTTCTTATCTGAACTAATATTTGGAATAAATATATGGAGTGACAGCTACACAGGTAGGTGACACAACAAATGAATATTTGCTCACAATCGCTTACAAGTTTCAAAAGCACAGAATTATTTTGAGAAGTGATTTCTCAGACTGAACAAGGCTCTTACGGGACTGGCAATGAGTTTTCAAACAGAAAAAAAACATAGATTCTGTTAGTTTTAACAAAACATGAAATATTCAAAGAAAGAAATGACAGAACTTTCTGCTGATGCTAAGTGGGTCAGTTATTCTATCATCTCACATTTCAGCATGTCTGAGAAATGAACCTTGGTTTATAGAGCAATACAGCGATAAGAGACTGCTTTTATGTTAGGCTCTTTCATACAAGGAAATTAATAGGACATCTTGTTTTTTATCGTCACTGAATCTATGTATGGGTAGAGAGGCAGTTTTATGTAATTCTTTCCATGAGACTAATTCAAAATGTCAAAAGGCAAGGTTAAGATAAAGGATTCATCTCAGAAATGTGCAGCTCTAATCAAAAGTCACACTGAGGGAGAAAACATGCTGAACTTTTTGATCAAGCAATTTAAAAATAATGGCTTCTCCTTTTGAAATTATTTATCCTAAATATAAAATCTGCATTTATTCCAAATTTAAATATGCTAAACATAATATTTCAAAACTAAAACAAGTCTCTTCAAACATTTAAATAGGAAAATGATGAGGCATTGAAACAGTTTGTGCCTGGAAAATGTTGTCTTTGCACTTTCAAAGTAGACTTATTTTAGCTCAGTTGTAAAAATGGAGAGTCCGCATGAGTGTTCTTCTCCTAAAGAGTGCATATTTCCAAACTTCAGCAATTGAATTTTCAAGCCTCCTAAAAAGCAGATGAGCTACTCAGTACACTCAGATAAATGTGACACGTTCAACCCTGGTTTGTTGCTTTTAGAACCTAAATTTTTAGAAGTCACTGGTTTGTTACTGAAAGGTACTTCTGAAACCAGGATATGAAAGTGTGCTATCTGAATAACCTATCGCAGCTTAAAATCTGCAATAAAATCTAAGATTTTCTTTTCACTGATTGCCAAAAAGGTGAAGTGGCATTAAAAACTAGATAGCTTGCGACAAATCATGAAAATCTTGACAGTTGACTGTTACAAACTGGCATATAGGGATTTTAAATAGATCACAGGAGAAAAAAAAAACATGAAATGTACCTGGAATTCTGTGCAGGAGACAACCCTGTTTTACCAGCAAAGTTCCTTCAAGTCTGTTATTAGAGCCAAAACCAGAATGGGTGTGCCTTAGTACTTCATGGGAGCTATAAATTCCTGTGAGCCTGAAAGGATGGTACAGCAGTTAGTGCTAAGACTGAATAGCAAGGATATTGTTTTTCTACAGATATAACAGATAAAACTGAAAGTTTGTCCTGCATCTCATTAATTCAGTGTGGACTTAGGGCAGTATCACGTTTGACTGACAGCTGTAATAACCTCATATTCCCTCTAGGTAAGATGTATCAGAGGGAATACAACACACTGAATAGATGTCTATAAAAATACAAGAAAATTCTGCAGAAGATGCTCCTGTGCTGGATTTATGTTAGCCAAGAAATAAGCAGTCATTGCAACAGGATGTTTTCTACAGTTTTTAGACAGGTCAGCTCCTAAAAGAAGGGTCATAGACATGCCTGTAGCCATGTATTAGAAGGGTTACCCAGTAAGGACCTTGTTTGGCATGATTAGAGTCTCGATCACCTCAGCTTCTTCATAACTTTTACCTTCAGATTTAGCAGGTAATTTTGAGTCGAAGATTTTGCTACCCAGCCAAGGTGATAAATATGAAGTCTCACCAGTCATCTGAGCTGAAGAACTTTGGGGTCTTTGTAGGAACTACTTGACTATAATTTCAGGAAGGTGCAACTGTATTTTTCTGTGGAGACTGCAAATATTTCTAAGCCTTTCTTTAAAAATACTTAATATTAGTAAAAACATATGTATATGCTCTGAACTGTTACACATAATAGTGAGTCTGCCCTGGGGAGGGTATCTTACATGATTTATATATAAGCTTTCTAAGAAACTTTATTTCACCAAATTTTCTATGCTAGCAGGAAATAATTGTCTTGTAATGATGTGTTCAGTTGTATTCTAAGGGCAGGACATAAAACATCTAACCTGAGTTATGGCTGTGAGGTGGAAGCAGCCCTGGCAAACTGTGACTAAGGGTAAAAATCTCCTTATCCAACTGCTAATATCTATGCTGTGAGTGTCTCCACCTAAGCTAATCAACCCTTTATAGTCAGAGGAGAGAATCAGGTAATTTGAGGGAGTAATTTAACATATCTATTTTAAGATGAGTTGAATCACACCTATTTCTGTCCATTTACTATAGAAGAAGTTGCAGGAACTTCTGCAGAGGGAGACATTTTCATTGTGTTTGTAAAAGACCTGGCACAAAAAGGCTGTGATTGCAGTTTGTGCCTTTATGTATGTATGCGTGCAAATTAGGCAAGTAATAATAAAAAGTAGGAAAGGTGACACAGTCAACAGAGATAGAAAAATGGACCCTTTTCTTTCCTAGCAAATAATCAAAGGTGATAGCTTGCTTCAAGATTTTGCATAGTGCTTCTGAATGATTTCTCAGGGTAAAAAATGAGAGCATGGAGAAGATTCCAGTGTGAGAACAATTTTCTTATTTTCTTTGGACCTCATTCTTCCCCTAGCAGAAAAAAAAAAAAAAAAGCAGCTAAATGATCAAAAAATGAATTCACATTTTCCTTCCGGAGTGGCACAGTGATTTACTCATTGAGAATGAAATTGTGGAAGTGGTGTAGTTTGTTTATTTCTGTTTTGTAAGACTATGATTATATTTTGACCATAAATTTCATAGATCAACAAAGAAGATACTGGGAAATGCAAGGCAGGCT
>JAOXJM010000012.1:151966499-151990429 GCA_026413425.1 Tringa solitaria | reverse complement strand
GTTGGAACTCCATGATCTTTAAGGTCCCTTCCAACCCAAACCATTCTATGATTCTTCTTCCTTCTTTACAGTTGCATTCCCTGCTGGTGTGACACTACAGAGCCTGCAGGTAGTGCTGGAGCTCAATACTTCCTTTCCTACAGGTTGCTGCAGGCAGAAGTAATGGTGTGTGTGTGTTTATACATTTACTTAAATACCTTTTTTGTCTTGGATTTCATGCAAAACTTTCGTACCTTTGCTGAAGATTAAAAGAGATGTGTATCCTGAGCAGGGAACAATTTGCATTGTCTTTGCACCTGCATGAATGTTTAAGAACCACCTGAAGCAGGATAATGAACCAAATGGCTCAAACAGATGCAAGCCATGTGGGAAAAAATGCAAACAAACAAAACCCACAATTTTTTTGGTGATTTCTTCTTTTCTGTATCCATAGTCATGTAAATTTTGGGTACTCTTTCATGTTCCATGAACAATCGATTTCCACCAGACTAGGTGGAGCCTCTGAATGTGGCCTGATCTGTCAGAAGCAGACACTTTCTCTGGCGGCTGCTTTAAAATTCTGTGTAGTAAAATGCTGGTTTGTGACTTGAAGCTTGAAAACAATCCTATTGGCTTAAGTAGATCCTGCTCATTTATAGGATAACCTGCTTAGAGGTTTGATAAACTAGGGATAAATGTTAGGAAAACTGTTTTCACCTTCCTTTCAAATTATGTAGCTGGAGGCATAAAAATACATGGTGTAATAGCATGCATTCTCTAGAAACTAAGGAAGTTCAAAATGACAGACTTGGCTTTCACAGGCAGTTGGCAAAAGCTCACCTTCTACTGCAGCTACTGCATAACTTAGTCTTCCCTTGCATGCGTGTGGGGCAAGTCATAATGCATATTAAAATTTGCTACCACGACCCCCTCCATTGGTAAGATCATAAACTCCCTGAAACTGCACTGTGTCCACTTAAATGTGCCACCGAGGAGGGCACGTAAAGTTGGTGGATTTGTAGAGTAGTCGACTCGCTACATCTTTCTGTGTCGGAGCAGAAAGTGATCAAGTCAGTCTCCAGCAACTACAGGCCATAATTTTTCACTCTAGCATTGCAGACTATAACTTTGAGGAATCTTGTTTCAGAAGAGTATTTTATAAATTCTGGGAATGATTTTTGAGGAGCAAAAGAAAATTTATTATTAAAAAAAGCATATAGCTAAGGGGTGGTACTCTACCTTCTATTTTGTCTTCTTAAAGAAATGAAATTGCACATTACCTAATAGGCGTCAGATGTTAGTAACAAAAGCTGATATATAAACAAAGAAAAAAAAAACAAATACCACAACAAAGTAAATTAGGAAAAAACCCAAACCTCTAGGAAATAAACACTGTATCCCTTAAGAGTAAGGATAAAACTTCCTCATGTTAGAAGAAACAGTCACAGAATCATAGAACGGTATGAGGTTGGAAGGGACCTCTGGAGATGAAATTGTGTTAGTCATATTTAGTTCAGAGAAAAATACTTCAGCATTTGTTGCTTTTACAACACTTTACTCACTTTAAAGTATAGTATAGAGGAGATCCTTGTGTTACTGGTATTCCACCTGGTTAAGAAAATAAATAACACAAAAATGAAACTATGGGACATATGGATAGTAGCCAAAGTATATGTTCAATACCCCACATCCAATGTACTCACTCAAGCCAGTGAATATCTGAAACAAAACCTCAGGACAGAGCTTAACAGAAACAAAACCCTTGAGTGTCTGTAGCACTGAACCATGTTGAAGTTATACATGTGCCCATGTGGCACATGATAGCAGGAGGATTTGAGGACCCAGGAGGATCTACTAGTCCTTAATTCCTATGATTGCTGGGCTCTTTTTCCTCCCTCTGATCTTGAGCAATCAGCCTCCCTCTGTTTTAGTTTCCCTGTATGTGTAATGGGCTTAATTGTATCTGTATCATAAGGGTATTGTGAAACTTAATTACTTAATATCAAGAGCTTTGATATTCTTGGATATGTGACAGTGTAGGAGAGCAGAGAATTATTTATGGTCTTGAAACTTTTTATGGTTGGTTCACATTTTAGAGAGTAATACAGTGGCTCCAAAGAGGGAAATGTTTGACCTGCTGTTTCTACCACGCACTGCATAATGAGTTGCAATAATAACAGTAATCTGGGAGTCTGTTAATGTAATTAAAAGCACTGACTTTTCTTCTAGGTGGGAGATTTTTGAGTATGGCTTATGTCCGAAATGGAAGTATGTTGCAGCATCATGATAGCTGCTGTACCACATCCAAAATTAGGAAAATAATTCTGCTTGTGAAAATATTTCTCCCCCACCTCTGCACTTTAACCTTCCAGAAATAACTAATGTGCATGTGGAAAATCTGCAGTAGTGGACCAGCTTCTGATTTTCAGAATCTGAATATAGCTAGTGGCTCTGTAGTGTCACCAGCCACATTGTCCTTCACGGTGAGAAACGAGGGTTAGTTTGATGGAAGGTGTTGGCCCTAAGCATTCTGGTGTAAGTGGCATTGTAAGGGAGTGGGGAATGGGGGGGTGTCTAGGGCCTCTTCTTTTATGATGTACAAAGGAAAATATAAAACTACTTTTATCTGCTCATCAAAACTATTGTCAATTCGCTTGACCTCCACCATGGAAGACTCCGCTCAGAGTCTCTGGTGCCTCAGAGTGTCTGCTGTGTGTGATGGACACCCCTGGATCCGAGTCCAGGAGGTGAATCACCGCCTGAGCTCAAGAGTTGAATGCAGAGCTTCATTGGAGCTTGGGCTGCCACCCCATCACAGGAGACTGCACTACTTCACTTGCTCCATGACCCTCTGTGCCCATCAAAGCTTGGAGCTGAAGAGATACTATAGATGCGCAATTTGTTGTGAATATGAAACAAAGACCAGTTAAGATGAGTGTTCAGTTAAGGGCTACCCAGAGGGAAGGAGACTTAGTCCTCAAAAAGCAAAAATTACTTCCCCGACTAGCTTAGCTACAGCTCTTCTGCGCAGTGAGTAGCATAATATATACAGGAAGATACTATCTGGGTGGAAATTTTCTCATCAACAGCTTCTTCACCTTAGGGCAGATGACATTTTCCTGTTTGCTGGGCAATGATCTTTCACATTCTGGGAAACTTAAACTTAATGCCTGTCATGTATATGGAGGAAGATGTGTATTTATGCCCTCAGAAGCAACAGAGTAAACCAATTAAAAATGTGGGGACAAAGAGCTATTTAATTTTAAACAACTCAGATACATTGATTAATGATTTTTGGTATTTGCTCATTGACAGCTGCTAGGTCTTGGCACTTCTGTGTAGCACTTTCCATCTGCACACTTCAACGTGCCCTATTATTATGAGCTTCAGCCAAGTTCTCGTGAGTAGAGAAGAGCTTATGTACTGCGAAGCACAAGACCATATTGATCTCTAGCCTAGCTTTGCCCTGGTGCATTCTGTGACCTAATAAAACACCTTCTCTAAACTATCTCACCCCTGAGAGCAGGACACTTGTACTGAATGTTTCTTCATCAGCACGTTGTACATTATTCGTCCTGCCTCTTGCTGAGATAGAAGTTTGCTGTCTGTCATCTTAGGTGTATTTACACCATGCTCTGTTGTGCAGTTGTTAATATCATGCCAAGTTTTTCCCCATAATTTTTACCAAAGGAAAAAACCATCCAAAGCCCCACACAGATGTAGGCCAAAAATTTTGTGTTTTGTCTGCAAGCCATCCCAGAAGCTGGAAAACAGTATAACTGGAGGTCAAGTTTTATTCATGGAAATAATGGAAAGTACTGAGTGAAGTTTTTTTGATGCAACTCTCCCTGAACCTCCTCTCTTTCCACTGAATATTACAAGGTCTTCCAACACTAATGGTGTTTTGATGAATGTGAAGGCCTCATGAAAGTCCAGCCTACTGTTGTGCTGGGACTAGTTCCAGTCATGGTGACTAATATTGTCTCATTATTTCCTGGATTTTACTGTTTATGTCTATCCATCTGTTACCTCTCATCTTACACTTCACCTAGAAACCGTTTACAAAAGTGAGTATCACTTTGCTTTGGATTTGAGTTTTTACATCTACGTCTACGGTTTTTATGATATCCACTGTAGGGTTGAATCTCTTGCATCTCTGCTGGTCTTGGCATTGGAATTCAACTCACAATCTCAGGAGCAGGAAAGGGAGTTTCTTGCATGATCTTAGCAATAATCACAGACTTGAGTAGTCTTAGATTCAGATTGAGTAGCCTAAGATGATAATGCAAGTTTCCACATATCTGAAGAATGAATTTTAGGTTACAGTGATTTCTCTCCACTGATCATAAAATAAATCAAATTAAATTAGTTACCTGCCTTTTCTGTGACTAAAATGAGATGTGGCAGATGCCACACTAAGAATTTTATTCAACATTAGTGGGTGCAACTGAGTGGTAGTTGTGGCATGATGCGGATCTGGAGTGTCTCAGCAGTAGGCTCTGTTCTAAAAAGTATGTGGAAGTTAGGATTTGATTTTTCACCATATGACCTCGTCAGAAATATCAAAGTTTACCTCCTTTTAGGTAGTGGGAAGGAGTGTAATGACTCCACTCGACCACTAATAAAGTAGGTATTATATTTGTGCGACATGAAAAACCTCTTGTACAAATAACACAATAAGGATCTCTGTGTTACTAGGCATAACAATACTTGATTGAAAATACATTCACCAGAGCTCAGAGTCTCAAGATTTAGATTAGAAGAGACTACAAAGGGTCTCTGATAGGATCCAAGGAATTGCCCTGTGCTTTTGTGCTAGTGTTGCACACAGGAAACAAAGGCAGAGTTTTAGACTTCTATAATGAATTTCTCTTGTTTGTGGATTACAATAGGAAGGCTGGGATTGTTTTTTGTTTGTTTTTTGTGTTTGTTTTTTTTTTTAATTGGGTTTAAGGTTTTAATGAAACCAAATTAAACTGCAAATTGTTACATCTTTTTAAATTTCCAGTAATAGAAGTTTATACAGTGTCAGGAAGAGAGGAAGAGAACAGGGAGTCTAGGCTGTCGCTGAACTGTGAGATCTGGCTTCAATTTCCTACTCTCCAACAGGCTTTCCATCAAACAGGCAAGATGCTTAGATTCAGATCTTCTAAGTCCCTAAAAGGCCTAATTTACACTGGCTTATATTGAATATTCCTGAGGAGACAGGCCCAAGTCATGCTCTGCCTCAGGTTCCCACCTGTAAAAGGGTATGAACAATATGCACAATTAGCACTGTGAGAGATAAAGAAGAAGGCGAAGAACTCATTCTGTGAGGTTGTGGTGAAGGCCATAAAAATGTTCACATGATGGATTGCCTCTAAGCCATTTGAACACTATTGAAGGCTTTCATGTCATATCAAATAAATTTATCTAGAATGTGGCTCACTGTTTACATTGCCCAGTGCCTGATTTTGGCAGCAGTTAGCTGCAACAGGAAATTGTTGCACACAATTAACAATTGACTACACACAATGAAGTAAGCTCTTTGAACAATATCATCTGGAGGTGGGTTTTCATCCATTTATTGTTCTTTGGGGATAAAAAAGGAAAGCCCATTTTTAAACGCCTTTTAAAAAAATTATTTTGTTTGTTTGTTTGCGTAGCCAGCTCTTTACCTAGAATGAAATGAAAGTTATTTAATGTTTTTCAGTTTTTTAATCATGAGCTGAGAGGAACCAATGGAAGCTATCAGGAGCTTCACCTTTATTTACATAAATGCTATGTGGAATGGGAAATTGGCTTATGCAGGGAAGGAATCTGAGGCTCATTAGTGACAACCGTCTTCCGAAGAGAGGGTGCTCCCTGACATAATGTTCAGTTGCAGGATGTGGGTGGTCTTAGAGGATACATTTCATGTTAGCCAGCCAATTAATGAAAACACAAGTGAATTGAACAGAATTTAGTGCTTGCCAGTGTCTGAGAAGTTGCTTGCCTTGTGATTGCATGCAAGAGCCTGGTGACTATACTTGTACAGCAAAACAAGATGGTGAACATAAACTTGGGGAAGCATGGGAAGATTCACAAAGTGTGATCACCATAAACTAAATAGTTTTGATGTAGAATATAATATTGGATAAAACCACCTCCTTTTTCTTTAAGCTTTTAGGCCTATCAGCAGCCTGGGGAAAAGGGAGAATGTAGACACCTGAAATACCCAGCCTATTCCTGCACAGAAGTTTCATTGCATTCACTTACACTTTTTGATTCAACTGGCTGATCCATCACTAGGGGATGGGCAAACAGTATGTTGGTGGTGCTTTTGTACAAACAATAAATTACCAAATTCCATCCTCTTTCCCTAAAAGAATTCAGGAAGGAGCAGTGTCTCCATAGGCATTAGTCGTGGGGCTCATGTACTTTATCGTCCACTGAAAATCATATTCTTCTCTGACCCAAACCTCCCATTGAAGACGCCTGATTTTGATATCCCTGTCATCTCTGCAAATATAGTTCAACATAGTCAAAGGGGACCTCAGCAGTATCCTTGATTTAAAAAATGAGAAGGTGGAGTTAAACAAGTGAAAAGCTAAAGGATGAGTAACAAATGTGACTGGATGAGTCAACCAAAGTGTCTACTCTTTTTCAGCAGATGATCGGCAGCTCCTTGTTGTTGCAGTTTTTTTGAGTATAAACTAAACTTTAGTATACAACTGTGGCTGAAACTGTGTTCACTGTTGAGTGAAGGGAAAAACCATCCTCAGCTTGGAAGAGTTCAACCTTATGAAACTTCTTAGTAGATTGTAGCAAAAAAGAAACAACAACGCTCCACTAAGGATTACTCTTTAAAGACTGCAGGCTTGAGTTGAAAAAACATATCTTTTTCATGTATTTTGAGAGAGTTTCCAGAAATGACCCAATCATAAATGATTCGACAGGAGGAAGGTTCGACAGGTTCTCGAGCAGGAAAAGCACGGCTGCACTGAAGAAAGAGTTGCTGTTCCAACACAAGCTCTCTTCAGAGGTGCTGACCCAGCTTTAGATGAAATTATACTTGAAACCAATGCACTTATATTTCTTTTCCTGACAGAGTATTTTCACAAAAAGGTATCAAAGTCCAAATTAAAACTATGAAGGAAAAATGGTTGAATTTGAGCAATTTCAGTAAGAGAAATGTAGAAATTAAGAAAATGGCAACAAGATATTAAATAAATATTTACCAGATGTTGATGTTAGTATGCTTTAAATTATTCATTTGGTTTTAGAAATTAAGTTTCAGTCAGCTGCTTAGCTCTAATTCTGGCTGATTTAAACACAGTTTCTGCAGGATTCAATCCTGCAAAGAAGCTTCTTGCCTTTAGCCTCTGCAGAACTTCAGCTACAACTAAGAAAAAACAGAGAAAGAATGTTTTTCTTTTTCAAATAAAAACAGAGCCTAATTGATTTATTTTGGTGCTAGTTTACTGAACTGAAAACTTTTCCAAAGGTCCTGAGCTTCTAACAACCATCTCTGCCTCCAGAAAGGTCTACTGGCTGCATAATGCTTCAGAAAACCATGATCCGTTGCCTTTGCCCAGATCTGGGTGTAGAAGAGTATTGGGTGAGGAGGTGTGTATTAATGATCCAGCTTTAGGAATATGAAGTCAGGATTTTAATCCAGTCACATGTAAACTGCTTAGATCAAGTGTCTGATAAAGCTGGAACAGGAGTTTTGAGTTTCAAGTTCAGTCCTGAGGTCATTGGAACAGGATTAGCATTTGTGCCGTGGTTTTATTTTGTCCTTCTCAACTCTGTATTTTTTCTAATAAATAAGAAAGGAGCACAAACTCTTCACAAAACACCAGTTAAGCACCTGTCTGACTGTGCATGTCTTATATTTCAAGCTTATTTTGTGAAGATGTTTCACAATAACACCCACTGTCACGTTCCAAAAATGAGATTATTCTAGCTCATCATTACAGAGTTGGGTCACAAACTGGTAGAGAGGCAGTGTGATGGAAATTCTTGAAGAGCTATCTGCAAAAAGTTGCATCTACTGTTTTAGGCTGATAATGTTAAGCCTCTGCTGCTGTTTACTTACTCAAGGCTAAGTGTCCAGACAGAGGTGTGATTTAAAATATAAAGTAGATGTGTGGTAGGCATTGCAAGGAGAAAGTACTTGGCTTCAGTGTGCAGAATAAAATAAGAATAACACAGGAAGAGCAATGGGATAGAAAACTACTGAATTTCAGTTATAGTTTCTAAAATGTCTGTCCACTAAGTCTATAACAGGTAAGTATCAACTCCTGCATGGAAATGGCTGGCATGCTGTATGGATAAACTCTTCAGTTCTGAATGTCTGTAGCTGCTAAGCTCCTTCTACTCATGACTTGTTGTCTGCACTCTCCTATAAAAAACATCATGTCTGACCTTTGAATTCAACCTTTCAGACAGAAAGTATACAGGATGCTGAAGGACCACACACTTAAGCATCATCAAAGGAATTTTTTCTCAAGACAAAGAGCCTCTGAAGCTCACTGACACCAAGTACTGTTGAATTCAATAACAGCAGACAAAGATGCATAAAAATATCCCGATACCTGAATAAGGATGTGAAAAGTAAAGTGAACTGATAGGCTGTGTATGGACGCCTCATGAAATTCACCTGCTTGTTGAACACTAAGGAAGCAACTAGATGTTCAGTACAGTATTCCATAGCCTTCTCCAGAAACCAGGGAATTTTGAACAGCTCATGCAGTAAGGTGTTTGATATTCAGTAGCGATGATTTAGTCCTGGGAAAAATGGAAATCTTCCTTGCTTTCCTCTTTTTTTTCTTCTTTTTTATTCTGCTTATAATTTATGAAGCTTTTCTACCATTTCTGCCATAGATTCTTGCCAAACCTATTTTGGATGCTTTCCAGTTTCCCCACGGTTTTTCATTCTTTCGGCCTCTGTGAAAAGGTGCCATCAAGTCTTTAAATTCCCTCTATTAATTTTAAATAAGAACAAGCTAACTCTTAGTCTTTTCCCCATGATTCATATCCACAGGCTCTTACATGATTTCCCATAGCTCTCATTTTCAAGGACAGCCATCCTTACAAGGATATGGGCATGCGGAAAAACCTTACGCAAAATGCACTGTAATTTTTTTCTCCTTCTTAATGCCTGTAGAACGAACTTAACATAAATGACTATTCCCTGGGTAATGGAAAACAACTTCTCCTTGTTTTCCAACATTTGTAAAAATATTGAAAAGAGAAGGAACTTTGGTTTTACTAGTTTTGAGGCTTCTTACCCTACTTTATAGGTACTTTTCTGGTAACTCTAGTGCAAAATGTGCTAGTTGGGATCTCCAATATTTGTTCTCTTAGACTTTACTACCACTGATATTCAGAGGAACAATGCACTTACATGTTCCTTCTCTTAATTCAAATGTAGCAGCAGAAATGATGGGTTGTTGCCATTGTTATGTCACTTGAATGTATACTATTCATTTTATTATTCTTTGGGAAAGAGTTTAGGGACCTGTAAGCAAGTGCAAGACAGGCCTAATCTGTCATCTTCTACAAGCTTTGTAATAAGTTATAATATATCCAGGAAATGATCCCATGGACTTCAATTCAAATCTCACAAATTATGTGTCTTGAATATCATCAGCTCATGTCAGGGAGGTCTATTTGTTGCTGGGGACTGCACTTGGGATCGTTACTTCCAAAAGTATTAGGAATGTTGACAGGTAAGTTTAGGGGATGGAGAAAAACAGCCAAGAATTTATTAAATCTTCAGAAAAACTGATGAGTGTGATTGTCACTAGGCAAAAAAAAATATCTAGGGAAATATCTACACAATTTATCTGTTGTGAAAGCCATTAAAGGCTTGCATTCCGGGTTCATTGGGATTTCTCAACTGAGTTAGATATAACAACTAAGACCAGTGTGGTAAGTATTGTAATAAACCCCAGAGCTCAAAATGGCAGCTGCAGACTGGTAAATGAAACAAAGCGAAGGAGAAGTTAATATGTGGAAAACTGAGGCACAGAGATGCCTCTTGATTTGTCCAATGTCTCTCGAGAAGACAGTGATAGGATGGGAATCCAGATCTCTCGAGTGCTGTCTAAGTAGAGTTAGTGTGGCTACGTACCCCTACAATGTGATGTCTAATACAACAGCAGTGTGTGTTTGTTTGGTAGTAAATACAGGATTTTCTTTGCACTGGATTTGAGTTCATTCCAATCTTTTCTGTTGTTTTCAGGATTATCTTTTGCAACCTACTTTAACTTTATGCAAGTTTACTCTTTACAGTGTGGTGGTAGTGAGACTTTTTTAGTACCTTTATTTATCTCAGACAGGTAAAGGCATTTAAATTTTTGAGTTTAGGGGAGTTTATGTGAGATTTTTTGGATAGACAAGATTTGGGCCATTTCATTTTCAAAGTGCTAGATGGGTTTTATGTAGGAAGGTAAGTAGGATTAGAGTCAGGACCCTTTGTCTTGTATTAGTCTATTTAAGGGCTTACTGCAGGACCATGATATGTATGCAAAGTTTATGCCAAATAAAAAGACAGACTGTTGAGAAAGTGATAACATCCTTCTCTTGAATGACCCTTAACTCAGACTGAAGGCGATGAATAGCCTTAGCGGAAAACAGCCCAAAGAAAGAGAACAGCTAATGATACTCTTGGCACATCGCAGACAGAGAGAACATTAATGGAGTTTAATGAAATCCCAGACAGAAAGCCAAATGGCTTGTGCCTGACACGCATCGACAAAGTATGATCGGTCTCTTGCTGATTTATGTGCATGTGTGATCCAGATGAAGCTACAGGATTTCAATTGAGATAATGTGCATAATTAAAAAGCAAAAAAAAATAAAATTTACTCATGTGGTGGCAGAGGCTGATAAAAACAGATTGGAGAAGTAAATAAATAAGAAAAAATAATTCTATTGCATTTTTGTGCTGAGCTATATAAACAGTTCAGCAATTAAATCGCTAATCAGGCAAGAGCGGGCTGACCTAGGAAAGGAGCAATCTTGTGTCTCAGCTGGATGGGAAGTTTTAAGATATCTGCTCAAAGGAACGTTTAAAAGATACAAAACATACAGAAGAACATTCTGGGTTTCAATTAAGCTTATGGCTTATATGGAAACAGTTTCTATTACAGACTAGCAATAGAGTTTGCCTATTAGGAAGCTACTTTATAATGATATTGTTTCTATATTTAACAGAAATTGTTTTTCAGCAAATAGAACTGCAATTTATTTTTGGGTGCATGTGTGCTAGTATATTTTATTCCTTTAGCCTCTTTACCAAGCAGACAAAATTGTCTTTGTACAGTTTTGCTTGAATATCTGAGCACCACCTGTCTGCTTCGAGGGTTGTGATTGCACTTGCGTTGAAAATATGAGGCCTTGACATAACTTACCTCTGGTCTGATTCTGCCAATCTCCATCACATAGACTGCCTTTCCAGAGGCTGGTTTGTATTTCTTCACCTTGAGAAACCAGTGCTATGCATATGAAATGTCTCCAGAACAAGGACTGTATAGCAATTTGTGGAAAGAATTGGAGTCAGAAGAGGAGCATCTGATTTGTAGCTCATTATGTTGCCCTGGGAACTCAGTGAGTTCTTCCATCTGTTTTATGGGCAGGTATGGAGGTATGTGTGTTTCTACCCTCTCTCCCACTGCACACAAATACAAAATCCAGTGGTCAGAATCAAAGATCATGTAGGCACTAACATCAGGTCTCTCCTGAATAAGCAAGGGTTCTGATCAGGTCCACCTGAATGTGGGGGAAGAACATATGTGGGAGGGATCACCTCACAAATGTGGATGTGACAAATCCGCCTTGAACATCACCGTAGGAGTTGAACCTGCAGACTGTAAAATAAAAGATCTTTGGCTGCAGCGGCTGCAGCAGCTGCAGCTGAGGAATCAGGTCTCTTGTATCTAACTGAACTCTGAAGATTGATCATAGAAATGGTATAAAAGACCTCCTGACTGGTATTATACTCAAAGAGGAAAAAAAACTGTAGGACCATGAAGCCTTTTTTTTGTGTGTGTATTTACTTTTGTGATCCAGAGTGGGGTTCAGAAACCTGTATTTAAATACCCAGATAACTTCCCTGGCTTTTCAGAAACACTAACCAGCAGTGGTGGCTTCTTCCAGTGGGAGTCTGAGGTCCTTCACTTGGAATCCTCAGGCTTTTTATTTCACAGTGGGATCTTCTGGACTACTTCTTACATCTGACAAATTAGATTTATTTTCAGATGTTTTATTAGACTGTCACAAAATGTTTTACATATTTAATTCGCAATAATGTACCCTCTGAGCAAAGTGCAACTGGCCGTAATGCTGAAGATAAAGGTTTGGTAAATGTACAACCACCATCCATCACCTTCTTGAACACAGCAGGCATTTCAGAAGTATATTAGGAGCGCATTTAGTTCCCAATCCATACCATTGATCAGAGGACTTGAAAGTGTTACAGCCCCATCTGGGAAATCCTTAATTTCCAATTTGACTTAAAGTGTGTGATTTTAGCTCAGGACTTTTCTGATTCAGTTGATGATTTGTCGATGAGATGATGGCAGATATGCTGTGTGGCTCTGAGGGAATAGCAGGTGGGTCCTAATGTTACCTACATGTCAAAACATCCTGTGAGCAGTGATGAGAAAAGTGGAAGGGAATCTTCCCATTGGTAGCCAGAGGGAAAGACTGGCTGAAATGAAATTCTGGAAGTGTTCTTTTTCTTCTATACGCACCACTCATTTGCACCAAGAGGTTGTGGCAGTTAGAGTAGGAAACAACTACCTGCCTGATGGCTGGAATGAATTAACTTAAAACATATTCTTTCCATTTTTCCTTTCTTTTTTTTCCCCCCCTTTCCTTTTTTTTATTTAATTTAAATCCTAATTTCTGCAAGAACGGTTCAAAACTTCCTGAAAGGTCAGCATGTCAGTCTGAAATTGCCACGGTCTTGTGATGCTGAAAGAGCTATTTAGTGTTTGGGGTTGTTAAAAAGCACTTCAATTTTTCATTTGCTATATTTAGGACTGGATTAATTTTTATCCTTCAGTCCTTTCACATTACACAGCAATGCAAAGTGACATTGACACCGGAGGCAGTTATAAAACATTTGCCTGAATGGTGTAAATTGACATTTATACAAATGGACATTTATACAAATGCCCGTTGGACATGAAAGTGAAATCTTGTGGTTTTTGAGCTCATTAGGAGATTTATTGTTCTCTAAATGGGCTGGAATCTCTCTTCCAAAATTTAATTTTAGCATTGGATCCTTTTTTTGCTCCAGTTTATTATTTATTGTGTGACAGGGTTGGTTTTTTTCTCTCTTTCACTCAGTTCAACAGCACAGGGGCAGTAAAGGAAAACTCAAAACAGCAAGAGCTCTGCTACAGTACATGTCAGTGGATATTTATTAGACACAGTCGCTTTCTGTCCCAAAGTCACCCCTTCTAATATGCTTGGCGGGAACTGTACTTTGGCTCTTATTTCTTCAGCCTGTTATGAATGTCTCCCATATGTTAACACAGGCATGTGTGCATCAGCTGTAACTACTGTGTACCCAAGTCCAGAAAACCAGAGAAAGGCAACCAGCTCAGTGTCTGGTTTAGGGGGAATTTTTATAAAGAAGAAATGATATTTCCAGCTGAAGTTTGCAACAGTTACCAGTATTTGATCAGTTTCGGTAGAGGTCTATAATTAGCTCTTATTTAAGGAGGCATATGGCTCCAACAGATGGTAAAGGAAAAAAAGCAAGTTAGATCAACGGGGCTATTTGCACAAGATTTTCTGGTCTCCTTTGGTTATATTTTGCAGTACGGTACTTAGGTTCTAGCATGATGGCATACTGTTCATTCAAGGAAGCCCACATGTCTTAATTTTCTCTAAAAAATAGCAAAATTAGTATGACCTGCAAGTGTTTAGCAATTTTGTCAATAGTAGAAATTAGATTACAATGAAACCTAGAAATTAGAAAATCCATACCTGTTTTGCAGGGACTCTGAACAAGAACCAACTCTCCTTGTGAAACCAGAGGGAATTTCAGGTGCTGAAGACCTATAGATAGATCAGCCCAAAGTGTGTGTCCGGATGGGGGAGGGAAGGAGTCATCCACTGGATAGATTTGGGTTATGTTTATGATGGTACCACCCAAGATGGTGTGTGCTGTAGGGATCACTCAGATTACAGGTCAGTGGGCTACAGCTAGTCTAGACTGAGATTTTAAAGGCAATACTGTATGCCCATTTATTATCACCCTCCCTGTTCACCTCTGTTAATAGGCTACGTGATTGCTTTCCATTCGCTTCGGGGCAAGGAGATCTAGCTCAGTTTAAACTGCCTTCTGCTGTGATTTCCCAACAGTTGACTTTCCACTGAAGCAGATTAGAAAGGATCACGTGAACCGCTGACACAATATGTCCGCGTGGGCAGTGACATAAGGTTTGTGGGTTGGGAGATTTCAGTATGCTCACTGCTCTTTCTCAAGTGAGTGTGTTGCCCTGCCCCTTCGTCTGTCTGTGCATGAGTGATCTGGGAGAATGAACCCATCCATGTTTCAGGTTATCATTTGACTCTGAGATGTTCTTATGTGGGAGCCCAAGTATGGAGACTATGATATACTTCCTGTGGCTCTGAATAAATATGAATGTTTAGTGTGCACTGTTATTCATCAAGAAATATTTAGAGTAAAGCTCTGTTTACAACTGCAGCATCTTGATTTCCCTGCGTTATTGAAGAGCATCTCTTTCATTAAAGCAAAACTTAGTAGAACCCTGCTTTTCCTTTTATGTGAACAGCAGCCTAATAGTGCTGCTTTTCTCAGGCAGTAAGAAAGATTCAAGAAGTTGCCAGCAATTGAGTAATTATCTTGTTTCCAGTGCTATAGTCATAAAGGTATTAAAGAGGCTAGATCTGATGTTAGATCTGTTTTCCATATGGATTTTTTCCTAACTGTATAATCACTCCGTTCATTTTAGACCTCTTGCACAATGCTCAATAAGCTGTAGAGAGAGAATTCTGGTGACAGCAGGATGTAAACCTGAAGTCATCTTTCTAAAAGGCTATATTCCCTGGAGCTGTATTTTTATATTTAGAATAATAAAAAAAATTACTTTCTTTGTTCCCTGCTTTGCGTGGGGGATAGGAAGCAATGTAGTCTCTCCAGCAGCAGAGTGTCAGGACTGAGTCGTCACATTTCCTCCTTCCTTATTTTGAAAAAGTAGTAATTAATTTTACTTCTCTGGGCTCCTGAAGAGAGGACAGACTCAAGGTAAATCCTCTCTCTGTGCTTTCTTTGTTAAGCCCAGCAGATGACATATACTAAATGGAGGGATATAAATATGATATTTTCCCTTTTAATTATCAGCAAAGCTGTAGTCAAGTCCTACAAGTTTAACAGAAAAGTTGTATAGGTGGACGTTTGCTGTGAAGGAGGTTTTAATGTGTTTCTTCTGGAGAACATGGTTTTTCACACATCATTTAGATCTCATGCTCTTTGTTATGTAGGGAATTCTAACATTATTTAAAGTTATTCTTAGCAAGGTAGTAAATTTTAAAATAAAGCAAGGACCTAATTCCAAGGCTTTCTTCATGTTTCTGGCACCTGTTGGAAGCAGACTTAGAAAGTAATGCAAAGCGGTGTATTGATGATCATGCTTGCTGTGCATGGTCTCTAGTACTACAATGAGAACCTCTTCCTTTCTGATTTGGTTTTTCTTCAGAAACTCTCTAAAACATACTGCCTTTCACTCATAGCTTTGAAGGTACTCTTTTATTGTAGGAACATTACCTCATGCAAAGGTTCTGAGTTAGGGTCTGCGCGATTAAGCCTTTACATGTTTTAAGGCCCTGAAAAAAATTAATACAAATGAAATTGCAGCATTTCTCAAAGGTGAGATTATGCCAGTGCTCTTGGGCAAATCTAGGTCTCAGACCAGAATGCCTGCCATCCTTGAAAAGGTTTGTCAATTAACATTAATTCCAGTTTTCTTTGGCAGTTACAGACATCAGGAAGAAGCACAATTGAAAATATAATTATGGAAAGAATCGAGCTGTTGAGATTGGAATGTGCTAATCGCTTACAGCCTGAACAGATTGCAGAGGGCATAAAAGATCTTATTGCTTTGCAAATAGCAAGGGTTCATATGGGGGAAATAATTCATCTCTGGGGAAATAATTCATCATCAAGTCTCAGGTACACCAAGACATTGCCATTTCAAAGTCTCTCCTTGACAGAAATCAGAGGTTGAGATATGCGTGTGTCATTGTCAGTTGATTCTGCCAAGGTGAGTTCATTGTTTGCTCGCTCTGTGGAAATGTTATTGACATAAACCAAATATGAAATTACTCGAACCATTTTTATAGAGGTTAAAAAAAAGTAAGTAAAGGGTGGTTCAAATAAAGGAGATTTAAAGGAAACAAGTGAGATAATTTAGTCATGGTGATGCTATAAAAGCTCAGAGTTGAAAATGAAGACAGTGGGATATCTGGAGAGGACAATTGGGATAATTGGCCGCTGGAGTTTGGGAGAAGGAGTACTAATCTGTCCGGTGTGTGGATTAGGATCCTTAGAAAGGTCAGGGGAACAGTTCTGACCTGTAGAATTTTATCAGCATCTTTTATTACTTTTCCCCAGAAATGTTTTCCTCTCCTCACATGAACAGAAGTGGTGTGAGGGTGCTGTCGGGAAAAATAATACCAATAAGAACATTTGAAAATCAGGAAAACGCAGATCCCTGTCACAGCTTTGCACCAACTGAGGGATGCTGCCATTCTGGCCAGGCAATACTTCCAGTTGATGAACAATTGGGTCCTTCAAGTAGAACAGCAAGCTATTCTGTCTTATTATACCAATTCAAAACACAAATAGAGTAGCACATTAGTCAACTGTAGTTGATTTAATTATCAGCTTTATCAAATTATACCTACTACCGACTGCAAAGCTATGATTAAGGAAGTTTGACCAGATGTCACATATCTCTGTAGGGGACTATGGTTTCTGGTGTCCTTCAGGTTCTGGTGCTCTTACTTGAAGATACTAAACTCGATTTTCTTACGCATTGCTTACTTCATTCTACTTTCCTATCCAAACCCTTGTTATACATTCTGAGACATTGTGCAAAAACTAATCCTTTTCTCTCCTCTCCTCTCCGTTTCTTTTAGAGGCTTTAGCATATCTGCCACAGACACCCACCACCAACATCCCAGTGCCTTCCTACTAGCAGTGGTCATCAGAACAATAGTTTCTGTTCTCACTAAATTAGGCTGAAAATAAGTAAAAAAATTGCAGAGATGGCACCTGTCCATCAGTTTCTTCCTTTTAAGATTATCTGGACAGATGTTTTCAGGGGCCTTCAGGATCTAAAGAGGAATGTCTCTCTCTGATTCTTTAAAGGCATGAACAATTTCTGTATGATGTGCTGCAATAACATTTAGAAATCTCCATCTCTAGAAATTTCCAGATTAGGAAGATCAGGTAGACTAGTATGTATCTGGTGGAGATTGGCAGACTGGAGATAGAAACAGTGGGGAAGCAGGACATACTATGCTAACTGGTGTGTACAGGCAGCCTGTGCTGTGTGCATGAAACTCTGCACAACTGCAAAGAGCGTTCTTACCCTTCCTTTTTTTTAAAAAAAAAATGCCCTTAATAGTCTGTAAAGGCTTTGCTAGAGGTGGTGGTGGGATGGAAGTATATTTCCTGTGGAAAGAAGAGAGAGACCTGCATCAACAGACTTTTCCCATTCTCTTAAAAGAATCATTATGGAGCACAACTGTCTTGTTGATGCTGCCTTGTTCATGGTTCTTACAGTCCTGAGAACTCTTTCACTTTCCAGAAAATTTGAAGATGTATTCAACTCAAAGAAGATGGGCAGTAAATGGAATAGCCAATTAGGAAAAGGAGAAAGGAAAATCGGATTCCTTCTAGCTCAGAGGACACTGCAAGTGTCACAAATAAATCTCCTAACAATGAGATTCACTGAGTAGATCTCATTCCTACAAGATTAGGCTTTCCTTGTTGAGTTTACTGAAGATCAAGCCTTTGAAACTGTGGAATAAAGAGCTAAATGCAGGTCAATACAGTCTCGGTTCCAGCTCTCACCAAGGAGTGAGAGCTCCCAGCAGTTTCCACACGCTAAGTCTGTCTTCCTTGGACTGCATGTGACCACTGCCAGTGCAGGCACAGCTCAGAGTTGGTTGCATATCCAAGATTATGCTAAAAAGACATTTAGGAAAGCCTATAGTTTCAAGCTTCTCTCTCATGACATCCTGTGCTTGTGTGAACATGGGGGTACAGCTTCTATGTCTCTGAACAATGTCAGCTGTGGCAAATGAACCGTACTGCCATTCTCTGTCAGCAGACAAGTCTGTGGGTTTAGAGAGACAGGAGTGTCAGAAGGTATCCCAGAAACAAGGGGAAATTTGTAAAAGTGTCCTGGTTTCAGCTGGGATAGAGTTAATTTTCCTCTTAGTAGGTAGTATGGTGCTGTGTTTTGGATTTAGGATGAGAGTAATGTTGACAGCACACTGATGTTTCAGTTGTTGCTGAGCGGTGTTTACACTAAGTCAAGGACTTTTCAGCTTCTCACACTGCCCTGCTAGTGAGGAGGCTGGGGGTGCACAAGAACCTGGGAGGGGACACGGCCAGGACAGCTGACCCTGACTGGCCTAAGGGGTATTCCATACCATATGACATCATGCAACCATAAAACTGGGGGGAGTTGGCTGGGGTGGGTGACAGCTGCTGCTGTGGGACTGGCTGGACATCGGTGGGTGAGTGGTGGGCAACGGTACTGTGCATCACTTGTATATTCTTTTGTAATAACAATAACAACAACAACAGTAACAATGATAATAATTCTTGTTTTCCCTTCATTTTCTTTCTTCTTAAACTGCCTTTATCTTAGCCCATGAGTTTTTACCTTTTTTTTTTTTTCTATTCTCCCCCTTATCCCACTGTGGGGGAGTGAGTGAATGGGTGTGTGGTGTTTAGCTGCCTGCCAGGTTAAACTGCAACAGCCCTTTTTCATACCCGGTGTGGGGCACAAAGGATTGAGATACTGAGAGACCTGACCAGATGTCAGGTACATGTCTGTACCTTAAAGCACAGAATACATCAGTGAGTGCTACTGCCTGAAGTGTGGTCTCAATGGAGATATTATTGTTCCCCTTTACTTTGAGGGGCAGGATACCTGCATTGCTGCCACTTTTACTGAGATAATCTTCATGCTGCCAAGAGGTTCTGGGGGGAAAATCCTGCCACAGCCTTACATCATACTTCAAGAGAGAAAGAAGTAGGCTGTGGCCATTGACATAGGCAGGGATGGGTTGTGGTTAGGAGATGATCAGGCACTCATCTGCTGTAGTTCTCTGCCAGATATCTTCAAAGGTAGATCTCTGGGCTTAAACTGAGCAATTTTCGGCCCTGTAGTACCATATGCACTCACTGATTTGAGACAACCCCAAGCATTGTAGAATGTCTTTGACTTCAACCTTTCCAGCAAGAGAAATGACTCTTTATGCCACCTTGCAAATCTTGCTCCTAAAGCAATTACACACTAGGGGTGGTTTGCGCAGGACTGGGTTTGAAAAGAAAATTACATTAAACTTTCCGTCCTAGAAGAGTATCAGTATATCAATAGCCAAATCAAATAATATAAAGCTTCCTTTGTCTGCCAGCTAGGAATAAGAATGCATTATACATCTAATATGATTTTGGCCGTGTCTCTAATATGATGAGGTTTAAATTAAAATAAATATGACTGCATGCTTTTGAAGAGCTAATCAGGCTGAAACGTTCTAGCCTAAGTGGTGTAGCACAGGGAAATAAATGTGTAGTTTTCTAGGCTGCTGGGACTTAACGCATAACTGTTGTGCAGGGTGTGTGATGGGAAGACAATAGCAGGGTGAGACACTTAGGGTGTTCCTGGGTGTGCTTGGTAGAAGTCAGTAACAGGAAAATGATTTGAATGCAGTCTGAATGACAGTCCTATGATTCTGCTAATTAATTAGCTCAAGTCTTATTGGTCTTACTGCTGTTTAATCAACTCTTCCTTCTGCCCCGTGTGATTTTGGGTTTTTACTGGGAAGCTGCTTTTTTTGTCTGCCACAAAAACTAATCATTATAATGACAAAGCTCCATTCACTTATCTACCAGGGCCTTTAGGCCTTTAATACCTTTTTTTTTTTTCTTTAAAGTACTTTCTCTTCTTTTCTTTATTTTTTTTCTCCTAGACAAACCTTACCTCAGGAAATCTTTAGTTCTCTGTTAGTCTCAACTCACTGACTTCTGATTGCAAATTATGTATGAGTCTTCCACTGAAAAGCAAAGCAGTAGCTTTAGCACAGCAGAATAGACCTGTCCTGATTTCAAACTCTTTTAAAAACAGCACTCCCCAAGACTTTCTGACCTCAACTTTTATCTTACCACAGCTCATGGACTCAAAACAGTTCTGCAAAGGCCCAAATTCCTGGAAGTATCTTCTGAAAAGCTGTTATTTTTTGTAAAAAGCATGTGCCTCTTTGCTTCTTGATAATGATCACAGATCTGTCTCTCTCTGAAGGACTGAATCTGGTACACCTTTTTTTATGCACATCTTGTTAGGAGAGGTCAAAATACAGCTAAAACGCTGTATTTCAAAAGCTGAGATTCCTGCAGCACTGAATGCTGGAAAGGAACAAAACTGGCTCTAAGTAAATTTTGCAAGAAGTTGTTGCTCAGGGGCTATGGAAGTGGAATTAGCAGGGAATTCTGATTAATAGCCAAAACACATCTTGAAAGCACCTAACTCTGATGCCCAGTTGTTTATTAAATAGTCACACAGGCATCACAGATTCCACTAGAAGGAATTAATTGTAAACGTTGTTGCCTTCAATGTGGCTTTGTACACATTGTTTTCCTGTTAGTGAAAGAAGAATTACTCAATAAGCAGTGGACTTTAAGCAAAAACTTGCCTCAATCTGCACTTTTTTCGTTAGATGAATGATATCCTAAATTCCATAGTCTTCATTGTAACCATAAGAAGGTTACATCATTCAAGGCACCTAAAAGTTAGGAAGGAAAAATCCCACCTGAGTTTATGTGAAGTTTGTGATGCTGTGATACATCAGCACACAAATGAAGATATTGACTGTCTGAATTCATATGCAGAAGCTTAGGGTTTTGCTTCTAGAGTTCCTCAGGTTCGCCCAATCGTATGGGCCAACTTGGCAGCTCTAACATGGGTCAAGGGCCTGAAGGACTGCACAGGACTTTTGGCAACTTGAAAAAAGGGCTACTGTTCCTGTATTGAATTTAAGATGCTTCTGCACTTCCAGGCTCTACATTCAAGACGTAGTATTGGCTGTTGTCCTCCCCTTTCAGGTAGTAGCTTCTGGGTGCACCAGAGATGACAAGAAAATGCCCTCTTCTGAAAGATACCCATTGCAGATAAATAATGAAATTTCACAGGTGAACACTCACAGTCCTCATGGTGCTGGGTCGCAAACCTCCCTAGAAGACATTTGATGCTTTAGCTGTCATTAGAAATAAATAAAATAGGTTAATTGCTGTCACAGGATCAGCTATTCTCATTTTGAAATCCAGCCTGCCTACAGTTTAATATTTATTTTCTTTAAATACCATGTTTGGGAACCTGCAACTAACATAACAATCTGCTCCGTTACCATTAATTATTGAGAATGGAAGTGTTTTATTACAAGTACTAATACAACTGGGCTAGATAATCCTGAAGTGAAAGTGTAGGAGAAAAAATAATTTCCCTGCAGAAATCACACCAGGACTCTGTCTGTGTTTTGTGCAGGTGATTCCAGCCTTTGCTCAGCCTGCGTTCATGAAAACAACGTTTACAGCAGAATATTTCAGATTTTGTACAGAAACGAAGAGATCATTCTTAATGAATCAATGAACTTCAGAGTGCACCTGCTTCTGGATGGCGAAAGGGTGAGTTGTCTTGGGATGCACATAAAAACTAGGGGGACTGGGATTCCTCTTACCTAACCACAAATTGTCTATAATATGTAGATCAATCTCACCTGAGAAAACCAGGAATATTCTGCATCTTGTTATGACCAGCTTCTACTCCTGCCATCCATTACTGCTATCTCTGTTCCTCCTCCTCCCTTCTTGAGACTGGTTTTTGCTGCAGTCCTGGTTACAGGAGTGCATGGCAGATTTGCTGGAGCTTAGACTAAAGTCCATGTATGACCCCTTTGCTTTCCGTTGGTAAAGAGACACATGCCCAGGGAAGTGGTTGAATCACCATCCCTGGAGGTATTTAGAAGATGGGTAGATGTGGTGCTGAGGGACATGGTTAGTGATGTTTTTGGCAGAGTTGGTGGTTGGACTCGATGATCTTAAGGGTCGCCTTCAACCTTAGACAATGCTATGATTCTATGACATTAGCTGTTTTTGAAAAATCAGTATGCCATCAAAATTAATTATATAGCCAGTGTGAACCAGATGCTGTGTGTTGAACTTGGGGCCAGAGATTCTCACCTGTCCTTCCTTATATAACTTTGTCTCGGAGCATGAAGAGATCTAAAATTTCTGTTTTGTCTGATTTCTACCCATATATACATGGCTTATGTAAAGATAAGCCAAGATCTAAATTAAAACAGCTGGAGAATTTAATTTAAGCTGATTTCACATGCTTCCCTTTTCCTCCCACCTTTTTCTTGGTGTTTTGGTTTGCAGTTTGTTGGTTTTTTTTTACCATAGTGTCATCAGTTTATTCCTCCCTATAATTGTTGCTTTGTGCTTATATGAAAAAATAGTAAATGCAAGTTTATCAATATTCGTTAAAGAAATGTTCCAACATGCTTAATTGAATATTAATTTTATCCTTTCTCAGTGTAACTTCTCTGATTAAAAGTCCCTCCTCTCAAATTATAGCAGTTTCCGCTGTGTTGAGCAGGGATGATTTCTGATGATTTTTTCATTAATATTCAGGAAAGTTGTGCACCTGACAAAACTAAAAAAAAAAAATAAAAAAAATCCCACAAGATTCCTCACAGCTAAACTGCGTTCTGACTCTTGATGTTCTGTGTGCATCGCCTTTGTCTTTTCATAGGAGAACACCTGGGAACTTGGAGAACTTGACAGCTGCCCAATTCTGTACTTACAGAATGGTTTTGTGCTCATTTAAAACTCCTTTATCTCTGTGTGATGAAGTTGCTTTGGGTTTTCAGGGGTGTAGAAGAAGAGGGTAAACAGATCTGTTGGTCCCAGATGACTTGCTGAAGAAACTCTAAAGAATCAAATGCAAGAAATAAAAGTCCGTAGAAGTTTTTGCATGTTGAGCAGATTCACACAATTCACTTCTGCTTAATGCTTCCGACCCTACTTTGGTGTCTTGCCCTCAACAACTTTAAAAATTTGATATTAATATGGGAGAGACCAAAGTGTGCCACTCCACTGAGCGCTGTGCTCAGAAGAAACCTACTATGTCCAGAGCTATTGTTCAGAGAAGGTTTTGCTTCTCTGTCATGTCCTCTCATGTCTTGGATGATATCCTTGCAATGTGGCATTGGCAAAACACGTACAGATTTGTAAAGTGTTTTAAATATTATTTCTGTACAGAGCTTCTTAACTTATTTAACACACAACAGGTACAAATCCTTTTCATGCCAGTTGTCTGAGTTATTCTGGTTGAGGGCGAAGGATCAGTTCACTGCTTTTTCTGTAAACAGAAGTTATGATAAATAGGAAGTTAGAGTGGATAATAGAAGTGCTCCATGTAGTTTCTGTTGTCAGAGCTGGAATTATCAAATATACCAAGTGAGCAGTGTGTTTTCTTCTCATGATTCTAGGGTAGTTTTGTTGATGAGATAGGTTGCTGAGATAGCCTCAGTACAAAAAAACCCCAAACAACAAAACTCAATGTGTATGTCCAGGTTAGATTATTTGCTACTGGTCTTTTCTTTTCTTTTCTTTTCTTTTCTTTTCTTTTCTTTTCTTTTCTTTTCTT
>JAOXJM010000012.1:151934700-151954484 GCA_026413425.1 Tringa solitaria | reverse complement strand
TTGGAACTAGATGATCTTTAAGGTCCCTTCCAACTGTAACCATTCTATGATTCTATGACTGAGGGAAAAAAAAGTCATTTCTCCATAGGATCTGGCCTAAGTGGGATGCAAGTTCATTTCTTGAATTTCCACTCCTGGTTCAATCACACAGTTATAATTTCTTGGTATTAGAAGTGTGATGATTGTGTAGTTCTTTGTTTGGTTGGTTTTTTTGCAGTTTCAACATTTCATATAGAGCAAGATCGCTTTTTTCCCCAAGAGAGATTCAGATCCCAATCTGTTAATATTTTGCCTCATTCTGCTGGAAACTGCAATTCCTGAAGAAATTAAGTTTTGCTTACCAAAAAAGCCAAAAGGTCTTGGAAGTTTACATTCACTGGAAAAAAGTGAATAAAAAATTAGAAAAGGTTATTTCATTTTGGGGCAGTTTAATCCCAAGGGGAATACTATGTTTTATTAAACTGGAAAAAAACATTTATTCTGAATCACATCTTAATTAACATTTATCAAGGCCAATCCATTCTGTATGCTGGGGAACTGTCATCTTGTTTACATGTTAGAGAATTGTCCACAGAAGATAAAAAACAGGGAAGCGTTATTTAATATTTTGCCCCATACAAGAGCTAAGAGGTTCCCCATTCGATTCTCCAACAGCAGGTCCAAAACAAACAGAAAGGGCAGCACGTATTACAACATGCAGTTCATTCCAAAAGATGGTGTAGAGGCTAAAAGTACAAATCAAAAAGGCATGGACAAAAATTCATAGAAGGTAACCATGGCTGCTGGAAATAATTCCCTGAATATATCCTTTAAGTCAGAAGGTTCTTCAGTTTTGATTGCTGGTATCTTGCAGGTTATGGCACAGGAAAAAGCTGGACTTTTCAAGGCAGCTTACTATAGTTTGTATCCATAGATGGCTGCTATAAGTACTATGAGAATCCTCTGAAGGATAGAGGCATCGCACAGATAAGCTCATCAAAAATGCAGCTCAAAAAAACAACAAAAAAAGAAAGAAAAAAGTGTTTCTTTTACTGAAAATATTAATAATTGTAAACATGTTCATTCTTTTGGACATGCACATATTACCTCTTTTGACGTTTTTTATCCTGACTCCAAATAAAAGCACACAGGATAAAGATCTAAATGTTGATATTAAATCAATGCTATTAAATAGGTAGTCCAAACAGACGTGTAAATAACCAGGGTTCAAGATTCATAAAAATGAGCACAGTTGCAGCAATAATTTGAAAAAATAAATACGGAAAACAAAATTTGATCTAGCAAATTAACCTGTTATTGCTAATAAAAATTGTCTTCAAGTACTATTTACTTCAGGAAGGATTAGGGGAACCTCAGTTTGTAAACCTTCCAGTTAAACTTTCCCTCAACAGACAGATGACATTTTGGCAGGTTTCCCAAAAAAGGCTTTTGTTTTATGCTTCTATGTGAAATCAATTTCCATAAAACCAACAGATTAAAATCCCTTCTCTGCTGTAAAAGCAAAAGATAAATAAATAAAAAAAGCATTAAAAAGTGCTTTTCTACCCCTTAAAACCTTTGAAAGCTTTGCTAATATTCAAATGAGGAGTTTTTCATTTGCAGGCAACATTTGTTTAAGCTTCTCTCTCTGATACCACAGCAATCATTTTTTATTTCTGCTTCTTGAGCCTTTCCAGCAGACCAGGGTAGACAACATCATCCAATAACAGCAAAAATTATTCAGAGCTGTGTTTATCTCTTGGCTGTTTGAAATTGCTTTAGTTTATTTATTTATTTTTATCTTAAACATTGGATATAGGAAGTACATGGAAATACTTGATGCTGTTTAGAAGCAGCCAGCTGGAAATGTCTTGCATCAGGTAAATTTATAGAGACATAAGCAAGGCTAGATATATGCTAAGGTCTTCTACACCATCCTTCCTGTTATGGGTTGTCTTTTTTGTCAGTATATGAATGCTAGGCGATACATAACAAGCAACAGTTTTGACTTAGGGGCGAGGCAGGGATTTGTGATTAATCTCCTTAAACTGGTCCAATTCCTAGTTTTGTCTGAGGTTCTCTTTCTGATGTTGCACGTCACTGAGTTTCCCTGCACATCAGAACCTCACCAGTTATTTGGGTGAAAACAAGTATTGCTGCACCTCTCTTGCTGTTGTATCCTTAGCATAAGCATCCTTACTTTTGTTACGGGTTTCCATACAGCAGCTGGGACTTTTATCTCTCTCTAAAAACTGATTCAAGAATAGATATTCATGTATTATGGCTGATCTGAGCTGACACAGCCACGTGATACACATCTACATAGAGGAATGACCTCAAACTGGAAAGTTTTGGCAGAATGAATGTCACTGCTTTGTGCCTTCTGGCACGTTGTGGTTTCAAAATGTTTTTTGTGCTCCCCATCTTGGAGGCTTTTGTTGTTTCAAGGAGATCCCATCTGCCGGGTGTGATATAATGTGGGGTGGCTGGATGGGCATCATGTGCCTGTGAATGGTGATCCCTGGCAGAAGCTGTAGCAGAAGTTCAGTGGCATCACCCCTGCACTGAGTATGAACGGCAAATGTGGTTTTCTTTTTTCTCAGCAGTTCTTTATTGCAATTCTACCTTTGGCTACATGCCTTTTAAGAACACTTATGGCTCCTTGCATCACCATTATGATTCAGTAAATTGGCTTATTGTACTTGCCACAAGTAGCCTGATTTCTCTCTTGAAATCTTGATGCAGTTCATGTACTGAACACGTTATCACAGGGACTAACAGTGGGGTTTATCTCACCTAGTTCATTTGTTTATGAGGCAGTCATCCTGGCCTCTCTTTATGGCCCACAATAAGAAATAAGCACTTTGAGGGTGAAATTCATCTGACCTATTTGATATCACTACTTCAGAAAGAGATGACTCATACCCTGGAAATGCCGATTCGCCTCCAGTGAATATAAAGGCAGCCTACATCATTAACTGGGATGTAGACATTTGCTCAGATTAATCCAAAGTAAGAGCCCTAGCTGTGCATCAGGCCTCTGGTGGGCTCAATGGTGAGAAAGCTCCAAACAAGATGTTCCACTCTTAATGGGCTCATGCTGTAAGATAGGAGACATAATGATAAAGTCAGAAGAGAACACCGTGACCATAATAGTCAGCACTGAGAGGGAATGACCTCAGCACTAAACCAACTTAAATTCTATCAGGTTTTTGAGGAAGAATTTGAGTAACAGTGAATTCATTTTGCACATGGCTATGGGAGAACACATCCCAAGTGAATGGACTGCACTCATCAAAAGGAAATGCAGTTTTTGGGCTGAAGTCTTGTCATTTTGGTCCTGGAAGATTATGTCATGGGACAGTGTGAAATGGGAACTAAACTTCCAATCTGTAAAAAAGACTGGGATGAGCTATAAAGGACATTTATAGTGAACAGAGATTGTGCATAATTCAGTGAGGAAGGGTGATATGGTTAAAGCCAGAGAGAAAGATGTTGCATCACTCAACATGCAAGCTGATGAGAAGTCAGATAAGAAGTATTATCTACATGGACAGATGGAAAGGTTGTATTGTTGAGATGTTATGCTGGAAAAAGATCTGTAAGACAGCGAAAAAAGAACTGAGTGAGAGATAACACTCAAGCCACTGGACTGAATGCAAAGAAAGCAAATTTCATTCACATCATTTGAGCTAGTGCGTACTGAATAATGTTCATTTTGAAAGGGAAATGTATGGATGTGTCAGCTTGAAATAAATAAAAGTGAAAACCACTGCCACCAAAACCAAAACAGCAAACATTTTCTAAGGAAGGAAATAACACAGGCAACAATTACTCTTCTGTAACATACTACTCTCATTATTTTTCTTCTCATTTTTTCTTCTTTTAGCTTTGCTCGTCCGGGGAAAGGTTCATGGCTTGGGAAGGGAAACCTGGAGGCAGGACCAGACCAGTCCAGTATGTCATTAGAAAATCTAGTGTTTGGAGCTGGCTACTGCAAACCCACTTCTTCAGAGGTAAGGAGGATGAACGATGCTGTCTTTCTTACATTTGGTCACACAGAGCATCCACATTACCTGTTAATGTCTGGTTTATATTGCTAATAGAGGGATTTTGTTGGAAGAAGAACCCTTCAAACATTTCTGCATGAACTACCTGGGACTTGGATACACAGTTCCTGGGTGTTCAGGCCCCACCTATATGAACCATTTTGGAAAAGTTCCAGATGTATGGATATACCTCTGACTGCCAGTGACGCTTTTCAGGTGGGATTCACCTGACCAGGTGTCTGCTGTAAGGTGAAATTAATTATTCAGTACAAGATCGTCGCTTTCAGGTCTCATGTTCAACAGCCAGAGGACTTAAGTCATTATTAAGGATGTTTTGAAGGAAGGGTTTGTGTCTGGAGTGTTGAGTATTGTGTGTGTTGGTGATGGGGTGTTACACACACTGCCTTGCTAAAGGCAGGTCCCACACGTACTGTATGCCTTATCACATGTGAAGAGGAGAGATTGTTGTGCCATTTTTAGTACAAAGATTTTTGTTTTGAAAATAGTGATTAATTAGGGAGTTTAGGGGTTTTGTTGTTGTCTTTTTCTCTCTTTCTCTTTTCTCTTTATTTTCTTTTTCTTTTTTTCTTTTTTCTTTTTGTATAAGTGCTAGCTTTGAAGTGTCTTTTGTCAGAAATATTTCCTCAGATGGAGAAAGTCAACCCAACTTAACTTGTTTGGAAACCCCAGTTCAAGGGTTCTGATTAACATGCTCCCCTCAGCCTCCCTCAACCTTTCCTGTTGAAGCTATTCTCTTCTGTATAAATATTAAAAATATTCTAGCCTACAGCATCTGGTGCAGAAGAACTACCAGGGAATTAACTCAGGCTGAGAGAATGTTTGGCCTGAGGCTGCTATCAGGACCATTGGGTCATTGTATGCTTTTGGCAAACAAACTGACCTCAACCTCTGCCTCTCTGGTAGACAGTCACATCATATAAATTTAAATAACTGATTCAAGCATTTGTCTTTGTAGTCTAATCTCTGTACATTACACAAGAGAGAGGTTTCTTCAGAGAGTGGTTCCTACTTTTCATTATACTCTGGACAAAACTCTATTGTAAGAAGACAGGTGGAAAGGCTGACACTCCACTCCCACTTTTCCTTTTATTCTCCATGGAAAAATCTTAGTCTGCTGTGATTAGGAAACCTTATTTCCTTCCCAAATGTTTTCCTTAGCTGCAAACTCCATTTTCTACCTGTCCTTGTTGACTAATCTTCTTTGATTATAGACTTTTTTTTCTTCTTCTTTTTTTCTTTTTTTCAAAGATGGCATAATTATTATCCTAGCAGGTGACCTATTAAATACCAAAATGAAAGCACTCTGTCATGAACTGGCTTTAGATCTCTGCTACTCTGCAGGTCGTCAGAATGTCACACACCAATCAATCATAAACATAATGCTGCAGACTCCACTTCCACATGGTCAGATGGGCATTTGTTTAGCTTCTGAAACCTCTATACGTCATGACATCTGCTCTTGATCTGAGCATTTTAATTTAATAGACTGTGATGGCCTTTTTGCATATGCTATCCATGATGTATGATAATGAGCAAAGACTATTTCTCTTGGTTTAATGTAAAAAATAAGAATTCAGAGCTTGAAAAGAAATTGCTGTGGGGGTAAACCTAACTCCAAGTGAGGGCCTTATGACTGACTGCTGTTTTATGCGGGAGTTTATATCAAGCCATAAGGGATTGAAGGAAGAGGAATAATACTATTTCTTACAGTGCTGCAGTGCTTTGCACTGGGTCAAGTTTACTTCCCTTTACAAATTTGTACATTCCAATCCTGGTTGTTTGAAGGTGTTTGCTAAATGTAACTTCAGATGGACTATAGACATGCCTAGATTTGGGGAATTTCACAGTAATGGTCTGGACATTCAATGAAAACTGCAGGCCTTTCTACTCTATTTATAGTTTTGGTTGGACTTTGCCTACTGCATGTCCAAATTAGTAACTGTTGAATTCCTTAACTCAGGTTATACCATGCTTTTTTTTTTCTTTGTAAGCTACTCTGATTCGATACAACTGGCTAAATCTAGGCTAGAACAATTAAGGCATCTTGTCTTCCAAGGCAGATGAAGCTTCATTGGGCAGCACATGGGAAAATGAATTTTAAATAGACTTCAGTTAGTTCCTTTCTATGTCATAAAATGCTGTGAAACAGTTAATGTTAGTGTATCCTGTTTTTTCTTTTGTTTTGTTTTATTTTCATCTCTGCAAAGCTGAGTTTGGATCCTTCTACTTTTCATGTACATTTCTGTATTTTCCTTGATCTGAGAAGTCTCCAGGCTTAAGCTCTTAAGATGCATCTCCTGGGCAAGAGCCTTCTGTCTGAAGTCTGTTCTAGGGAACTGAACCTGATTATTCAGTTCTCTGTAAGATGGTACACAATTGAGACTTTCCTTATTTGAGGTTTACCTATTGTGAGTAAACAAAAATGAGCTTTTTTTCCCCACAGTTGTAGCTGGATTATTTTTTTCCAGAATACTTCCATTTGAGTGGAAGCTTGTAATTGGTAGGAACTCTAAATAATTTCTATTGCACCCTCTCCTCATCTAGGAGATGCATGGCTTAAAACCCCAGTGTTTCACTGAGTGAGTCACTTACTAACTCCACAATTTGTTCAATTTCATAGGTTTGGCATAAATTGTACAAAGTCACAAAACAGACTGGGTCACAAAAGTAAACTTTGCCCTCACTAATGTCATCATACTCAGTAGATGGACTAGTGACATGGTGTATTGGATTTATCTGGCAAGATTTTGGTAGCAGAGGAGGATGGGAGCAGGAGTGGCTTCTGTGAGAAGACACCAGAAGCTGGTCTTGTGTCTGACAGAGCCCGTAGGAGCTGGCTCCAAGGTGGACTCACTGCTGGCCAAAGCTGACTCCATCAGCAACATTTGTAGCATTTCTGTGATAACATATTTAAGAAATGGTAAAAAGTGCTTTGAAGCAGCTGTGAGGAAGAAGGGTGAGAAAATGTGAGAGAAACAACAGTGCAGGCACCAAAGTCAGTGAAGAAGGAAGAGAGGAGGTGTTCTAGGTGTCAGAGCAGAGATTACCCTTCAGCCTGTGGTGAAGACCACGGTGCAGGTTGCCCCACTGCAGCCCTGGAGGACTCCATGCTGAAGCAGGTGGCTGTGCCCTGAAGGAAGGTGTTTTTAGATTTGTTCTTATTTCTCATTCTACTCTGTTTAACAGTAATAAATTAAATTAATTTCCCCAAGTAGTAATTTCCCCATATTTTGGCCATGGCAGTAATAGGTAAGTCCAATCCATCCAGTCCTATCCTTGTCTTGACCCATGAGCTTTTTCTTGTATTTTATTCCCTCTGTCCTGTTGAGGAATGAGAGTGATAGAGCAGCTTGATGGGAACCTGGCAGACAACCAAGGTCAACCCACAACACATGTTTCAGACAAGATTTGAAGACACAGCTTCAGTAGAGTAGTGGCTCTATTTACAGTAGTAAGCCAGAATTGTGATGAACTCTGATTTCAGTACTACCAAGTCATGTTTTCCAGACATGTCTTCAATACAAAGTAGAAGACTCTGACGTATCACCTCTAGGTCATACATCCCATTTTACCTCCTTCTTCCTCATAAAACATGGGTGCATCAGAGAGCTAATTTCATTTTTAGGCCCATAGATTGTGGAAGCTCTCATCTAGTTTACGTAGTTGATTTGCTTTTTCCTTACTGAAAGTACAAGTGCCTGCCTTAATTTCTAAAGAAAGTCTGTATTGGTTGTCAGCTCTTCTTGCCACTTCCTGAGCTAATCTTCTGCATTTGGGCTGCTGAGGTGCCACTGCTTAATGATAGATCCTGAAGGCTCCTTGTTCTGCGCTTCTGAGTTCTCACTGCAGAGACTAATTAAATGCCAGAGGCTTTAGACTGTACATGTGCATTTTCCCTAGTTCTCCCCAAGCGACTTCTGAACGCCACTGACAGTTTCCTTATATCCTGGCTTAGCAGAGTAGTTATAATAATTAATCCTATTTAAACCTTGGTGATTTTTTTTTAAGTCTTCCACTCTTCCCACTCTACGCAACAAATGGGTCTTTCTCTATTCCTCCTTCTCTCCCTCTCTAATGTTTTCTCTCTACCTATATTACACTTTTCCTATCAAGCATAAGACAACAAAGATATTTCTTATTAAAATAAGATTTTTTTGTTGTCAGATAAATATGTGAGGGAAGGTGCTTTTGAGGTCAAAAAGCTAGTAGAGAACAGAATAAGAAAATGTGCTAGTACTTTCTCAAGCTCTCTTCAGCCCATAGCTTCTACTCACAGGGAATATATATCACAGCAGAAAAACAGTATGTTCAGAACAGGATCATATCTACTGCAGGCTTGGGAGATCCAGTGGGGTGAAACAGACTCATGAGCTGTTTGTGACTGACTTCCCTCAGGGGCATCTGAATTCCCCTTTGGGTCTGCTAAATTGTTTCTTTCCTGTGAGGAAGTTCAAGGGGTTGTTTCGGATGTTACAAGGTCTGTTTCTGAATATCGTACTGACTCATGCTTTCAGGTGATCTCAGCAGCCGTAGGAGCTGGACACTGAAAAATATCTACAGATTCTACAGCTACAATAAAATAAAAAGAATATGTTCCTTGCAGAACTGAAAATTGAATGGTCACTTACACTTCAGGAGTTTTATGCTTTACCCTGTACCATACACGTCTTCTGTAGCCACTGTTGTCAGGCTGATTTAATGTCTTAGTAATATTGTGCATCACGTGCCTGCTGTGTTATAATCAAGTTGAGTCAATGACATACTGGTGGTTATTAATAAACTGTACTCACGGTAATCTTATTTTCATTTGGATAGCAGTTGCACTGCAGATAAATTGACTTCTAAGTAATCAGATTGATTAATCATGTGACTCCCCATTAATAAGGCACTAGTGTTTGATAAGAAGTGTTCTTCTTCCATCTAGCATTGATGTGCCTATCCCAAAAGACATCGAGTTTATGCCTGGCATAATACAAGAACCAGGAGTGTCACTCAAATGAAATTGCATTGATGATAAGAGTTCTATTCCAAAGGCAGTTTGCTAATATTTTCATCTTTTCAGCAACATTTGAAAAACCCAGACTGTTTCAGCCTCACACCAAAACATTATTCAAACCTACAGTTTTACGTCACATGGGAGTCGTCTGTGTTTTATTCTTCTTTTCTGCTGTATAGTTATGGCGCCCTGGCCACAATACTTCACTTTTTCAGCTTTTGAAAAAGGAAGGGCAGGCATCAGAAAATAGCCTGTGTAGGATCCATTGTGGGAATTGTAATAGGCCCTGAAATCCCTGCTTAGCTGGGAAAAGAGGAACACATAGCTGCAAACTTCATTCCTCTTTGGACATAGGAACCTTAATGTAGAGCTTCCTGTCACCCTTTTTTGTATGTATTAGTGCAGCAGAGGTTTTTCTAACCTAATCCCATTCTTTTTTTTTTTCTTTTTTTTGTTTTCCCCAGGGCATCTGACCACAAACCAAAATTGTATGAGAAAGAGGGAAGGAGGGAGGGGAGGACAGGGGGAAGGCTGAAGGAGAGAGGTAGTGGGAAGGGAAATAAAATAATAGGTGTTAGCATTTCGAAATAACTAAAGCTTTGCAAAAGACTAATCCAGACTGCATAAGTGTAGTTTACATCATAATTTCACCCAGAATTATTAATTTTACAAGGAAACAGCTTTATTTTTGGTCTCAGACTTCTCTGCTTTGGTGTGCGTGGTATAGAAAGCACGTCTTTCATGTGTTAGCATGTCTTTGTAATGGGTGGTTTTAAAGGAAGAGGATTCTTTCAGTGTCTTGCTTATGCAAATGGTGAATAGTTGTGATTGGGACTCCAGCAGATGTCCAACACATAATTATTCAGAAATAGTTAGAGAGCTGATATACTGTTCTTTATAAGGTATAATGACAAGTATCTTTAATTAGTGTGTTCAGGGCACTATTTGTGATAATTACTGATGAAGTCTTTAATCTTCAGTTGCCTGAAGATAAACGGCTGATCTTTAGAAAGAACTAAATGATTTCCTAGCTGTAGCAGAAAACACGGTAACTAATAATGTGAAAATAACTGGTTACTTTAATCATTGGCATATTTCTTTTCTGTGGCTCTTACTTTTTGATCTGGCATATGCAGGGTACAGCAAGGCAATGATCTGCATTATGATAGAGTTCAAAACTGAGATTAATTGGGGATTAGGCCTAAACATGTTGAAAAAGCTTTCTAATCTTTTCACTGTGAGTGTTTAATGAAGTTGCCATGCAATCACCTGGAGATTTGTGTGGAAGGTACCTACCAGACAGGAAGGTAATGGAGTCTCCTTCTGGAGAAAATCCTCAGGAATTCCTCATATCGGGCTAATATTTGGTTCCTTTTGAAAATCAATGGAAACTGCATAGAAAATTCCACTTTTCATGTCTATTTTTTGCTATTTTTCTGCAATCAGACGGCTGCATTCTCTTTATAAATCTCCCTGTTTCACCACTGTGAAAAAGTCAATCAAACCTAGACTTGTATAACTGGAAAAAAGTATTTTATAGTTAACTTACAGAGCTGTGAGGTGAGTGGTAAAAGGCAGACTAAGCATGGAGTATTTATTTCTCTTTACGGCCACTATTACAGTTAGATACTGAAGAACCTATTTGACTTCGATCACTACAATTTCTGACGTTGGGGCTGAAATCCACTGATGTGGTTTGTACAGTCATTCACTTGACTGACATTCTTACAGTGAAAGTTTTCCCTTTCTAAAGATTTCAGCGTTGATTTCTGAGGAGGTTTATAGGAGGGGGCTTGGGACAGACGTTTCTTTCTTTCTTCCCTGAAATGGAGCGAACGAGCAGCAGGAACAGCCTTTCTACTCTTCACTTTTTAGGACTTGGCTGCTTTCTGCCTTTTGATAGACTGCTCTATGATTCAGTTTTTCTTTCTTCTTGGTATTTTTTCCCAGTGGTACTTCATTGAAAAATTATCTTCATATGCCCTAAAGAACACTACAATCATTCCCACTGACTGATGATGAGAGGGTTCCTGAAAGGAGACCTAATCAACTCTCATAGCTTCTGAGCTGATGGCCTTTCCAACAGGAGCACAGTTGCCAACAACAGCACAGTCGAGATCCATCATCTGGAAGCTCAGTTTTTGCTATTGGCAAGTGTCCCAGCCAACATCTTGGGGACTGGGGAATGAGAAAAGAGATTCCCTCTTTTTCCCAACCACTTTGTCTTGTTTTGTGGAAACAAATCTTCTTGTGACGGTAAAAACCTGTACCTCTTGTTCAAAGCCATCACTCTAGTCATATTGACCCAAGAATCAGTTTCACAGCTAGTGTAAATTATAGGTTTTAGTGCAGTGCTTGGGTGGAAAGCTTGGAAGCACAGTCCCCACAACATCAGCTTGTGCATAAACAACTGTCCCTGCTCCAAGGTTCTGATGAGTTCTCCAAGGATCAGCCAAGTTTCAGCAGTCTGACAAACAGAAAAAAATGGGCTCTCCTCTACTAAATTCTCTACTAAACTCACTAGAAGTATTTTATTTAAAACCATAAAATGGTGGCCTGCAGAATAAATGGTAAGCTACTCATGGCTCATGAAATTTGATTGTCTTTGAGTGTAAATTACTTGAGGGCTGGTATATGTACTATGCATAATACAGAAGGTAACTACTGGGCTAGGAAAAAGAACCTGTGAAAATGTAATACTTATGCAAATTTATACAGCTCCAGCTATTCAAAAGTTCCCCGTTTTGTCACAGTAAATTATAGAAAATTAATGTAATTGCCTTAAAGTAGCATGCCTAGGAAAGTTTCTGATTAGCCATTACTTCTGTTTCAGTGTTAAACAAAAATTGTGGATTTCTCAAGTGATAAAAAAGACTGTATATTGTTGTAAAATTAGCTTTACGAATTGGTATATGTTTGCATGCATGTCAAAGAGCTATAAATGATTCATTGCCTGAGAGTGTCATAAGTGAAGACTTCAGGAATGCAGCATAATGACAGCACTAGACATTGAGCTGTTTCCTGGCAGCAAAGGCATCCCCCCAACATCAAAGGAAACAGACCAGCAATATAACACCTAGACCACAGTGGAGCGTTTTTTATGCAGAATAATTGTTTGCAAGAAGGAAGGTGCCTGTAATCAGGGCTGTAAATTATTATTCTGGGGTGTGATTGGTTGAAATGAAAAGTCATAGAAAAAAATAGGAAGAACCAGTTTTGAGACTTTGCTAAGATAAAATGCTGATGGATCTCATTTGGTCACTTTGAAAACTTGAATTATCGGAGTGATGGAACTCTCTGAGCCACACATTTATTTTCACCAAAATAACTGGAAGGAATGGAAATTAATTTATCTTACTTCGTTTTACAATAAACCTTGGAGTAAGATCTTTCAAGAGATCTATTGATTATTTTTCTCAATACAAGAATGGCCAAAGTTCAGGTAACCTGAAAAATAACTTATTTAGAACCAACAAAAGGATTCTTTTTTTTCTCCAGTTTTATAGACTGTAAGGTAGCTGGTATAACACATTGCTTCATTGCTTCATCACAGAAGGTGCTTCTGTGAAATTTATAGTACTTGCCACAATTGTGCAAAATGACAGCATGGACAATTCCTGCAGTCCTTGTTCAGAAAGGATGGGAACTGTGAGGGCTGTGGCATAACCCAATATTTGGGCAATCTGAGGAAGACTTTTCCTGAAGGCATGCAATTTCTGAAGCTGTCAGGGCTTAGGCTTGGGTTTTCTTTTCTTTGTTTATGTGTGTCTCCTCAGTGAGTGTTTGATACTTAACTGTGATCAGTTGCAAAACACAAGACATTTTGGACCTCTGTCCTAATCCAGTCTGACAGACCCTATACAAACCAGCATATTGTGCTTATGTCTTTGGGGAAAAATAAGAAGTCAGTCGTGAACCAAGTAGGAAGAGGGGAATGTGCAAGAAAATTTGCAAATAGTAATAAAAAAATAATAGTGCTATCAATAGAGACATGTTTTCTTCCCACCTGCATATGAGTCATTGGAACCTACTTGGTAGCAGTGTGGCTGTGGAACAGACTGAAAGAAACAATAAAATAAAAAATCTGCTGTAGTAACGAAATGTCAGACTGCTTAAAAAAATGAACCCATAAAGGTTGAAGTAATTTGTCACTGCCAAATGATAACTAAATATTTCCTCTTTAGCCATTGTTTGACAGCGTTACTAATGTTTAAATTTACCAAGTTGAGGAGGAGATCAGAAATAATGTTATGATTGTTCTAATTTTTATCTCAGGTTGTGAAGACAAAGCTAATTAGCCAGCATGCAGCAACTGCCCTGATTATAGAGATCTCCACAATAAATTCTAGGAAAAGCTCTCAAATAAATAGATTAGGGTAGGCATAGCTGGTGCCATATCCATTCTCTCCTATGAGGCTCTGTGTGACCAAGAACTAAAATGATCCACTATTTTCAGATAATACCTATTGTAAAAGTAATTTCAGAAACCAAGCCAGTGGGAGTAGAATGACAGGATTCAAAGTGGTCTTGGCCACTTGCAGAAGTAGCCTGAAAACAGAACTGTGCAATTTATAAACATCCTGTTCATAGGCAGGAATGACAACATATCACAAATCCTAAGAGGCTCATGTCCCTATACTCTTTCTATTAAATAATTCATGAGCCTTCTTGGTTTCTTGATGTCACCATGCCATGTTGCAAGACAGTAGATATGTGTTCCCCACAGCTAATAGCAGTGGGTCTTGATTAAAGAAAAGGCCCAGGCTGTTAGCTTGATAGGGAATGTAGATACAAATGATGTAATGCACGAAAATCCTGTTTTGTCTTTCTGGTTTTTTGTTGGTTTGGTTTGGGTTTTTTTTGTTGGTTTGCTTTGGTTTTTGTCTAGTCTCTTTGAATTCTAGGTTCCTCCCCCAAAGGAAATATCTCTTATTTTATAATGCATGATGCTTGAATAATGGTTCTCAGATTTTCCATGTGGCAGCATCAAACTCATAAAGATATCTTCTGCAAAATGTGAACTGGAAATGAGGAAATTCATCACCTCATTTAAAGCAGGACTTGCTTTTTTATAGTCTCTTTAGTATCTTTTCTGCAATTTTGTCCTGCTTCTTTATATATTCCTTTCTTCAGACAGGAGGATCCCTGTCTTTGCCTTTGAATCTTCCCTTCTACACAAATGTCAAACACACTCATCTCAATGATTTCTGAGAAGCAAATTCTGTTTTTACTTGTAAGTCTTAATACCAATCATGAAAGAAGAGATACAAAACCAGAATACTAATTCTTGGAGTTACTAGCAATCCATCTCTTCCCATTTCTTATTATACCGCTTCCAAAGTAAGACTCCATTCTTATGTCTCCATTTAATTTCTCCATATATCATGATCCATGTCCACTTGGTCACCGAATTCCCTGCCTGCTACCTGTGGACTCTTCTTCCCTCTGCTCAGCTCATAGATAATGCTGAAACATAGTCAGTGGGCTGCACCAATGAGTTTGCCTTTCAGTTCAAATACATTTCTCTAACTCGGGCTACTGCTGTGTATAACTTGGGCATGTTTTGTGCACCACCAGAGTCATAAGTACCAGAACTTCTTGGCTGATATCATTTACTTGACCTCCAGATTTGGAATATATTCTTCAAAAAAACCCATCTTTTTTCAGTCTGTAGTAGCACTAAAAATCCATCCTTTATATTATGGCAAGTTGGTGCTCCAGTGTTTGAACTAACTGATTCTTCCACTATATATAGATATATTTGTAGCTGAGTATAGTGTTATTTTAATAGAGTAATAGGATGCAAAGTGGTTGCACTTTTTAGGCTTGAAATAGCAGCTTCGTGTGCTTCTGTCTCAAGGACTTCACACAACTCAAGCAGAGTGTGTTGTGAAGTTGCTCTGTGCCCAAGCTGTTTTCATTGTCATGATCTACTGCATAAACAAGGCAAGTTTGGTTGTTATAGGGAAATTTCTTTAATGAGACTGCTGATCTGATCCTATGCTTAGTGGCAGGATATCAGTCAGGATGCTTTTCCTCTGATGCCAGTTATAAAACTCCACCTTAAAAATAGGACTTATCAAGTATTTGGTCACTCTGATATTGGATTTTGAGGCAATTTAAGTGAACATTTTGAAAGGACAAAAAAGGAACCAAATTTCTGAAAGCCCAAATGGAGTAGAGGTGAAACAAGTGCACTGCGACTTGGGTTATTTCTCAAAACTGAATGACAGGCAGAAGATGCAGTGTCAGCCTAGTTCTTCTCATATATGTTGTAGCCCATGTGTATGCCATTTTCCTAACAAGTGGGAGAGCCCAAATACTGTGGTCAGACATTGGAAGGGGTGATGCGATTGCTGAGTTCACCACCTTTATGGGAAACTGTAAAGTAGGCATGTATTGTAGTAAATTGGAATGTTTTCCATAGGAACAACCTCTCTGGATCCTACTGTTTACTCTTCCCCAGCTTAAAAAATTGCTATTGCATCCGGTGCTATGTTACATGCCTCAGCACACGGCGATTTATCTAGCTTCACAATGTGCAGATGAGTTTCAGATATGTTTTAATTTGCATATGTAGTGCATTAAGAGAGCGTGCAAAGTTTGTTATGGTGCTTAAATAACAAGTGAAGCCACAATGATCACATATCTTGCAACCGCTATTAAAAATGTCTTTAAAAAAAAAGTGTGCTTCATTTCACTAGGAACAAGGAACTGTTTACTTTCTAAGTTGACCTAACTGGTTCTTTTTTTCCCAGTTTGGGCATCAAACTGTAAAATCAATTATTCCTGTAGCTCTAGTCATCCGTGAATAGAAATCCAAGCCTGAAGTCACTTACTCTCTGGCAGCGACTGGCAGTATTTGATAGAGCCTGGCATTTCTAAATAGGAAGCTGTGGTCCTTGTTGTTGCTTTTATTAAATAAAGAGATTTCAGAGTGACCATTTGCTCTGGCTCTGTGCGTCAGAAAGCAACACTGAGCCAAGTAGTTTGGTGCCTGCAGTATGATGGAAGTTCTCTATGTTTAATAGCATATTGTGCCAAACACTATGAGAGAAATGGCATCTGCAAGAGACCTGGTTTTAACTAATTTGTTTGTCAGGCCCAAACTAGCCCACGTGTTCTGGCAAAGTATCTTCAGCTGGCTCTTGCGTCAGCCATGGCCATACCTTCCTGCAGGCAACACTGAGAGGACAACCCAAGATGGACATTCACTTCCCTACACACCTCTTCACTTCCATCTCAGGTCCCTCCAGGTCCTGCTTTTGCTCTAAGCTAGAGGATTTCCAAGCAACTCGGACAAATACATGCTCTGGGACTGGTTGTCACCTCCTTGGAGTCACCAGTTACCACTGGGTGAAGAATCTAAATCATTTTGTCTGAAACATTTTTACTGTTTGAGGTAAGAAAATATCTATTCAAATTCAGGATATCCTGCAGTTCTCTCCTTCTGCCTGCACCTGAAAAGAGTTGCTCAGATGATCTTTCTGAGCAGTGGTTTTCTCAAATGTAAAACACCGAGAATGGTACTGACTTATTTATGATGCAATTCAGATTTTATAAATGACAAGCACTATATAAAAACAGGGCCTGTTAATCTTCTTGTGTTGTTTTTATTGCCATTGATATTTCAGTATTTCTAGGCTGACATAAATATAAACCCTCAATTAAATCTTGATTCTTGCTGCAAAAGCCAGAGAATTAAAAAAGTAAATTAAATTAAAAGCTCTGCTACCTTTAAGACCTAAAATGTCACAGATCACTGGGAAAGGACAGTTCAAAGCTGTATGAATTCCTTTTCTTTTGGTAAGCACTAGGGTGGAACTTCTTTGCTTCTAGTTTAATTTTCCTTCATACACAGTCTGTAGCAGGCAAGGAGTATGTCAAGGCAATAATGCATTATAACATCAATATTTGAAGCAGAGGGGATGAACAATGCTCCAAAAATACCTTCTTATCTATGTGCTATGAAGGGAGTGCAGGGCGATAAGCTGAACTGGACATGTTTACAGTCCAAATGCAAAAGTTCTGCTGGCAACTAACCTTACCATTCCTTTGTGAGCAAACTGGGATATATGTCAGAGTTTTGATCATTGCCATCTATGTAATTGATTGCAAATTTTTGTTATGCTGTAAAATTCTGGGATGCACTTATTTATTTATTTATTCGTGTATTTAGTATCAGGCAGTCCATAACATTGATGCAAAGAGCAAAATTCCTCCTCCAGCTGCTAACCTCATGATTACATAGAGTGAAGCAACCTACACCCCAGCCAGAGCACAGCTGAACGTACCCTTCCCTGTTGCTGTGTCTAAAAGTTGAATCAAAACCTTTTTGGTACTTTCTGTTGTCCTGAATGCCAATTTTAATGTCACAGTGGCACTACACCACAGAACAGTATCTCCTCCTGTATGTGTGAGCGTGTACCTTCAGGTGGGAGACACAAAAATATGCTAACAAGTGTCCTTTTAAAACCTGACTGGTTTTTATGCCTGCTCCCTGCAGTGATGTGTGATAACAAGACGGGTCTTCAGCTCAGGGGTCCTTGTTTGATCACAGCAACAGGAGTGGATTTGCTTTCCTTATCTGCGAGTGCGCAGCAAGGACTCTCTTTAATCAGAAAGGACAATGTATTAAGGCCCTTTTCTGATGCCTCCACTGTGTTACTTTGTTTATGAGGTGTGAATACACACTGTCTGTGTGTGTCTGTGTGTGTATTTATAAATATTAAATTGAAAATTGCATATAAAGACCAGCTTTTGTAAATGTATATATCTGTCTGTCTCTCTAATCTATACATCGAAGCTGACCCCTTTTTTGCATAAATAATTATTGTCAAGCAGTTTGAAAATCAACTACTGTTTCTTTTTCCTCATGAAATAACTATTTAGTATTGCTGTATCATCTCTTAGCCAAAGTATGCCTCAGTGTGCTTTGTGAATGTTCTCTACACAGACTTTTAATAATAACAAGATGAAAATATGGACTAATATGTCTCATTTTCATGCATATATCCAACAGAGGGAAAGGAAAGCATATGACTTTTCTTGTGCCAGATGATTCAGTGCTCGTCTTGGAAGAAGTATGCTTCCTGTCAGACACCTGCTCTAACTTTCATGAGATGTCTTCCCCAGTGCTTAATTTACTGCTAAAGAAATTTTTTTATGGCTTTAATTTTCCCTGTGGTGATGTGTAGCCCTAGAGATCAGGTGGAGGAAACGTAATTTTTTCCTTTCTTACTCATCATCATCAGAACTTTTGAAGACTTTTATAGAATACTTTATTCGTCCTTTTACATGAAGAGCCATCACTATTTTAGACATTTGTGATGATGTATTAGGGTGTAACTTGACTTCCAGGCACCAGGTTCAGTTTTCAAAGTGATGTGGGAAAGAGATTTAATACAAGCTGAGCAGATTTCAGAATTTGACTTCATTTCTAATGAACAGAAATTTAAAAAATTGTGAAATGTCCCCTTAAAAAAAATATCTGGAAAAAAAGCCACAACAGATAAAAACACTTGTGCATGGAAGAAAGCTTTTGGTTTTGTGTTTGGACCTTTAAACTGTATGATATCCTGCTACCTGAACATGATCTTGATGAAATAGAAAAAAGAAAAAAAAAGCCAAAAGTCGTATTTGAAATTACAAATCAAAACAATTTATTCTGAGAGTGTCAATATGAGACGTTTGGATCTTTATCAGTGTTTCTGTAGTTTTGTCTCATAGAAGGACTTTAAGGGAAACTTTAATGTGACCTGTGAAGCATATTTGTTTTGCTAGGATGGCATTTTTAGATGGAAATTCTCCTGTCAAATGCTTTCTTAATCACTTCTTCTTTCTCAGTCACTTGTAATTAAGTAACCTACAGCTTGTGTTTTGAACAGTAACTTGTAGTATTGAAACCCTGAGATACAACCATTAGAGCTGACCAGGATAATTCTCTTTTACCTGTTCAGAGGATGGCTCTTTTTCATACCTAATGTTTCCTGTTTTTCCAGGGTCTCAAGTTAAATACTTTCTTCACAAAATCTGGCTCCAATCTCACGTATTTTTTCTACTGTATTATTATCACAGTGATTTTGACAAAGTAACTCTAAGAGCTAATATAAATGTCAAATTGCATCTTGTATTTATGAAATACCGTTTTCTTATACAACAGATTTAGTGAGAAGCAAAGCATAAATCATTCCATACATCGTCAATGCCTTTCTAGCTATTGTCCTTTATGGACACTTTTGATTAGTGTTACTAGTGTCATATAAATCAAAGGTAAATATAATACAGTGATTTTATTTTTCTTTTATTTTAAAGCTTTGGGTAATGAACCATCATATCATATAGCAGACTAGTAAATCAATACAAGAAAGGCAGTTTGTTACATTGATAGAATATGCACATTCTAGTGTGCATCCTAGTCCAATATATCTGCTTATCTTACATGTTTGTTTCTAAGTTTCACTTTGTTTGGTGGAAGGTACTTAATTTTCCCAATTTTCCGTAACTGTTTCTCCCACCGGCATGTTGTCTTCCTGTTAGCGGTTATTAGAGGAATGAGGTTTATAGGAGCTGGCTTAAGTGGTTGTCACCCACCCCTCGAGAAAATTCTGTCTTCACAGATCTGCTGCTGACAGATGGGGAACACAGGGATGTATTGTTTTTCCGCCAGATAGGATCAAGGTTTGTGTACCGTGCCTGTTATATATACTCTACAGTCTTTCTGTTAGACAAATATTTAA
>JAOXJM010000012.1:151912440-151934391 GCA_026413425.1 Tringa solitaria | reverse complement strand
TGAATTAATGAGGGGGAGGTTTTTTGGTTTTTTTTTTTTTTTTTTTCCAAAGCTGAATGTAAATGTAAATATACATACACATATGTGTATATGTATAGGGTTTTATAAATATTTATGGTATATATTTATGAAAATATTCTTAGCCAACCCTAAGGCAGGATTTTCCTTTTGTTTTCTTATGAAAGGTTTCCATTGAAACTAATTCATTTTAAATCATCAAGGTCCCTTTTTTCCCTTTGGAATTCATGTCATTTCTGCTGTAGGAACTACTTTGGGGCTCAGAAGACATTCTTTACCTCTTTGGCCTTCTCTCAGAATTCAGTTTAGCATATTTACATGATAATTTCTTTAAAACAAAAGTTATTTCTGACATGCAATTGGTTTCAGCAAATGGGATAAGAACTTGCCTTTCTCCCACTGCCGGTGCCCTCTTCTCAAGGTTTAGATTTTACATTTTACATTCACAAGGCTGATTTGATTAACAGGGATATAGCAGATCTTCCTCTACACGCATAGTCATGTGAAAAGGGAACATCTGTGGGTCTACTATTGATTTCTCAGCAAGAAATAAAAAAAAACAGGGTTAAGGGAGAGAGAGAGAAATGAAGGTCAGGAGAAATGAAAAAATAAAATAAGTTTAGCTGTTCAGTAAATCTGTGTTTTCTGTCTGTCTCTGTGGAGGGCTAGATAGGGCAGAACTGTTTTTATTGGTGTCTCTGACTTAACTGCAATATAAGTAATAAAAATCTTTTGGGAATTATGCTTCTAAAAGCATTTGTCACCTTCTGTAAAATAAAGCCTTTTATCATTGTGGCAAGAGCTGTGAATTTAAATGATATGTTATAATTATGAAGTTCAAGTTCGTCCTATAGTTACAGTTATGAAATAGCACCGTGTTAGGACTGTGATTGTGTGGACACTCAGTGCACTTAGGAGTTAATTCTCTGGTGGCCCAGGAACCCCTCAGTTTGTCTCCTATATGGATGAGATAATGGATCAACCTGAGATATGGTGGCAACAATTAGAAGCAGCATTAACTCATTGCTGTAGAACCTTCCTGTGTGAGAATTTTGATCAGACCCAGAGATTCTTTCAAGCAGTTCCTAGAAAAACTGCTCGTTACAACTTGTGTGCTTTCTTACAGTGACAAACATCCTGGGTGGTCAGTCTGGCTGTCCCAGAGATCCTGATGGGAGGTTCCTGATGCAGAAGTGATTAAAGTGAACACAGATAAGACTCTTGTTGATGGTCAGGAAGAAGTATTCCTGCAGAGCTCTTTCTAGAACAGTCTTTCATAAAGAGTTGAGATACTAATGAAATGTTTCATATATAGTTTAAGACAATAACATGGGATGATGCGTGTGCTGGAGGGGTCACACAAGACCACAGCCTGGCTGGTACAGGAATTCAGCAGAACAACAGCTGGGGGAGCTTCACCTGATCCAGCTGAAGGTCACTGTAAGAACCCCTGCAATGGAGACTTGAATCATCCTCTGGACAGCCCCAGTCCTGCTCAGGAGACTGGGTTCCCATGCAAGTGTTACCTGATGCAAAAATCCCAATAAAATAGGGGGTTATTGTTTGGTTGGTTGGCTGGGTTTTTTCACAAACCCTTTACAGATATAAATGTTTTTGAAATAATTAACAAGCATAACTGGCGTAATATAAGCTGCATGGTAGAATTCCTGGTTCCCTTCCTGTTTTGCCCTTTTTTTCTTAATTATAAAAGAAAAAGATCTCTTTCTGTCATTTATGTTCCTACACATGTGAAAGAGTATTCATCTGCTCGTATGCTTCAGTTGTATCCCTAATTACCTGAAATTGTTATCTTTCAATCCTCTTTCTTTTTTCAAAAAATGATAATGAGGTATAAACATTAATGTGTTACTTCAAGCCATAATGATAATTTCCTTTCTAACCACCAAATAACAGGAAATCTCCTATCTTAGGAAACAATCTCCGAAGTAAAGATGAAGAATCTCCTTCTTAGTGGGTTTGAAGCTGGAACAAAATTTATATATTAGCTGGCCAACATGGGCATGCAGACAAATGGACAGACACTGTGCTCTCGGAAACTGCGCTCATCTCAGGATGCTGAGATTTGATCCTCTCTTTCTAGCAGTTCTCTTGATCTTCACCAGAAGTAGGCAAACTAGGCTAGTTCTGCTACATATGAAATGCCGCTGGAGATTGAAGATCTTGTCTATTTAGTCTTGAATTACTTTTTAGTATCTTAAAATTCTTGACAAGCAATTTGAATCTGAATTACGAAATGCTGTTTTGAATTAGATTAAATATAAAGGGTCTAATTTACCAGCTGTTTGTTCCATTGTTGAACATTGCACACAGTTAACATAGCTTGTGAAATTGCTTTAATACAAAACAAATACAAGCAACTTACTGTATATTACAAAGTGTAAAATCCAATTGCCTTTTGATATTAGATGGATTTAGTACACTGGAACTGGATATTCACAAATTGTTCTCTGCATTTGAATAATGAATTGGCATGAACCTTATTTAATTACAGTGTTTGCTTTTCTCAAGTAATTTTCCTTTCTCTTCTAATAAAGGAAAAGTACATTTATGAAGTAATGCACTCTAATTATAGGAGAAATCTGTTGACTGAAAAGACCATTGCACAGGACACCTATTCATTTCAAAGGCTGATTTATTTAAATGTATTCAGCAGGGATATTGTCAAGAATATTTAGTTTGTTTGGAGTTGTTGATTTTGTAGGCTATTTCACTTGGCTGGATAAATGTAGAAGAAGATGTTAGAGGAGAGATGGACGAGGGATAGCAACAGTCCTGTGTTGGGATTTAGCTTTGCAGAACATGATCAAATTGAACTCAGGGGATGGAGATCCACGCAGCAGCAAGGATGTAAGTGGTGTCGATGAATTAGAAACCACAGAAGTACTTGAGAACAGTCCCATAGGAATTAGGACTTCTCCCCTAGTGAAGGTGGTGGGATCAATAGCCCAACTGAAGTAAATCTACACCAATGCACACAGCACGGGCAACAAACAGGGTGGGGCTGGAAGCTATTGTGTAGCTGGAAAACTATGATATAATTACAATCAGAGAAACATGATGGGATGATTCACACAGCTGGAGCGCTGCGATAGATGGCTATAAATTCTTTAGAAGAGATAGGCAAGGAAGCAGAGGTGGTGGTGTGACCCTGTATGTTCAGGACTGTTTTGAGTGTCTAGAACTTGACAATGGTGAGGAAAGGGTCTAGTGTTTACACGTAAGATCAAGGAAAGGCCAACAAGGCAGATGTCATGGTAGGAGTCTGTTATAGACCACTCAACCAGTACGAATAGACAGATGAAGTATTCTGTATGCAACTGGGAGAAGCCTCACAATTGCTAGTCCATGTTCTCATGTGTGACTTTAACTTATTAGATATCTGCTGGAAATACAATATAGCAGAGAGGAAACCATCTAGGAGGTTCGTGGAGTGTGTGGAAGATAGTTGGTGACTGAATTGACTAGGGAGGGCACCCTGCTGGACCTGTCGTTTGTGAACAGAGAAGGACTTGTGGGTGATGTGATGGTTGGAGGCTGTCTTGAGCACAGCAATCATGAAATGATAGTGGTTTTGATTCTCATAGAAGTAAGAAGGGGGGTTAGCAGAATTGGTACCTTGGACTTCTGGAGGGCAAACTTTGGCCTATTTAGGGGCCTGGTTGACAAAGTCGCTTGGGAGGCAGTCCTGAAGGGCAAAGGTGTCCAGGAAGCCTGGACATTCTTCAAGAAGGAAATCTTAAAAATGCAGGAGCAGGCCATCCCTACCTGTGGAAATATAAGCCCATGGGGAAGACTGGCCTGGCGCTCGAGCGCAGGAAAAAAGAGAGTTTATGACCTTTGGAAGGAGAGGCAAGGCAACTCAGGAGGACTACAAAGATGTCGTGAGGTTCTACAGGGAGAAAATTAGAAGAGCCAAAGCCCAATTAGAACTTAATCTGCCTACTACTGTAAAGGACAATCAAAAATGTTTCTATAAATACATTCACAACAAAAGTAGGGCTAAGGAGAATCTCCATCCTTTATTATATGGGAAGTGGATCAAGGATGAGGAAAGGCTTTTACTTTTACTTTCAGTCTAATACACTCAATTTGCTGCTTCACTTTTAGTTTGGGGAGCACAACAAAATTATACATTTTCTATTGGAAATTAGACAAAGTACAACTTTATTAACCTCCTTGTCTCCATCTTTTCAAATCTAATACACACAGGACTCGTTCAGTCCTGGTAATATGCCTACCTCTCTGCTGGTAAGTTGCTCAACCAAAAAAGGAATCTTTGCTGAGTTCATCAGATAGGCACTGGAAAATAATCTCATTTGGGAGCTGATGGTACAACTTTTTTTTATTTTTTCGTTATCTGGGATCAATACAGCTGAAGTTCTTTCAAACGTCACAGGAAAAAAACACCCCAGCAACAATTCTTTAAGCAAATCATTGCAGAGTCTGCAGTTATCAGCATTATTTGTAGTTGTTCGCATTGTTTTCCTAACTGCCCCTTTTTCCATCATGTCTTGGCTTTTTTTGATCTATTTGGTCTCTGATGATGTTGGCACAATAGAAGTCATACTTTTCTCTGGTGTCAGTACTATTAGTTTCTGTGTTGTCATGCATCATTGCTATCAGAATACCTTTAGGTGGTAAGTCTTGAAATGAAGGTTTGTCAGGCATTCATATGCTCCCAAAATTTTCAGAAGTAGAAAAGGGCAAAAGCCAGAGATACAGTGTGCTGTTACAGACAGGAGGGGGCCTGGGAAAAGGAAATCAATGCAGGTGCATTTTACAGCTAGCATAGAAAAAATCTGTCTACCTACAAGCTAATGAGGTTAAAATAACAGTCCAAAGGAAGTAACTCAAAAGGTCATGAGGTTCTTTACAAAGGAAGCTAACTTGTAATTTTACAATGGATATTACAAGGGCAGGGCAGCCGTCATGCTTTGCACAAGCTGGCATTGTCAGCTTCAGTGTGAACTTCTGTTTTAATAGGAGTTTTGTCTTAACCAAAGTAAACTCTTTGGAATATAAGATGTCTGTCCTCCTGATTCAAGAAAGCCAGAGACCTGAGCACTTTGTAGCTGTTTAACAAATCAAAACCACTGGTTTTCCTGACTGCTAGTTTTACAGCAGTGTTTTTCCTTAAAATAGTATGTATCATGTTTGTTACTGGACTTGATTTGTTAGTGTTGTAGACTGAGAGTCTGTTTCAGGCTATAACCTAGGAAGTAAGGGACCATCTAAATAAATGCACAGAAGAAGATGCAATTAAAATCACAAATGTGGAAGGTTTACAATCTTCAGGCCATCCCAAAGGAAGACGTTTCTCATCTTACTGAATGGTGACAGATAAGCTGATTTAGTTGAAGCAGTTTGTAGTGGCATCATCTGCCAGATGCCTGTCATGCTGGGATCCCTGCAGATTGAGGATGCTCAGACCTTAGTTCACATTAGCTTAAACTGTCCCTGAGGTGGATTTGATAATCACTGTTGTGTCCTGCTCTGCCTCCTCTATGTGACAACTTTCAGAAGAAGTGGTCCTGTGAGAGCAGTAATGTCTTTAAGTCACTGAAGGACCAGAGATTTGGAGCTTGGTGTCTTTTTTTCTATCAATCATGCTCACTTTCCACCTTGACTTTTCAAATGATTTTTCAAATTGGGATCAATGTTCCTATTAAACAACAGGGTTTCAAAGTCAGTTGTCATTTAACAGAGTTTCATCAAAATCCTTCAGCTTAATGATGTTTGGTATTGCCCTGAATTGCAATTGTCCAGTGCTGTTCCCACCATGCAATGGCATTCTCAAAGCACAGAACCTTTCTTTGACGCAGACATTCCTCCCAGAGATCTGGGACAGGAAGAGAAAGATGATCTAGGAGTCATCTTTTCAGTAAATTTTTTTCAGTAAAATTGAAATATGTCTCAACAAAAGCAGATACGTTTCAAGCTCTCTGGTATAGATAACAGTGCTGCCAAAAAGGATAAGTCCTGGCAGCATCCCTGAGAGCGTTACAAGTAGTCTGAGAGAGGTGATCCTTCCCCACTCCTCAGCACTGGTAAGACATGTCTGGGGTACTGTGTACAGTTCTGCGCTCTCCAGTACAAGAGATCTATAGATTTACTGGATCCAGTCAAACAAAAAACACTAACATTGTCAGGGGGCAGGGCATATGATGTACCTGGAGAAGCCAAGAAAACTAGCCTTGTTCAGTCTGGAGAAAAGAAGAATCAGAGGGAATGTTACTGCCATTTACAACTCTCTGATTAAAGAACAAAGAGAAGTTGAGGCCATGTTTGTCTTGATGGTGCATGACAATAGCATGAGAGGCAAGACACAATAGTTGAAATCTGGGACATCCTTACCTGATTCAAGGAAAAAAAATGTACTGTGAAGGTGGTAGAACGCTGGAACGCGTTGCCCAGAGAGGTCGTGGAATCTACTTCCTCAGAGATGTTCAAGACTCAGCAGGACACAACACTGAGCAACTTGATCAAATTAGACCTCTTTTAAGCAGCCAGTTGGACTAGGTGATCTCCAGAGGCTGCTTCCAGCCTAAATTATTCTAATTTTCTACAATAACGGCCAAGTTATGCTGCTAACATACAGTGCACAATGAACTGGTTTTATGTGTTTTTTTATAATGGTTCTTTCCCCATTCTGTGTTCTACTACTGTGTAAATCTTTGCAAAGTGTACTCTTCTCAACCCTGTGCTTCGGTAAGTTGAGCTATCTGATGTCTAAGAATTTTCATTAATTCAACTGAGATCAAATTTGAAAAAGCAATAAGAAAAGTGGGCAAATACTAAAGAATTTAAAACAGATTTTCAAAACCTTCAATTCACACATTTTTTGAGTGCACTTGCAGTTGCATTTTCCTATTACTTTTTATTTTTAGTTTTAAACAGCAATCTATGCCAAGAAAGGCTGAAAATAGACCTATTAAAGTGTAGTCTTGCACAACAGTGCCACATTATAGTATTGATATGAACTATGAAATTATCTCACATTTTTTCTTCTGCTTGTCAGTGTAGCATTTAAATGCCAGAGTAATTTTTGCCTAAAAAATTCAGCAATGGATTATAAAAGAGGACATTTTTTCATGACATGGTATATCAATCCACTTCCAATTTTCTATTGTTTCCAGCAGCATTGCTTTATGTTCTTTTTTTCTATATTCCATGGTGAGAGTAAAATAGATTCATGCTGAGGCTGGAGGTTTTGAAACCTTCCAAGAACAACCACCTCCCTCAATTATCATCAGCCATTTCTTTGTGGGTCAAGAGGAGCAGTTCCCTTTGTGTCTACCACAGAATGCTAGTTAACATCTTGAAGATTTGCATGAGAAAGCTTAGAAAAACATCTCAGCTCCAGCTGAGAGGCATGAAATGCAGGCTTTGAGAAAGGAAAAACAACAAAGCCGGTGAGGGGTCTGGAGAACAAGTCTTATGAGGAGCAGCTGAGGGACCTGGAGTCTTTCAGCCTAGAGAAAGGGAGGCTTAGGGGAAACCTTATAGCTCTCTGCAACTACCTGAAAGAAGGGTGTTGAGAGGTGGGGGTCGGTCTCTTCTCCCAAGTGACAGGCGATAGGACAAGAGGAAATGGCCTCAAGTTGCACCAGGGGAGGTTTAGATTGGATATTAGGAAAAACTTTTCCACTGAAAGGGTTATTAAGCATTGGAACAGGCTGCCTGAGAAAGTGGTTGGGTCACCATCCCTGGAGGTATTTAAAAGACAGGTAGACACAGTAGTGCTTGGAGATATGGTTTCGTGATGGTTTTTGTCAGTGTTAGGTTGATGGTTGGACTAGAGGATCTGAAAGGTCCCTTCCAACCAAGGCAATTCTGATTCTAACAACACAGGAGGGGCGCTGGTGTGTGGTTGGTGAGTCTTTACTGTTGCTCCTGGAGATGCATAGCTATTGGGACTGTCAGGGTCCAAAAGGGCTGTCAGAACCTAGTTGGTGTGTAGGAATTGTATTCTTACCCCATCAGTGATCAGTAGTGGACTAAACTGCTGGTTGTTTATGTTTCTCCGTAGTCATGCAACAGTGAGAGTCCTGTCCTGGTGCCTTTGTGCAGGCCTGATGCTGTAAAAAGCAGATGTAGACATATTCTCTGTTTACTTGTTTCATAGAGTTCAAAGACAAAGCCTTTTGGTGGCTTTCTCACTCCTGCAGTACAGATAACTTATTCCTGTTTGAGGGAACAACCACCAGATAGAACCATTGATTGCAAGTGCTCACACACTTTTCTACTGCATCATTGGATAAAACTTGTAAGATGCGTACAGAGACCAGAGAAATATGAGCTGTTATTGATAGTTTTCATACTACTCCTTCCAACTCTCCATGAAATCCTGGGCACAAAACCACAGATTAATAAATAGTTTTATTTTCAATCTGAGCAGTACAAATTTAAAACACAAGTAATTTATACAAGAGGTGTCTTTTGACAGAAGTGAAAACTTTTGATTTATGGCACCCTAATGCAAACTCACCTTATGTTCTAAGTATAAATGCATTGTTTGGGAAACTTTTGTATTAAACATGTTGTGATCTGCCTAATTACATCTCCTTCCACAAGAGACACACTAATCCAGGCATTGATCCTGCAGTACAGAGTGGCTCAAATTAGTTGATATGCATTTTTTTTTCACTAATACTCATAACAAAGCATACCCCCATGCATCAAACCACAACCTTTGCAGAAGGGGATAAGAGGATATGAGGAAAAAGGAAAGTGAATGTAGCCATCCTTGTAGTCCTCTCCACCCCTCCTGCTATACCAGAGATGATGTGTTTTTGCACAGCACTACCTGCGTTGTGGGCAGACATCGACTCCACAGTGGGACAAGTATGAAGGACAGAGCCGGGCTTCTCTCTTGGGTTGTTTGCACCGAGGGTCTTTGTACATGTGACACTGTTGCTGGGGGCTAATAGTTTCGGTATGGTTTGGGCAAAATATAAATGTAAAATGAGATAGTATTATGGTTCCACATGTAGCTGGTTAGGTGGCTACGAGGCAGGGATGCTTAGAATTTCTCTTTGTTGCCAGCTGCTTGATTAGAAATGAAAGGCTGCCCACAACTGGGTTTTTGTGGAAAGCTTTAGGACAGACACCATGAAGTTTAATCTCTGTATTTCATTTTCTTGATCTTTTGTGGCACAGGGAAGCTTTTACGTCCCATCTGAAAACTGCATGCAGCACGCATACAAATGGCATAAGGACCTCTGCCTTCTGCTCTTGAATGCTCAAAGAGGACTTCACGTGTACTACACCCTCATAATGAAGGAGATTCCTGATTTACCGCAGCTGAAGTTGGGTAGGTGAACAGATATTTAAAATCATTTAAGATTGTAAGATGCTGCATTTTCAATACACATGTTAGTCGCAAAATTCTTGGGCTGTTCATAAATTTTAGAGGATTTTTATCCCAGTTTTCTGATTAGTGGGTTTTTTTGTCACACTGTTAAAGACAACTGCCTTCTCAGCTTATGTACATCATTTTTTAGGAACTGAAGGTGGCCTGATGTGTAGAGGGGTGAAATGTTTTGATAAATTTCTCAAAACACTTGCCTTTCAGTGATTTTTGGTCTCAGATGCTTTTTGAAGACTTGAACTTCCACTTCTGAATTGCCGTGAGATCTGGGGAAGACTAACATTTTTTTAAAAACCGAAAAGAAAAATCTGAAAGGTGATATGAGTGTTTTTGAAACATATTCCCTCATTTACAATTTGCAATGTATGTCTTCCCTGCCAATTGCATAATTACAACTTGCTTTTTCAATTGATTCCGTTTTTCTTCCTAATTCGATTGTTTAATAGATTTTCTGGTTTTGACATAAGCTTTTTTTGGCTGATCAGGCCTGTTGGGTTCAATGTGCAAGTGCTGGCTGGCTGGATTTGCGTGACAGAGCTCTGTAATTTGTGTTTAGTCATGTTTGTAATGACAGCAGGAGCTCCTGTGAAAATGAGGCGCATCCCTGACTAATTCCTGCTCTCCCACCTGTTTCTTTGAATTCAAGGAATGTGGCTCATGATTTCACATCTGTGTTTCTCTGTCTTTGTATTTCTGAGTACAGGTTTTGAAGTTATCAGTTTGTTATGTTGCAGAGATAATTATATTAGGAGAGTCGATTGCATTGGCCAGCAGATTTAAAAAGGGAGTAAAAACCGTTTTCCAGTTTCACTGTGTAATGCTTTTATACAAGAACTATCAAACATAATACATTGTACTTTACTGATTTATGGGCTTTATAGCTCCTATTTTCCACTTCATGTCTTGTTCCCCAACCTATACTTCCCTTCAAGATAACCTAAAACTCTTAGGGTGGGAAGAGCACATGCTGTGTTATTCAGTCCAGCTACAAGAAAAGAAATAAATTACAGCATTTTTATTTGCAATTTATGAGCTCTTGGACGGAATCCAACATGCAACCAAACTCATGCTTCAGGCATCTTGGTTATCAGGCAGATATAATAGATGAATTGTGTCTCACCTGCACAGGTTATAGGTTGGGAGATGACAGACTTATGTATGCTTGGTTGACTGCAACTCAAACTACACCAGAGCACATATGGGCTTTCTAAATACAATTAGCTTGGTTTTCAAATGACTACTGGTACTGAAGCAGGCACTTAATTTGCAAATGTACTTGTTGTAAAGCATGCAAATTTGCTAAATTCAAATACCCTTTTTAGCCTCTTGAGCAAAGTGCTATTCGCATCATTTTATTCACAGTCTGAAAATCTTCTGAAGATTTAGTTTTAAGGCTAATCTTCTGATGCCTGTTGCAAAGATCAGCAAAATCATGGGGTGTAAGATTCACCCAGTACGATAAAGATGAAGCAAATTTTTCTGTCTCCTTGCAATCATTGGGAAGAAACAGGCCCATTTAGAACAATAAAATATGTTATCTGACAACTAGTGCTTTCTGCCTTGGGATGGCATGAACTGCACCTTGTATTTGCTCATTTTTCTCCACTGACCAGGGAGAGAATGTAAATGACTCATTCAGTTGTAAACATCTTTATTGGTCAGATTAATCTCGTCATAGGTTACTAAAGATAGTTAAGATAAATCCAAGACTATAAATCTCTGCAGACTTTCTTAATTCTGGGGTTTTTTTTAGCTCCCTGAATAGCATATTAAAAAAACAATAGCCTTGTTTAGACATTAAAAGTAGGAATGATTGTTTCCCAGATTTGACCAGCTGAGGATGGGTCTCTTCAAGGCACTACCCATCTCAGTCTGTCCTTTTCAACTTTTTAGTACTATTTAAGAAGAGTCATTTGGGGATTTGGGAGGGGAGTGACCTGTAGGTTGTTCTACTTTGTTTCTTTACGGATACTATTAGAAAGTTCCGCATTGCAAAATCAAGCTGCCAAAGTTGGAGAGTTGATTTATGTCCTCTTTTGCCTTATAGTCTGTGGTGCATTTAAAGTGAAATGTTCCTGTGTTGGATTCTCTCAGGACTACCTCAAAGCACGGCTGCTTTGCTGTAGGAATGGAGAGGTACTACACACTGCACAAGGCAGCACAGAGGCTGGTGGGACTCCAGTTCTGGATTTGGCCATAAATATTAAAAGCTAATAAGTAAACTTCTAGTAAAAGAAAGGGTAGATAACGAAAAGCTACATTCTGTTGTCTTTGTCCTGACACCATTCCAGAACTTCTCCAGGTTTAGTGGTCCAGGTTAAACGAGCAGAAGTTGTACCTGCACCAGTACAAGGTGGGTTGTGGAGCGCCCACATCCGAACAGAAACTTGTCTGTCAGGGAAGAATATAAAATGATCTATTTCTCACATGAATAAACAGCAGATCATTAACATTTCATATTTATTGTTCTCAAACCTGATGTCTGTCTTTGTGTTTTTTTCCCTAGAGGAGCTATCTGTGGAAGAGACGTTGTCTCAGCTTTGTACGGAGCTGCAGGTATTTTCTTCAACAGAATCTGCCCATACGTTTTTCAAGTCCGTTTTTCGAGTGCAATGAGACAGCCCAGTCACACATCCGAGGGGGGGGAAAGGGAAATTTGGTGCCAACAGAAAGTTTGTTGAATGTTTCTCTTCCACCAACAATTTCGCGTAATTTTAATTAGTCACTTACAAGATGTTTCTGTCACTTTTAACAAGTCACCAGCTGGGTTGCTTTAACCCTGAGTAGGGTAGTTTAGTCCTGAGTATCTGAGTATGTGGAAAAAAATGCTTTGGGGGTAGGTTTTATGCAAGGAGGAGAAAAGCTCCTTTGGTAGGTTGTACAACCACATCTTTTCCAATAAAAGAGCCTAAATGTGTAGGGAGGGTCATGGGAAGAAAAAAGAGATTTTGGCACAGAAGCAACTGAACTACGCTCTTGAACTTGCTTCTGCCGTGTTTATTTCAAGTGATCTGCAAATAAGTTATCAGTGGTACCAGTAAAATATGCAAGTGTCAGCTGATCACTGGGGAAAATGCTTTCTAATCAGAGATTTAGTAGATTTGATTTGCTCGTTTATTAGCAGGAGGGGCACCATAAGGAAGAATGACAAAATAACAATTAACAGAGAGAAGCTGAAGGCAAACCAAACTGGAAGTATACTCACACTCCAGTTACAAATGGTGGGCTAATTTTTGTCGGCCATAGATGAAAAATATTTGATAACGGCAAATTTTTAAATTTAAAGTCATAACCTGGATATTTTGCAAGAAATCTGATTTAATATAAATTTGATTTAGAGAAATATGTTACTGGGCTCAGTTCTACTGGATTTAAAAGCTGTAAGGGTACAGGAGGCCACACCATACAATCTATGTATGTCTCCTTTGGACTCATTTTCTATTTGTCTGGGAAAGTCCAAATTGGCTTGGCAGGCATCAGAAAATGCCAGCATTAATTTCTCTGTATTTTCTAACTCCTGTCCAATTCTTCTTCTCCCAAAAACCTTATTGACTTGTTTTCCATGACAATGTTAATAAAGCCAGACTGCTTTGACTGTTGTTTGGTAGCTGCTGGGAACAGCGTAACAACAGATAGGTGAACACAACAGCTAGAACAGCTGCTCAGCTGTTATAAAAACTTCTTTTTTTCCTGTACACCATGAAAACATTTTGTCTTAGCACCCTGGGATGATAGGTTTGATCCATCTATGCATCATTTAATGATAAAGACAGTGAATTTGCAGACAATCTCAAGACATAAATGCTGAGTTCTTGTACAGTTTTGGTGGGGCACAGGCCCAGCATCGACCATCCCTGGAGCGTAACTGCTGAAGTCACATCTACCTCTGCATGGTGTACAGATTAGTATTGGCAATTCTCTCCCTGTATTTTGCCTCTAGGAGTATGTGAACTGAAGCCATTTCTTTTCAAGAGAACATACGAAAACCAGTTATTTATAAAGGAAGAAAATGCTATTAAAAACCATACATAGAGAAGCCTGTGGGGTTAGCCTCCCATTACCACTGTGTTGCCAGAACCAGGCCCATTTTTAAAATTAAATGAAAACAGAAGAAGGAAAAAAAGTGAGTTTAACCTGCCGTAGCTTTGTATTCAGCCCAAGAAAACAGCAGATAATCAATGCAGGAAAAAGTGGAAGGGAAATATTTTTGTAATTGTGATTGATTTGTCAACAAATAACTCCTCAAAAAAACCTCTCAATTTGTTTTGCGTGACAGTATTGTTAAAGCCAGGCTTACCTGAGTGGGGCTTGAAAGGTGCAGTCACAGGGAACAGCCCAGCAGCAGGTAGGTGAGTGGAGTAGCCAGAATCACATTTGATGATCATTTTAATTGCTGAGTTTTGCTCCGAGGAGCTGAGTCCCTGGGATATGACCTGTGTTGCTGGTGCTGCCCAGATCTTCTCCTGTGTGTGGCAGTGCAGGAAGGGTCTCACAATTAGAAGTAGGCATTGTCTTTTCCTTCCTGCCTGCCTGCCTTCTTGCATTCCTGGCTTCCTTTCTAATATGTTCAAAAGGTTAAGAACCAATAAACTAGAAAAATAGCCATCATACACCTATTCCTGGTATTGCATTAATAATGCATCTTCTTTGAAGACTGTGCTTTCAGTTTATGGTGTAAGAGGCAGCTTACTGACTAAATAAGTCAGGGGTTGGGGGGCTGGACTAGATGATCTCCAGAGGTCCCTTCCAACCCCATATCATTCTATGATTCTGTAAATAAAATTTAAATCGCCATACAGCATACAAAATTGAACACAGTAAATAAAATAGTGCCCTGCCTCTGCAAAGAGAAATGTTTGGGCAGGATTTTTTGTCTCTTGATTTTTCCAGTACCAGAATGGATACTGGAGCTTGTGCCATTTTTTTAACAAGTTGTTAAAAACAAATACCATCCAAACAGTGTAAACTCATTGACAATATCTGGGTTGTCCATGCACACATTTTCTCTGTTTCTGTCTTTCTCACACAATTTGCTTTTAATCATGTCTTAGTTTGCAGTGTCACCGATCTGGAAACCACCTGCATAATAAAATGTGAAAAATAAGCAGGCTTTCAGCTAGACTGCAGCCTTAACAAAAAAAAAACAAACCCGAAACCGAACCAAACAATCTGGCCAAGAACTGATAAGTGATTCCTCTGGTATCTTTTCTGGAGTATTTCTGGTAGCATGACCTGTCTCGTGGAAGCATGTAAGGACTCTAGGAATAGATGGAGGTTCAGTTCTGTGCTCTTTGTACCAAAACATGGAGGTAAAATGCAATGTCTGCCTCTTGTTAAAAAAATTGTGAAACCGGGGAGATTAATAGGTAGAGACTTTGCTGCTGACGTGCACTTCCTGGGCTACAGAGCTATAAAGCAGAATTTTAGCCCAAAGCTGGGGGGCAGGGAGGGCCCCAGTATCTTCTACTGTGGGAGAGAAGCAACAGCAGATTCTGGGATGTCTGTTTTCATCATGTTGAGGACACAGTGTTTTCATTTGGGGGTTGTTGTTCGTCCCCCACCCCTCCTAATCGCCCATCTGGTATCCAAGTGTGACATGGCTGAGAAGGCTTTTGCTACCAGAAAGGAGACGAGCGATGGTTCATTATTTCAGAGCATCCAGCACCATCTAGTGGATAATTTGGAACCTGCTTTCTTTGATTTTTTTTTTTTCCCAGTTACTACATCTGCAGTAAAGTGTCCGCAAAAGTTGAGGCTGTTCCCACTCCTTGTTCTGCAGTTGTGTAACTGAGACGCTATGAGCTAAAATATGTGGCTTTTAAAGAGTAAAAACAAAAGTCTCACCAGCTTTATTTGAGGTAAAATAAATAGTAACTCGAACAGTAATTCTAAATCAAGATGAATTTTTGTTGTTGTTGTTCCTAAAAGGATTTAATCTAACATACGAACTGATTTTCCTTCGTGACACTGTCTTCATCATAAGATGTCCTTTCTCTCCTCCAGATTCTGAGCAATCCAGAGAAGATAGCAGAACAGATAAGCAAGGATCTTGCCTGGCTTTGCTCCCACCTTCTGGCCCTGTGGACCCAGTTCCTGGAGGTGGCAACTCTCCATCCAGAAGTCACAGCTTATCTGACTCAGGAACATCACATGCTAAGGGTAATGTTAAGAAATTAAAAGCAAATTCAGTACTGGCAACCTCCTGATAGACATTAATGGTTTATCTGGGTATATATTTCCAAGAGTATTCTGCCCATATGAGTATTTACTGGAGATGGGGTGAGCAGGACAAGAGGTGAAGAAGAGGTTTGAAATTTGAAATTACAGATTTCCATTTCTGTTGATTTTATGGGACCTGGGATCCTGTGTAAAATGAGTGCACTCTGAACACCAGAACCCGACACGGAAGAGGAGGTGGGTGGGAAGAGGTAGCCTGTGTGTGCTAGATATCCATAAATCATAAACATTTGTTTTAAGAAGCACAATCATCACAAGGATGAATAACGAGAAAAAATTTTATCTAAAGTTCTTTTACAAAACTACCATGAGAAATATAGATATATTCTCTTCACTATGTCATATGTATATACATATAGCTAGTTCTTGCCTTTCTCTTAGTGAGGTGCACACAACAAAATATTAACATTGCTCATGTGGAAATTGTTTCTTGTACTTGTGTCATGGTAAATAATAAAGAAGGCACAAAAGCACTTGTCTTTTGAGCTAAATTTGTCAGATCTGCTTATCTGATTAGTTCAGAAAGTGCTGTGTCTTCCAGTAGGATATTTTTGGTTATTGACCAGACACCAGTTCAGCACATCACCTGAGCTGAACTCCTAGTCTGATCTAATCATTAAAGAAAAGGGTAGGATTCACCTTGCTTAGTTTTAGGCACCTACAGTGTGGATATTGGCATCTCTGCTTATGTTCTTGTTCCTGTCAAAGTCAGTGGAGGTCCAATTACTCTCCAGAGTAACAAGAAAAATGTTCTGGTTGGTCTCTGGAAGAGCATGGTTGAGCTTGCAAAAAGGAGACATAGAATTCAGGAAGAAGTGACTGATGCTGAGATTCCCCTGGTTATTTTGACTTTCAGACAAAGGAACCAGCTCTGTAGGCTTCTAGCTCCATGCAAGGTGAATCCCAGCCTGTGGTTCCAGCCTCAATTGACACTGACTGCCTGCTTGATCTTTGGCAAATTGCATACCTTCGTGTGCTTCAGTTCCTCCTCATATAACCCATGTGCAATGATACTTTCCCAGCTTTGGAAAACAGTTTGAGAGCCCCAGATGAAAAGACTTACTATTAAGATGCAATCTTTTGAAGGGATGCCAGTCCTTTTTTAGAAAGGTCGTTTGCTGAAGCACAGCTGGGATTTAGGGAGAAGCTATGACGTATGCTTTTCACTACCATTTTCTGACACTGTAACAGAGGTCACTTTTACAAATATTATTAGTAATGTATGGGCTGCAGTTTAACAGCTTAGTACATTTGATTGCATATTATTCTTGATTCATTGAAACTCAAAGCTTATTCCAGATAGCAGCACTGAATTTTTTATAGCTTATTTCACACTCTGTGCTCTGCTAGCCACTTCAGATCTGTGGCTCTTTGTAATTGATTTTCCAATGCTGAACAGATCTAATGTCCATGAAGAGATTTGAAGAACTCTCATTTGTAAGTACCATGACATGGGCAGATGTGTTTCTACCATGATGGGGCTTATTCTCCTCTGGGCTGCTGTATAAGGCGTCCCTTACTCTCTTGGAATCACTGTGGATGTTCCCGTAGAAGAGATGATCAATTATGAATTGTTCTAATTTAGTAACTCACTCCACTGCTGCCCTATGATTTGCATGGTGGGAAAGGAAGGAAGCTTCCCAATTTTAAGCTTACAGGGGAAAATGGGAAGTTTCAGAAAAGTGGTCAGAGGATGCACATAAGCAAATCTTGATTTACTGTCAAGGGACATTTCTTACCTCCCAGCAAAATACACCACGACACCAGCTGCTTTGTGTGGGACTGGGAGAGTAAAGCAGAATTGAGCTCTTTCTTTGTTTCTTTCTGTCACCAGCGTAGTGCAAAGCAGACAGAGCACACTAAGGAATCTGGGCCTGACAGTCATTGCTCCGTTACTAGCTTGATTGTCCTTGGCACCTTTCAGCAGGTCTTAGGTTTAACTTGTGTGTTTCTACCTCAGGTGAGAAGATTCTCAGAAGCCTTCTTCTACACCGAGCACCAGAAACTCGCTGTGCTCACATTCCAGGAGGGCCTGTAAGTAACCCACTGACCGTTCCCTCTCACTGGAACAACTGAAAATGTAGTTTAAAACATTTTGCAATCAAGACTGAGGTCTTTTCTGCTGCGTATGGAGGAATTTATTTTGAGAGAAGTCACTGGTTCTGTTCTGGCTCAGTGGAAAACCATTGAAATCAGCTTTAAAAGTGACTCTGATTCTCTGATGCCCCAGAGATTCTTATTTTCAAGATTCCTATACTCTAGGGATATGAAGCAGGAGATTCTCTTCCCCACCTCTCTTCTCAGTTGCACTTGGGTATATTTTTCTTCAGAGCGTATCTCCACTAACACCACCAGCTTTGGGGCAGGCAGAAATAATTTTTGATGTCTTTCTTCAGTTAAGTTTCTAAACTCACTGTACCACATCCCGTACTCTCACTTTTAATGGGAAATAATTGCTGACAAGCAAAAAAAGCTTAACATTTAAAAGTTTGCTTTTTACCATCCCTAATATCCATTTTTGAGGGTAGGCAGTCATGGATTTCTTTTGGTGTTTAGTCCAGCCCTACTTTCTATAGCAGAAAGAACATTTAGATGCAGTGAGGAGATTAAACATCCAATGCAAAGTTGTGAACGTTCATTAGATGGCACAGTTGAAGATGGGAATGGGGAATACCACCATGTTAGCTGGAGGAGCTTTGGGAGTGATGTGAACTCAGGGCTGATAATTAATTGACCGAGAATCAAGAGCGCAAAGTAGTCCACAAATACAAAAGTTGTACTGGGCTGCATTCATAAAAATATGCTATAAAAAATTGGCAAAGTAAGTATTTCTCTCTACTTGACACTTCTTGCTTGGTGCCAAGCTGGGCAGTATAAGGAGTCAGTTTTAAAGCTAGACCAGGGCAAATCCTGCCTTCAGTTTTAGCCAATAATCCCAAGCACATGGATGATACTCAAGACCTGACCCCTGAATGCAGAGTTCAAAAAAAAAAGCTCAGATTTGAATTTATGAATAATAAAGGACTGTCTGTGCAGTGAAACAGCCTGTCACCATGGGGGGACCACAGCATTACCAGCATGGAAACCCATCTTTCAGAAGGGGCTTAAAGGCCGTGACATCAGGTCCTGTCATGATGATGAGGCTTAAGTGAGACATCTGCTTCTGACCTAGTGCAAAGCAGGAAATTACTTTCTCAGAGCTGTCACTAGGGTTATTAGGGCTTATTCAGTGTTGGTGGGAAGGGCCATGACTTCATTAGTGGATGTGTTGTACAAGGCTACCTCATTCTGCCAAATTAGAGAAGCACCGTGGCCGCAGGGGCCCAGCTGTGCTCACTTAGTCCTCCCGAGTCAGGTTTTGAGTGAGCTACGTACAAGGAAAACCCCGTGTCAGGATCCTGGGGTGAGGGCACAGACACTTATGGCCCCATTCAAGCAAACATAACCCTGCCCAGGGTGAAGCCTAATTGCATACAGTGCTTTTATTTCTCCAGGCAACCACAGAACTAGCCCATTTCCTACAGATAAACATAATTTTGCCTCACAGATTAGCAAGGAGACTGAGTAAAAAAAAAGTAAAATAGTTCACAAACTATAAAAGTTGGTCCATGTAGTAAATTTGGTCTACACTGGCATCATGGCAGAATCATGTTTTTTTTCTTGATTTTGCTAGATGATGTAATTGGAAAAACAGAGTCTTGGCTGCCAGAGTATTATTAATGTTGGGGGTGGTGGTGGTGGGGTATTAATCAGGTTCACAGCGTCTCCAGGTGAGCTCAGCTCTCAGCGTGCCAGGTGCTGTGCAGCCACTTCAAACACTAACAGTTCCCCCCCCCCCCCGAGTTCTTTCTTCCTTCTTTCCAGACAGGAGCCTTTCTTTGCATGCCGTAACACTGTTGTGAGTTGTGTGTGAGGCCACACACATACATGCCTGGCAGCATTTGGCTGCTTAGACAGAAGACACACCATTTTCAATAGGCTGGGAATCACACAGGGCGGGAGGCTTTAGTAGGTGACATAGCCTCCCAATATTTTACAGAAAAAAAAAAATTTCAACAGCTATCTATATCAATGATTCATCTTTTGTGCCAGAGACTGGTCTTGAAGCAAGTTTAATTTATTATTTTTGCATGTGGTCTTTAGTAAAACACTGATGCCATTAATTAATAAGTCAGTAAGAACCTATTATGGTGCTAAGAGTTAGGTCCACACACCCAGGTGTTGCTGTAGGCAATAATGGGCAGTTAGCTGGTTGTGACTCCTGTCTGAGTCATGTTTTAGCAACCGATGATTTGCTTATCTTTGAGGAAAAAATAACTGGCCTACAGGTAAAAGCAAATGACAGACAGCAACTATTAAGATCTGAAGTTGAAGATTATATTTGTGTCTGAACGTAGGAATCTTTCATGCTGGCACGGGGACAGACCAATTGAATTACAAAGCCGCTGTTTGAGTTTTGCTTCATAATGTATAAAGTGTGTCTCTTCCAGTTAACTGCCACATGGTGATTACCTGCCTTCTGCCAATGATAATCTGAAATATTGCCATTGTGCTGTCCTATGGGACCTGTGCAGAATTGCTTTCAGCTGACCAGCTCTGAAAAGCTTGTTGCCTTCCTCTTTATTCCTTAGGATAAACAGACTAATTCATCAAAGAGTCAATGCAAATAAACAAACTTTGACGTTTTCCTCAGTTTTTGGGGAAGACACTTACATAGGAGTGCTCATCGGAAGTAAAAATTACTGTGTTTATTATAGCCAAACCCATAGCCATGTGCTAGCTTAATGTTACATTCCCTGATGAAAGCCAGGTGGCAATTTACATCACCCAAGAGACGGAAACAGACAGTCATTCTAGTTCTGTCAACAGGCAGTAGCTGAATTGATGTATCTTAGCTCTTCCAGATGCATACGTATGTGAGATACTGCAGTGCTCTGAGGAATGGTGTAAGTGAGATAGAGGGCCTGACATGTGTCCTTCTTGGCCTCATTCCTCCCTATATTGCTCAACCAAATTGTGGATTATTACTTCCTGCCTCTGGGTTTTGAAACCCCTGCCACAGCCAGAGTGGTGGACCTCTTTTCCTGACCAAAAAGTTATTTGAGGGATCCAGTGACCTCTGGGAAGAGAGCAATGAGTTATGGTAGCTAACAGGAGCCTGTAGCAGGAGCAACTGGAGCAATTTCCAAAAAAGACGAAGGTTTTTCAGTGAGGGAGTGTGCAAGTTGTAGGTATCTAATTGAGAAAGAAATCAACTGATGGGAGATCTCCTAGGAGCGCTGGGAACCCCCTCATCATACATTACTGTCCACTCCTTTCAAGCACATTGCTTCAGTTCCGCCTACACATCCAGCTTTGCTGCTAGGCTTGCAGGAGTGATGGAGAAACAGCACAGTAACTACTCAAACACTCCATTTCTTTTGTACTTTGCTGCCAGGATCCAAAGTCATGGACAGATTTCTACAGAAATTCGTAATTCAGAGTACTTCACCAGCATGCCCCCGCTTCCGGCAGAATGCCTCGACATAGACGGGGACTGGAACACGCTCCCAGTTATCTTTGAAGATAGGTACATGGATATGCCTTGCAAAGGTGAGTGAAGCACCACAAGGTACAGCTTCATGAGACAGCTTGAGCTGAGGGAAGTTCACTTCCCCAGCCCAAGGTAAGCGATTTCACAGCCCTTGGTATGACTGGCTTGGATCAGTGTGTGATCCACTATATAATATAGTTGAATTCTTCTGTTTTCCCTAGTAGCAAACTAGAGTATTTCCTGTAACTTCTTATTTTTCATCTTCAAAGTAAGCTGTTAAGTTACAAGAGCTGGAGGCAAAATCTAGGAAGAAAACAAAATCTTTTGGATTTTTGTTCCAGTATAAATTTAAAGGAAAAACAGCACTATGAATTTCATCCCCAGTGTGACATCTAGTGGTAAGAAATCTCAGAACAAAACCTCACAATTTCGGCATAAAGTCCAACACTGTCCCTGAAAGGCAGCATTGCTTTCCAAAAAAAACCCAACATTCCCTCGAGTATCCAAATAAACCTTTTAATTAAAATATCATTTAGTTCTGCAGATTTTTACTAAAACCTCGTGGCCCTTGGCTCCCTTTTTCTTTTTGCCTGACTATTAAGAAGCAAGGAAGCAATATTTATTAATATTATAGGTGACCATAGTCTAATAAATATGACCTGTGGTCCAAAATTTGCTCTCTTCCAGAGTTATCCAACTGCATAAATTTTGACATTACTGATTAAAAATATTTAAACTATTAAACTGGGTATGAAATTGAATCACAAGCAAG